>JAOWBW010000094.1:600000-1010000 GCA_026119855.1 Campanula takesimana | reverse complement strand
CCATTTCATCAAGAATTCTCTAGCAAAGTTACTCCCTAAAATTTGCTTCTCTCCCAAAAATGAAGTAATTTTCTTGGTGAAAGATTGTGGTTTACTTTAGATAATGGTGAATAACTACCAAGAGTAGCATCCCTCTTATATTTAGTCCCATTTAATCAAAAACACATAATGATCCATCTATGTTTGAATGAAATCTTAGAGTCCAAGATCTGTAAGTGAAGAAGAAAGGCAAACTTGGGTCAATCAATTAATGATTTACCCCAAGCTTGCTTAAAGGTTGAATCTTTACTTTTTTGTCATCTTTAATTTCAAGTATTTACTTTTATTGTCATCTTTATTTTGTTCTTGTTGGGATATTGGCCTTGTTTATTTTCTTGCTCATAAAATGTAGCCTTTATATATGTATATGATTGGATCCAAATACTCTCATGATCCCAATGGTTTCATCTTACACTTTATGATGTCTTAAAATGATGAACTAAGTGGATAGGGGTATTTGTTATATTTATGTCATTTATATATAAGTCTTTACATTTACAAGTCATTTATATTTACAAGTCTTTATTTATTCATGGAATCTTTATATAACTTGGATCCAAATACCCACATGATCCTAAAAGCTTCATCTTGCACTTCAATAGTGCATTAAAATGATGAACTAAATAGAGAGGGGATTTGTTACATTTAAAGTCTTAATCTTTAATGTTTATTTCCATTTAAAAGTCTTTATTTCAAATCTTTTCTTGTTTATCTTATTTGGATGATAAAGCCACAATCTTTATTGATCCAAGTAATGATTTGTCCAAGAAAAGCCTTTATTTATTTTAATCTTGTAATGATTACATTGCTTGGATGATAAAGTTGACTATCTTTATTCAACCAAGTTGTGGTCTCATCCAAGTAAAGGTATTAGTTGTCCCTCTTGACTTTATTAATCCTTTCCGTGATTAATTAAAGTTCGTCCCCAAAATATCTTATTTTACTTGGATGAACATTATATCTTTGTCTCTTTAAAGTATAAAAAAAAAGGGCATTAACATGCTTACATTTTATTTCCAAAATCATCTTCTAAAACAAGTCGGTTTCTCCCATTTTCAAGAACACACACACACACTTGCACAATTTTAACAAACTTTAGGGAGACTCGGTTTTTCGAGGCACTTTGGGTGAACTACCGGTTGAGTTCTTCCCAAACCGTAACCTGACCTCCGAATCCTTTATCTCTAACCATTTTTCGTTAAGTTTGGGTTTAAAGTTAAACTAACGTGGCGACTCCGTTTTCCGTTAAAGTACCGTGTTTGATTCTCGAGGGAACCATTCGTTTTTACCGCGGGTATCTTACAGTGGCGACTCCGCTGGGGAATAAAGTGTTTGCGAACTTCTTTTTAGAAGCTTTGGGGACACTTTTGTGTGGGTCAAACTCCCGTCCCGTTTGTTGACTTTGTGCATGTTTTGTGTGTGTTTTATGTTTCTGTTTTGATTTCTGGGAGTGAAACTGTTCTGGAAATGCAATAAACTGGGGCTTGATGATCAGAAGTTGAAAATTTGCAAAAAATAATGAATCTCCATCCCTAGCCGTACGGCTGGTTTTGTCGGGCCCATAGAATGCTTCAAGTTAACAATTTTGTGCAGGGCAGAAGCATTCTGATGGTCCCTCTTGCGTTTCTTCTTGTCCAGGTTCCATTTACAGCCTCTACTTGTGCACTCTTGCCTTCATTTTCTTAGCCAAAAATGAATTTTTAAAGCTTGGTAATGCACAAATCTTTTGGACATAAAATTGGGTTTTCAAAGCCTCATTGTGCCTTACCCCTTTCATAAAAATTTTGGTTTCTCAATTTTCTTTTGTTGTGCACAACCTTTTTGTACAAAATGATTTTCAAAGGTTGTTGTTCTTGTTGTAAAAGTTTGGATTAAAAAACATTTGGTTGTGCATAACCTTTCCATGTACAAATTTTGATTCTTGCTTGTTTATATGTTTGTTTACTTGCTTGTGCAAAATACTTATCCATCTTACTTGTTCATCGTACTTGTTCATACAATTGTTCATACAATGCTCATGGTATTAAAACGGATCGAAAACTTCTATTTTGACTCAAAAGGTAACCTAGAAGGTTTCACAAAACGCGCACTCGACCTTGTGCACGTTCCAAAAACACTTAAAACCCGGGTTGGATGCCACGATGCATATTGATTGGTGCTCTTGTGCCCTTCTCGCGCGCACGGGTCCATTCCACCTCCCCTTCCGAGCCGAGTCAACCACACATGTCCGTGACACACAAATACCGTGACCATGGTTGGTTTTTGGTCTAGCTCACATCATCACGTCCCTAATACGTGTCCAAACGCTAATTATGGCCAAGTTAACGCCTGAGTCACGACTCCTTGTGAAAGCAAGTGTGACTAAGGTCATCCTCGACCCGTTCCTTGACTTATGCATTAATTCCAACCATAATTAACCGAAGTCATGTATTAAGGATAGGTTGACACCGCGTCATTAAGATCTAATGATTGACCCATCCTAATCATCTTTAAGCCCAAGGCTAAGATCCGAGGTCCCTCATTAAAATGAGGTCATGCCGGAATTTTGTTGGAGAGTTAAGTCAATCTTAACTTTAACCGGGGATTAACTATGATAAGAATGACCCACACATTAGAACTTTGTGACGCACTAGACCCTAGGTTTGGTTCTTTCGGTCGGTGGAAGCCGCGTGCCCTATGGGACCCTCGCCGGGGATAGTCTGTCCTTGGGAGTGTGCAATACAGGTGAAAAACGAGGGGTCTATAGGCATAGTGATGGCCTCCACTGATCCATGGTTTAGAGTAGTTGCGAAAAAGAAGAGAAATATTTTCCAACCATTTAGGAATAAAAATGCGTTTTAAGTAAACTTGAACGGATAATTGATCGCACGTTGCTTGAATTTGCTCCGTTTTTGCTTCTTGTCTTTGACACATTGCATTCTTTCGTTAACAAGCGTCATTTCGTTGAGTCTTTGGATGGATCCTCATTATCCTCCAAGATCTCCGTTAAGACCCTAGGATTAGTCCCCTAGGAAGTCAATCAAACCCTTGGATGGATCCCCGTTATCCTCCAAAAAGTCAGCCAAGCCTTTGGACGGATCCCCGTTATCAGTCAAGTCCTAGGATGGATCCCCGTTATCCTCCTAGGTCCCCGTTGAGATTCCCGTTAAATCCCTAGGAATAGTCCCCTAGGAAGGCCAATCAAATCTTTGGATGGATCCCCGTTATCTTCCAAGAAGTCGGTCAAGTCCTTGGATGGATCCCCGTTATCCTCCAAGAAGCCAGTCAAGTCCTTAGGAATAGTCCCCTAAGCATCCGTCATACCCTTGGAAGATCTCCGAGGCACCCATCAATCTTTGGATGGATCCCCGTTATCCTCCAAGACTTCCGTTAAATCCTTAGGCATAGTCCCCTAGGAACCCGTCAAGTCCTTGGATGGATCCCCGTTTTCTTCCAAGAAGTCGGTCAAGTCCTTGGATGGATCCCCGTTATCCTCAAAGAAGTCGGTCAAGTCCTTGGATGGATCCCCGTTATCCTCCAAGAAGCCGTTCAAGTCTTTGGATGAATCCCCGTTATCCTCCAAAAGGTCCGTTACCACCTTGAAAGTAGGGCCCCGCTTGAATCTTGGATGGATTCCAGATCCCATTCAACCCCGTCCATCTTCCGCCCTATAGGTCTAAGCATAACGGTCCTGTCCCATTAGTAGCATGAGCACTCATCCAATTTTTACCCGAGCCTAAAACTACCTTTTGTCTTCCCCGTAGCTCAGATGAAGTGGAAGAGAGCATCATGTCGCCGCCTAGTGCGTGTGGAGTCAGAAAGTTCCCCGGTCACTACAACTTCTCCGATCCGGTACCTCAGAAAGATCGCTTCAGTGGATAGTAGCTTGAGAAATGACGCCGCGGATAATCTGGTTGGCCCAACGAGCGAAGAGTTGCCCCAAGCTTTAGAAGCCCCCGAGGCAGAGAAAGAAGTCATCACAGAGAGCCACAAAGAAACACGGAGTCCATTTGATGAGTCGACGAGACAATGAGGTGTCACAGCTCTACTCCAAACTGAGGGGCTCTTCACCAAAGTGACCAATCATAAAGAAGAGGTGGAAGCCACCCAACCTCCGAATTACAATAAAAGATTGTCCCCTCCATCTCACCAAAATACCGAGACCCCCATTTCTTCGCCCCAATACGCCGTCATCCATAATGAGCCTCTCACTCAAGTCCTCCTCACTCCGCCTCATCCCAAATCCAACATCTCCCATAGGACACCTCCTATAAAACCCCAAACACAATCCACTCAAAAGGCCCACAAGCCACCGTTCACACCAGTTACACCTCGAGCATCATACCCAAAACACTTTCCCAATCATATCCCTTCTCGGTTTGATTCCATCAACCAAGTCACCAGAGCTCAGTCACTGTTTAGACCATATATGGATACCCGAATAGGCATCACCAACTTGCCTCCACCAGATTTCTCGATGAGATTCTGGGGTGACCCATATCATTTCTACAATCCAAGACCTTTTGGACCACAAGCTCCTTGCACGTCTCCAATGTATATTCTTGCAAGCAACCAAGGTTATGGGTATGCCTACGCCTCTGTGCCTCCGTAAAATCCCTTCAACCATCCATTGGGAAAGAGAAAACAAATGGAAGCTAAGTTCGAAAGGACACTCAATGAGAACTCCTTTGCATGGAGAGACAGTGATTCTTATCCCCGCCACGTTCCGGTCAATGATGAAAGAAAAGTCGAATGCCGAACCAGACCCCGTTTCATAAAGATTGAGGATTTTGGGAATGCCCATAAGCAAGGTATTTGAAGGAATGGTCAAGTGGGGCCTCACATCACCTCTTGTCAATTATCAACCTAAAGGCCCCAAAAGGCCTCTCGACAAGACCAAGAGGTGTGCCTTTCACAACTACCATGGACATGATACCGATGATTGCATCACTGTAAAACGCGTCATCCGGAAATTAATTGTGAAAGGAAAGCTTGAATGCCCTCGGTTGGGAAATTGGAAATGAAGCTACAGCTATGGTCAGAAGCGGAATGTCAAAAACCTCTCCCATCAACCTCCCCTTTGAAAGAGTCTGTTTTCATCCTTAGGAAGAGTCAGTTGCTTTTAAGATGTGTGGTAAGCCCTTAAGAAAGGTCAGTTAGGTTTAGAGTCTTGACTCCCCGGTTGATGCCATGTGGTGACCATTCTGAGTCCATTGTCAGTTTTCTTAATAAAATTATTATTATTATTGCCTTGTCAAAAGTTTGCAAAAATGTGTGTGAGTCTTTCACTCAAAACAAAAGTGTGTCTTTTTTTAAAAAAAAAATAATCTTAAAATAAAAAGATCAAGTTTTTCTTAAAAGGCTAATCCGATAATGAAGCATTCTTCTCAAATCCAGGTTATAACTTCACCATGAAGTTTAATATGCTAAAATCCTTTGTGGCCTTGTCCATTGGAAACGTCGACCAAGGAGCCACATCTGAATTGGCGTCCGAGACAATCATCCATGTGAACAACAAGGAGAAGCCCGTGCTTCGGAAGCCCAAAGGCGGCTACATCAAATGGAGGTCTGTACACTCGTCGAGTGTCATGCACAAAGGTTGCGCGCCTCGGAAGGAAATCACTAAAAGGAGATGGCCAAAGTAAACTCTCAACTCATGAGTAGACGGATCCGGCAATTACAACGCCAAGCCAAGTGGAGACCTTGCGACATCTTTCCCGACGATATGGAACCCGAGTTCCCTGTGGAAGACATGGAACATGCCGCTGACAACCCCTCCAACAATTGAGGAAGAAAATGGATCATCGTGCCTCATGGGATCCCATCCCTTAAAAAAAATTTAAAAAATGATGAGTCTTCCAGCCTCGTAGGATCTAGATTTTCACCAAAGTCCGTCTTGGACTGTGTCTTTATTTTTACAAAGGTCCACACTTGGGACATATATGTATAAAGATATCTAAATAAAAGAGTCATTTCCCTTCTATTCTCTCTAGACTTAAGACATTATTTGCAATATACATTTACTCTTGAAATTGTCTTGCTTGTTATTATCAATTGATTGCTACGTCCCTAAAATGATGAATTGACTTCTAAGCATACTAGTCAATGACGACTCATTAAGGATGAATGGACCTAACACAAATGAAAAATGCTAAATGAAAACAATTAATCTTGATGTGAATAAATGTTGTGATCAATTGGCATGAAGAAACCGTTAATGGCAAGCCTTCCCCGATACACATCCCCGATACACAACCCGTTACAAATTCTTGATGCACATCAAAGGCATCCCGAGACAATGAAAAGGCAAGGATGTTGTTTCTCAACCACCAATATTCGACCGTGATCGCACGTGCGCAACCAAGCAAGGGACTTACCATAGTTTCAAAGTCGAAGCGAGAAGTGACAGACATTCCATCAAGGGGCTACAGATGAGCCAATGTCCAAGTTGGGGCTAATGTTTCCCCTCTCTCTAAAAAAAAAGAGAAAAATGAAAAGAGAGAAAAGAAATGAATGTATGGAAAGAAGGAAAGGAAATGAATATACGCGATGAGGAAGTTTGCCTCAATAGCTCACCAAAGAAGGTTCACCCCAAGAGGTCCATCCCAAGGAGTTCACCACAAGGCAAAGCGATCTACAAAGCAACAACATCCTTCAAAAGGACACCAACTTCAACAAAAGACGATCCATAACCGAACTACGGTGACCTGAGCTCCTCAAACTGAGGGGAACGTAGGCAAACTTCGGGTCAGGTCATAGCATGAAACAAAACCATCAAACCATGGTCCTTTCGAAATAACCAAGTTCTCGTCCCTTGGTCCCTTCAATGAACAATTTCCCAGACAAAGACCAATTCCGCCTTCTAAACACATTCTCCTCCTGATCTTGCCATTGATCGAATCTTAATCTTAATTGATCACAACATTTATACATGTTAAGGCTAATTGCTTGCTATAATCTTGACTTAATGACAATCATGGTCCATTCAAGAAATCATTTGATGATATTAACTAAGGCAAATTTCAAACGTCTCAACAAGTCTCCTTTTATCCATCTTAGGAAAAGGCTAAACACTTGTATTCTGTCAAGCAATGGCTTCCTCCTATTTTATGATACATTGCTCACCAACATAAAGGGACTGTCTCCCAAATAAAATGCCCTTGTATGTTTCCTCCAAAAAGATACCTTAAGTCCCCGTTTTATCGAGTCGGCTGGATCACTCAAAAAAAAAAAAGAAGATAAAGGCACCAAAAAAGTAACCCGCTAGGTTGAAAACCCGTAAGGGCGGCCTAGGCAAAAAACAGGGTGTGCCATAAAAGACACAAAAAGAGATGCCCGCTAGGTTGAAAACCCGCAAAGGCGACCTAGGCAAAAGAAAGGGTGCGTCATGGAAAAGGGACGGGTTCCTAACATCATCAAAGGTCGAAAGACGACAACAGATCCACGTCAACACCAAAGGTCGAAGGATGACATTGGGGCTACCCCGACATCAATGACAACGAAGACATGGGGCTACCCCGACATCAACAACAACGGACATGGGGCTACCCCAACATCAGTGACAAAGAAGACATTCGGGCTGTCCCTACATCGGCGAAAAATGGATTTCCTACCACTTTCGACGAATGGACAAAATCCAAAGGGATTTATGCATAACAAACCACACGGTTAAGTTAAAATAAAAAATTTGACTAACATGCTTCGTTAAAAGATTTGCCTTTAGAAATAAGCATTTCTAAATTTGCCCATTTGGCATCGTTTATCAAAAACAATGTTTCAAGCAAAATACTTTTGATCTCCCCAAAATGATTTTCCAAAGTCTTAAACTTTTTCGTCCACAATGAGTCTTGAAGGTCGCCCCTAGGCTCTCCCCCAGTGTCAAGAAAGAGTGTCAATCATCCCGTAGAGTTGATTCGACCAAAGTCCAAACTTTGACCAAAAGGGGTCAAGTTAAAAATCCCGGCCGTCCTTAGTGGCGTAAGACAATTTTGCCAGTCAACCCTCTCCATAGAGCCAAGTTGACCAAATCCCGGCCGTCCATAGTGGGACGTAAGACCAGTTTTCCCATCAACTCTCTCCATAGAGCCAAGTTGACCAAATCCCAGCCGTCCTTAGTGGGACGTAAGACCAGTTTCCCCGTCAACCCACTCCATAGAGCCAAGTTGACCAAATACCGACTGTCCTTAGTGGGACGTAAGACCAGTTTGCCCGTCAACCCTCTCCATAGAGCCAAGTTGACCAAATCCCGGCCGTCCTTAGTGGGACATAAGACCAGTTTGCCCGTCAACCCTCTCCATAGAGCCAAGTTGACCAAATCCTGGCCATCCTTAGTGGGACGTAAGACCAGTTTTCCCGTCAAACTCCCCAAAGGTGGAGTTAACCCAAGTCAAACCTTGACTCAGAATAGTCATTATAGGTTGAAACCTTTGTCCCCGGCCATCCTTAGTGGGGCGTAAGACCAGTTTTCCCATCAAACTCCCCAAAAGTGGAGTTGACCCAAGTCAAACCTTGACTCAGAATAGTCATTATAGGTTGAGACCCTTGTCCCCGGCCGTCCTTAGTGGGACGTAAGACCATTTTTCCCATCAAACTCCCCAAAGGTGGAGTTGACCCAAGTCAAACCTTGACTCAGAATAGTCATTATAGGTTGAGACCCTTGTCCCCGGCCATCCTTAGTGGGACATAAGACCAGTTTTCCCATCGAGCTCCCCAAAGGTGGAATTGACCCAAGTCAAACCTTGACTCAGAATAGTCATTATAGGTTGAGACCCTTGTCCCCGGCCGCCCTTAGTGGGACGTATGACCAGTTGCCTCGTCAAACTTCCCAAAGATGGAGTTAACTCAAGCCAAGGCCCATAATGGTTATTTTAGGTTAAGGAAACCTTTGTCTCGGCAGTCCAAAATAACGTAAGACCATCCTTGTAAGTCAACCCTCTCCATAGAGCCAAGTTGACCATGTCCCGCCTCTGACCCCGAGAGTCACGCCTTTGCCTTGTAAGTCAACCCTCTCCATAGAGCCAAGTTGACCATGTCCCGCCTCTGACCCCGAGAGTTACGCCTTTGCCTTGTAAGTCAACCCTCTCCATAGAGCCAAGTTGACCATGTCCCACCTCTGACCCTGAGAGTTACGACTTTGCCTTGTAAGTCAACCCTCTCCATAGAGCCAAGTTGACCATGTCCCGCCTCTGACCCCGAGAGTCACGCCTTTGCCTTGTAAGTCAACCCTCCCCATTGAGCCAAGTTGACCATGTCCCGCCTTTGACTCGCCAAGAGTCGTGCCCGTTACCCTAGGAAAGGATGACAGATATCCACCTAGCCCTTAGGTTTGAGTAGCCTCAAAATCACTCACCCCGCCAGAACTACGACCGGATTGATTCCCTCGAATAGGGATACGTAGGAATCCTTTAAAGATAACGGTCCAGCTACTTGGCCACCTCGGTCACCTTCTCTCCCATATTGGTAGTTCACCGGATCGGGATTCTTTCTCTTATCGACAACCCCGCTTTCTTCAAAAGCGTCGTTGCCAAGGGGCTTTGTAAGTACCCCGATCCAGATTACTATCCTTAATTAATAAAATTGTATAATTAAGGGGTAATTTGAGATTTAATTGGGTCATTATAAAATTCAAAAGGTATTTTAGGCATTAAATGAATTATTCTGGAAAAGGGAAGGGCCTTTTGGTAATAAAAATGGGCCAAGGACCTCAGGTTTATTCCCACAAAGCCCATAAAGGACTTTGTGGGAATTTCCTGAAAAGGCCAAGGAACAAGGGAATGGTCACACAACCATTGTAAGCTTTCCCAAAACGCCGACCAAGCCAGCTGACATCCCCACGTGGCCGATTGCGGTTCGCCGAAGGGAGCCAGCTTGTCCCCACGTAGGCCTCACGCGCCCGACCGAGCCCACCACGCCCTCGCTCCTGATTGGTCCGTCATTTCCCCTTGTCTCCCTCACCCGTCACATCCCCACATGCCTCATTTTGATTGGCCTTTCACCTCCCTTGTGTCACCACACACCCCCATCCAGAAAATCAATTCCCAGCCCATTTAATACCCGAAAATGCTCCATTTTGTGCACAAAAATGATCTAATTTCAGCCCAATTTGTGACAAAAAAACATCCAAAGAATATCATATTTTTGCTTAGCCCCTAAGCAAGTGACAAGTCCCCAATCCCCCTATAAATAGAGAGCTCATTCTCTCCCATTTTATCAAGAATTCTCTAGCAAAGTTACTCCCTAAAATTTGTTTCTCTCCCAAAAATGAAGTAATTTTCTTTGTGAAAGATTGTGGTTTACTTTAGATAATGGTAAAGAACTACCAAGAGTAGCATCCCTCTTATCTTTAGTCCCATTTAATCAAAAACACACAATGATCCATCTACGTTTGAATGAAATCTTAGAGTCCAAGATCTCTAAGTGAAGAAGAAAGGCAAACTTGGGTCAATCAATTAATGATTTACCCCAAGCTTGCTTAAAGGTTGAATCTTTACTTTGTTGTCATCTTTAATTTCAAGTATTTACTTTTATTGTCATATTTATTTTGTTCTTATTGGGATATTTGCCTTGTTTATTTTATTGCTCATAAAATGTAGCCTTTATATATGTATATGATTGGATCCAAATACTCTCATGATCCCAATGGTTTCATCTTACATTTTATGATGTATTAAAATGATGAACTAAGTGGAGAGGGGTATTTGTTATATTTATGTCATTTATATTTAAGTCTTTACATTTACAAGTCATTTATATTTACAAGTCTTTATTTTACAAGTCTTTATTTATTCATGGAATCTTTATATAACTTGGATCCAAATACCCACATGATCCTAAAGGCTTCATCTTGCACTTCAATAGTGCATTAAAATGATGAACTAAATGGAGAGGGGATTTGTTACATTTAAAGTCTTAATCTTTAATGATTATTTCCATTTAAAAGTCTTTATTTCAAATCTTTTCTTGTTTATCTTATCTATTATAATATAATGACACAAGTGATCTTAACAATTCTATTTTCCCGCTTCTTTTTTCAATGTATATATGGAAAGCATGTTTAATGTGGACAATAAATAGCAACTTAGTTAAAATAACCTTCCAAATTTATCTATTTAGTAATAAATAATGGCTAAATTGATTTTGTGGAGCTTAGTTATAACGGCAGCTTTTTTTTTTTTTTTTTTAAAATCTATTCACTTTTTTGTCACAACTTTTGAGGTTATTATTGATAATTTATTTGTTAATTTAAACTCCAATAAAAGAATAAAATAAAAACTAAGATTTTCGTGCCTTATTGAAACATCTTTTTAAAAAGTATAAGTTTAAATTTCAATGAGTGAGTCTATTATCTATTATAATATAATGACACAAGTGCTCTTAACAATTATATTTTCCCGCTTCTTTTTTCAATGTATATATGGAAAGCATGTTTAATGTGGACAATAAATAGCAACTTAGTTACAATAACCTTCCAAATTTATCTATTTAGTAATAAATAATGGCTAAATTGATTTTGTGGAGCTTAGTTATACCGGCATCTTTTAATTTTTGTTAAATCTATTCACTTTTTTGACACAACTTTTGAGGTTATTATTGATAATTTATTTGTTAATTTAAACTCCAATAAAAGAATAAAATAAAAACTAATATTTTCGTGCCTTATTGAAACATCTTTTTAAAAAGTATAAGTTTAAATTACAATGAGTGAGTCTATTATTATTATTATATAAATGCACAAGTGTTCCTAACAAAATATATTTTCCTGCTCATTTTTGGAGGGCTATATTTTTTTTTTTTGAAAGCAAACAGAACTCTAATTGCATTAATAAAGTTTAAGAAGATGGTGCTCCACAAGCCGGAGACTCACCCAAGTAACTGGTTTACAAAGACAAACAATCGTCAACAATTTATCTGCCCCAACAAAAGAACATAATACATCTTGATTATGAATGTCTAATCCTAAACCAAATCTCCAACCAAAACCCTTACGAACAATCACTTGTGACGCACAAATGCTTCACCAAGTTACACTTGGACACGGCCTAACACTGGCCTTTAGAAAATCCCTGAACTGGAAAAATTTGATGTTGAAGACATTACAAAGTAAAGCATTTGGGTAGACAAAAAATGTCCAACCAAACATCGCAAGAATTGCATCAGTGAATACAAATAAAATACAAAGGCTCTCAACATGGAGAGAAGGCAAAGGCTCCCAACATAGGGGAGAAGACAAAGGCTCCCAACATAGGGGAGAAGACAAAGGCTCTTGACAACAGAGAGAAATCAAATATAACAATATGTAAGACAAAAATTTGAAGAACTGAAAAAAAGATGTATGCCGAATTGTTTTTGAGGCAAGATGATTGATTGACGCTAGAATGTCGCCGGGAATTATGATTACATTGAACAATCTCCTTTTCATGGAATCCATGAAAAAAATGGGTAGCACCAATCTATTTATTAATGAAAAGCATGAAATTTCTTCTAATTTAAACATTAATCATTGAATGAAGCAATGATTAATGTTTAAATTAGAAGATTGAAGATCAATGTTGGATGAATCAAAGGAAAATTGCAAATCTGGAGAGGGAAGGAGGGGTTGAGGGTGACGGTTTTAAAACAGAAAGGAAACTGGAAGAGGAAATTAGTTTTTTGGAGGGCTATATTTAGAAACATATTTATTGAACTTAAATACTTAATATTTTCATAATTACTCTTTCTCTTCTTTATTAATTCTAGAAATAGATGGGAAGGAGGAGAGAGAAACAGATTATATGGTCTCACTCCCCAAAAATAGTTTACCTTCCTCTCTTTCACTATTTAAGGATTTTTTTTTTGTTTTTTTTTTTTAACATTAAGAATTGCAATTCGATAGATCGTGTATATACTAAATAGTTAAAATGATTCTTTTTATGAATATTCATAAAAAAATATTTTATACATTTTAGTGCATGTTTTATAAATATTAAAATGTGGAAAAAAAATTAATATGTTTTTCTTTTGTTTTCCTATTATTTGTTTAGAAATGAGTAATTGGATGAATATTAATGAAATGTATTTCTTTTTTAAAAAAAGGAAATGTATTTGAGAGTGTTTTGGGAAGATGTGATGGCGGATTTTAAAGTGAGAATTTGGTGATTTTAGTATTTCAATTAATCATATAGGATATATTATTATAATATAATGACACAAGTGCTCTTACCAATTCTATTTTCCTGCTTCTTTTTTAAATGTATATATGGAAAGCATGTTTAATGTGGACAATTAATAGCAATTTAGTTACAATAACCTTCCAAATTTATCTATTTAGTAATAAATAATGGCTAAATTGATTTTGTGGAACTTAGTTATAACGACATATTTTATTTTTTTAAATCTATTCACTTTTTTGACACAACTTTTGAGGTTATTATTGATAATTTATTTGTTAATTTAAAATCCAATAAAAGAATAAAATAAAAATTGTTTTCGTGCATTATTGAAACATCTTTTTAAAAGTATAAGTTTAAATTTCAATGAGTGGGTCTATCTATATATAAATAATGGCTGAAGTCAATAGAGCACCTTTCTATTTCAGTCTCCCGCCTAAAACACTTCCCCTATATAAAGAAACCTCGAGCTGGTAAAATCTGGTACGTTATTATTTAAAGTCCGGTTTATCTCATAGTTAGTTAAAAACAGGAGATAAAAGGGTAAGAAACTGATAAGATATTTTCAAAAATTCAACTTCTTCGTAAACATCCCTAAATCAGCGTTGTCGTTTTTTACTACTCTCCTTGCCAAGAACAACTCTTAAGAACACCCCAAGAAGGGAAGATCAAATCAAGTAAATCTCTTCAAATAAAAAAAAAAAAAAACTCAAGTAAATGACTAAGAATCATTAGATGTTTATTTATTTATTATAAAAATCATTATGATTCAATTTATTTATTTATAATTAAATAAACTGTAATTTTAATATGCAACTTACAAGGTATATTAAATGTTTTTTTTTTCATATATAAATATATAAAAACTCTATACGTACATATTAATATTTACGTACGTATATGTATATATTGTTTCATATTTTCACATGCATAATTTTGACTTTAATCTGTGTTAAAACTGCGTATTTTATATGTCTCTGTTTTGTTTATTTCGTATTTTGCAGCGTATTTTTACAATTAAATTCATAATATACTCGTATGTATCCCTTCTCGTCTTTTCTCCGTCTCGTAATTTACTGATTAGGTTATGGAGTGAAGATGGATTATGGCCTTTTTTTATTTTAATTGCTTAAGTTGAGCTGAGAATTGAGCTTCGCCATATAATAGGTTTTATTTAGATTAAATTATGGGTTTGGTTGTAAATATTTTTTTGTTGGGCTCAAATTTGTTGGTACAAGAACTCTTATAAAAGATCTATTTATTAGAACTATTTATATTTATATGAACATTATTTTAAAATAGGTTGTATGGGCATTTAATTACGTTTTATAATATACTCCCTCTGTCACATTTTAAGAGTCAAAATTTTTTCTAATGGTTGTTCCAACTTAAGAGTCAAAATCTCAAAAAGAAAAGTTTTTTATACTTCAATTTATTAAATAGGCCCTACTTGTCATACACAACAATATCCACTAATCTTTGAACCCATGAAGTTTTTGACTCTTAAAATGGGACAAAGTGAGTATATACCTTCCGTTTCATAATAAAATACTCATTTTGTCATTCGTTAGAAAGTACCATCATTCTAAAAAAATATGTACTCCATTTTTCTCTCTCATTCCCAATCACAACTTGTCCACTCACTTTTTTCTACCTACTTTCTTTCACCTTCTTACTCACAACACTTATTTTTTCAACATATTTCATAACTTTCGGCTCTTAAAAGCAAATGCGTACTTTGTTAAGGGACGGAGAGAGTACATATTTGTTGAATGTACCAATTTTAAAATGCTTTTCTAATTCAGCCGTATACTTTTTAGTAACATTTTTTTTTATTTAACTTTAGCAATTTGTAGACGTTATTTTGTCCGTGCGTTTAACGCACGGGTGTTATACTAGTATGGATGATAAAGCCACAAGCTTTATTCATCCAAGTAATGATTTGTCCAAGAAAAGCCTTATTTATTTTAATCTTGTAATGATTACCTTGCTTGGATGATAAAGTTGACTATCTTTATTCACCTAAGTTGTGGTCTCATCCAAGTAAAGGTATTAGTTGTCCCTCTTGACTTTATTAATTTTTTCCATGATTAATTAAAGTTCGTCCCCCAAAATATCTTATTTTACTTGAATGAACATTATATTTTTGTCTCTTTAAAGTATCAAAAAAAAAAAAAAAAAAGGGCATTAACATGCCTACATTTTATTTCCAAAATCATCTTCTAAAACAAGTCGGTTTCTCCCATTTTCAAGAACACACACACACACACTTGCACAATTTTAACAAACTTTAGGGAGACTCAGTTTTTCGAGGCACTTTGGGTGAACTACCGGTTGAGTTCTTCCCAAAGCGTAACCTGACGTCCGAATCCTTTATCTCTAACCATTTTTCGTTAAGTTTGGGTTTAAAGTTAAACTAACGTGGCGACTCCGTTTTCAGTTAAAGTACAGTGTTTGATTCTCGAGGGAACCCTTCGTTTTTCCCGCGGGTATTTTACAGTAACAAACAACGAAAAATAGGGAAAACATTTTCCGGAAGTTATTTTACGCGAAACAAACGAAGCCTTACTCTCTCCATTTTATTTTAAATTACACAAAATTATCTGTGTGTACGAGAATTATGACAAAAATAAGTGGGTCTCACTAATTAAAAATTAGTTAGTTAAAAGAGAAAAAGTGGGTAAGAAAATATTATGTGGATTAGTTGATGTGAGTATGACAAATTTGTCTCACTATTTAAAAATTATAAATAAAATTCTATTTTTGAATTTTACAATTTTTAATAAAACACCTAAAATAGCAGATTTTACAATTCTAAATAATCGGAGGGAGTATGATAAATCTTGACGGAGTAGGAATAGAAAAAACGTGTTTTGAACGCTTAAATAACGAGTTTTTTAACTGACATTTATAATAATTCAAACAAACACTTTAATTAAGTAATAACTCAAACAGTTACTTTAAATAAGTATAAGTTTGTGTGATAAAATGTAGGGGTGGGCAAATGGTACCGGATGGTTTGGAATTTGGGCAAGGGATTTTTACCAATAAGTCCATGGGGGAATGTGGTATTTACCAATAAAAACACAACATTTCAAATTCTACCTTAGGGTCCTTAGGTTCAAATCAATTTTACCAATAAGTCCCTTGTACCTTTTAAATGGCAAAAACACCCCCAATCCAAATAAATTCCTCCTACACCTCTAAGCTTTGACCATTTTGACTGCCACCTTTACATTTGACCACCACACCCGCCGCCGCTGACCACCACCACCATCCGCAACCGCCGTCGGACATCGCCGGGCCTCCGGCCAACCGCCGGACCTCACCCACTGCCGCCACAACCATCTGCAACCCCAAGTATTATAAATAAAAATTATTTGCTCTTGGGAGGGTTTGAACCAAAGACCTCTTGATCTTGGCTAAGATAGCTAACCACTATGCCAAGCTTCTTACTTGTTGCATTAGTAAACTATTATATATTTAACACTACACCTCAAATTTTTTGTTGTTGTTTTTTTTTTTTTTTTTTTTTTTTTTTTTGGGTTAGGAGTATTAATTCTTCACAATTGAACAATTACTCATTTTTAATAAAAAAAAAAGAGATAAATTTATTTCTCAATTGTAAAGAGCATTTGACAACACCTAGTTCTGAAAATGAGTATCTTTTGTAAAAAACTGTGCAATTAATTTCTTAGTTGTTACACTCAACTCATGTGTTAACAACTGAGAAATAAATTTACCAGTTCTTATATTAAACTCGTGTGTGAATAACTGAGAAATGAATATCTCATTTATTATTATATTATAAACAGAGAAAAATTGATAACTGAGAAATGAAAATACCAGTTCTTGTACTCAAATTCATATGTAAATAACTAAGAAATGAATGTCTCATTTATTATATTCAAATTCATTTAACAGCTATTCATAATTAAACCGATAAATTGAGTCATCAATTGGGAAAAATGAGAGATCATTTTATCAGTTTTTAATCAATTATGAATAATTGTTAAATGAATGGCTCAGTTATTATATTCAAATTCATGTGTGAATAACTGTGAAATGCATGTCTCAGTTATTATAATGATTGTGAAAAAAATTGAGAGATAAATTTATAAGTTTTTAAAAATGAAAAATGGAAAAATGACATAACTGTGAAATCACACAACTGAGAAATCAGTTGAAAAATGATTTTACAAGTGAAAAGTGAAAATTTTATTTTTTTAAATTATGAAATTAATCGATAAATTAAAAATGATTCTTTTTTCAAATTTTTACAAGTGAAAAATGATATTTTTTATTTATAAAATTTGAATTATGTGTTGAGTGTACTTGTTTGATTCGTATTGTCGACACGATTAAAACAATGGTTTCGGATCATTTTTTCAGTTTATAGATTTTAAGATATGTAAATTTAAAATTTTAGGTGAAAAAAAAAAGAAAAAGAAAGAAAGAAAGAAGGAGAGAGGAAGAGAGAGCTGAGTGGAGAAGAAAACACGTAAGTGTTTATTTTGTCCAGCGCCTTGCATGCGTGAAGAGTGGAGGGGTATTTTGGTCCAACAACAATTCTAGGCACTTTTTGGTAGGTTTTCAAAATGCTTGTCCTTATTGGTCGTTTTTATTTGGCTTAGGGACTTATTGGTCAAAGCCTCTTTGGGCAATACCGCAACCGAGCCGTATATCATCAGCGCGTAAAGTTTTGAACTGCAACGTCTCGGTTATAAACGGTATGGTTCCTTCTGTTCTCGGTTTCAATATTGATCGGTTTAGGATACGATTTTGTTCCTCGACAACCATGTTGGATCTTAAGCTAACAAGTCTAAAAAAAATGGAAGATTTTGGGATAAACTAGTTTCTCCTCCATAAATTATAAAAAGTCTTGTTTTTATAGGGGTTAAGGTTTAGGTTTTAGGGTTTAAGGTTTAAGGGTTAAAAGGTTGACTTTTTATAACTTATAGAGGAACTAGTTTCTCCCAAAACCAACTCAATAAAAATAACCAGGACTACTAATAAATTAACATTTAGATAAGTAAATTCCAATTTATTCATTATGAGGAGACTATTAAGAACTAAGAGATGAAAGCAATGAATCGTGTATAGAAAAACAAAACTGATACGAGCTTTACCTACCACATGTGAGAAATCGAGTTAGAGTCACAAAAGCAATTTGTTGCAGCGCGTATGGGTGTAGGAGGATTTGTTGTAATGATATCACCTTTCGACTTTCGTTATCTCAGTATGTGTGCGTATATTTTAATATATATATATATATATATATATATATATATATATATATATATATATTAATTTATTGGTTCAGTACGTGATATTGGTGTGGTACTTTAACACTAAACAATAACCCGAACAAAATTTTAGATCTATTAATATCAAATACCGTACACTTAATGATATCCTCAGTTTCAGTGTTTCGGTTATGTATTTTTGGGTTTGGTACGGTTTTTGGTTTTTTCGGTATTTCTTACACACCCCTATTAAAAAGTGTTATCTGTATAAGAAAGTGCTAGCATGTGTGTAAAAAGGTGTCAGCGTATATGTTAAAGAGTGACAGTGTGTAAGTATAAAAATATAGTTATAATGTTAGAGTTCTAGTGATAATATTAAAAAGTGTCAATAGTAGTATTAAAGAATGTCAGTAATAGTGTTAATGAGTGTCTGCGTGATCAATAAATTCGAGTTATTTACAAAAACGCCATCGTGCACTTTTAAAACAAATTACAGTTATTTACAAAAAGTCATTGTGTGTTTTAAAAACAAGTGTCCTAATTTACTAAAATATCATCGCGCATCTCAAAAATATGTTTTTCCTTATAATTAACATATGAAAAACGTGTTTTCCCCTAATTTCACCTTTCCGCCAACAATAATACTCCTTCCGTGCCAGAGTCAGAGTTCTACTTTTGTGAATACCCCGTTCCGATGCAGTAAAGCATGGGAAGTTTCTGATTATTTATCTTATTTTATCTTTTCTATTGGACAAGATATTCAAGTTATCATTTAACTTATTAGAGTCGTCACGCCGTTTTATTGAGCTAAAACATTGAAAAAAGCTGATTTGTACAAGTATGAGGGTTCGGGGTCAAGTTACGAGAGAAGAAGAATATTACAGTGATCACTCCTATCGCCCGAGCAGTCGAACTTTCTATCATAATTAAAATGTGTTAGTTGTGTGGTGGTGTTTTTGACCGTATCCTAGGATTGCCTACGTTCCTCTCGTATGAGAAGCTCAGGTCAGCGTAGTTCGCACGTAGGTGGAGAATAGAGAGATGAAGCGGGATCATGCATAAGGGAGAGGGAGGAGAAAGAATCATGCAAGATGATCACATCCTAGAGCGATGATTACACCATCGATATGATCGATGTGTGATCATCGTCACTCATCCTAGGAGAGTTAATGATCATGGGAGTATTTACCTAAAGTTTAGGGTTTAGAAGTAGTTCCTAGATCTGATAAGATCTTCATCGGCTATAACATGTACACATGAAGATTAAAACCCTAATCATAGCAATATAATATGAGTTTTATATGAAATCATCTGAACAAACATGTATAAAGGAAGATATATACCCTAAAACTAGCATTTATGAATGTATAGCCCTAGATCTAGCATCCATATTATGAACACGATCATGAATATATGAATAACATAATAAGCATAAGCATAAAATAGATCTAATCCTAAGAACATGGCAAGAACATAGCAAGGAAAGTAATAAGCCTCACCAATCTTGGCAAGAACGAAGCCAAATCTTCTTGTGGATTCGCCGGACCATCGGGATTGCTAGAAAAGCTTAGACTTAGAGTTCTTTCATCAGTTTTGACTCTGGAACTCGGGGGAGAGAATTGTGTGTCGAAATTATGAGCTGAGGCCACCTATTTATAGGGATTTGGGCCTGGATGGAGTGGCCGCCCGATCAATCTTAGCGGCTGGCGTGGTTCCCAAGGCTTGGTCTAGATATAGACTCTAGAAACCCTAGACTATGTTTATGTTTTAGGATTAGTTTATGTAATGTGGTTTGGTCTGGCGGTTCGGCTTGGTGGTTCAGTCTCGCAGTCTAAAACCGCGGTTCGGTTTTGTTTGGTCTAGGAAGGTCAAACCACAAACCAAACTGAACCATGTGGTTTGCCAATATTTGAGACTGAACCGAACCATTGGTGCTTGAAAACCGAACCAAACCGCATGGTTTGATTCGGTCTCAAACCGCGGTTTGAACCGAACCATTTACACCCCTAGTACGTACTGACTTTACTGAGTATTCGAAGTTTTCCATTTTAAAGGCTTTATTGTAAATATTTAGTATCTACGTATTCTTATTTGACAAATTAGGAACGTTAGAACTTTTTCAAATGTCCCATTAACTTTAGAACTTTATTTGTACTTATGAACCTTATTTATACGTAAAAAAAAAGAAGAAATAGACAAAACTTCACCCAGAAATGCAACGTACTTTATTCATATTTATCAAATAAGCAATGCACTCACTAATATTTAAAAATACAATGTATTTTTATGATTTTTTTCTATTGTTTTTTTGAAATGCATTCAATTAATAAAATAACAAGATTTTTATTTTTATTTATTGAATAGACCGGACCAAAAAGCTGCCTACGTTCTCCTTTTACATCAATTAAATAAAGGAGTTTAGGTCATCGTAGTTCTTGTTCAAGAAAGAGAAAAATGCGTTTGCTGATTGTATGAGATGTCTCGTACGAGATTGTCCACTATTATTTTTATTTTTTTTAAATTTTTTTTATGCACACCCTGATTTTTGCCTAGACCGACCTTTCAGGTTTTCAATCTAGCGGGCTTCTTTTCTCGTGCTCTTTGCTTTAATTTTTGCCTAAGCTGCGCTTGCGGGTTTTCAACCTAGCGAGCTCTCTCTTTTTTTTTGAAATAGGGGACGGAGCTACGAGTAGTACTTCTTCAGCTTGTCCAAGTTGACTGGCTTCGGCAGTTGATCTCTATCTAGGTCTGCGAGTTGTACCGCTCCTCCGGATAAGATCTTCTTGACTAAGTAAGGACCTATCCACCTTGGTCCCCATTTTCCCATGGGGTTGAACGATCCAGGACGATGTTTGCATAAGATAAGGTCCCCTCCCTTGATGTTTCTGGATTTGACTTTCTTGTTGAATGCTCGGGCCATCCTCTATTGATATGCTTGGATATGCTCAGCGGCTCAAAGTCGTCGTTTGTCTAGCAGGGCTAGCTATTCATAATGGCTGTTCAACCATGTGACTTCATTTACTTGGTTTTCTAGGAGAAACCTTAGTGACAGTACCTCTAATTCGATTGGTAACACTACTTCCATCCCATAGGCTAGAGCGTATGGAGTTTCGCCGATGGCTGTACGAATTGAGGTACGGTAGCCCCAGAGTGCAAAAGGTAGCTTCTCGGGCCAGTCCCTGCCAATCTTAGCCATTTTTCTGATGATGGTCTCTATGGTTTTGTTAGAGGCTTCGACTGCTCCATTGGTCTGTGGTCGGTACGGTGACGACTGATGCCTTTCTATCTTGTACTCTGCGAGTAGTTGGTCACATTCTTTCTCAAAGTGACTGCCGTTGTCAGATATCATTTCATGAGGCACCCCATATCGACATATGATGTTGGTCTTAATGAACTCAGCCACCTTCTTGGCATTTAAGACTTTGTAGGATTGAGCTTCGATCCATTTGGTGAAGTAATCTACATCGACCAATATGAACGAGTGTCCATTGTGACCTATCGGTGAGACTTTACCAATGACGTCTATTCCCCATATAGAAAATGGCCAGGGAGATGTCATGGGGCATAACACGGACATTGGTGCGTGTTATAAGTTGGTGTGTATCTGACACTTGTTGCATTTCTTAACCATGTTGGCGCAGTCGGCTTCCATTGTGGCCCAATAATACCCTAGTCGGATAATTTTCTTTTCTAGCATGTTGCCATTCATGTAGGTTCCACAGACTCCTTAATGGACTTGGTCTATGACTTCTACAGCTTCTTGCTCATCAGTACAGAGTAGACGCTGCTTGTGATGTTTCTTATAGAGGCGACTACCTATAATTATGAATTGGGCAGCGAATGGTTTGAGAGATATCTTTGTTTTAGGTGATATTTCTAATGGAAATGTTCTATCGAGGAGGAAACGCCATACGTCGTGATACCATGATTTATTGTCCAAGGTATTGACGGAAATAGAGTCACACGAGTCTTTGTAGTCATGCAAGTCTATGATCGAGTGATACGCGAGAGTTGTTCGTCTCGCGACTTTGAATGTTTTGACCTCAGTCCATTCGGGAATCTCCACAAGTGATGGTAGCATGGCTAGCGAGTCCGCTAAACGGTTCTTATCTCTAGGAAGATAGCAGAAGGTGACTTCTTTGAAATGTTTGACCAAGTCTTGGAGATGGTCGTTGTATTTCTGAAGTGTAGGATCTTGTATCTTCCACTTTTTGAGTGACTGATAGATTATGAGCTGTGAATCTCCGTACACCTCTAGTTCGGTCACATTTCTTTCTAAAGCTACTTCAAGCCCCGCTATGTAAGCTTCGTACTCGGCAATGTTGTTAGTGGCCTCGAAGTCAAGGTGAATTGCGAGTGGAGTGTAGAAATCTGAGGGATATACTAGTAACATGACAATACCATATCCCCGTTTATTGGCTGCACCGTCGAAAAACATTTGCCACTATTTTCTGCTATTGCCATGATGTCCTCATCAGGAAATCGCAGATCTTCCCCATTCGCTTCATCATATGAAAATTTGGCTAAATGATCAGCGAAGACTCTTCCTCTTATGGATTTATGTATGATGTAAGTGATATCATAACCGGCGATCATAAAGTACCACTTAGCTATTCTAGAGGAGACATGTGATTTCTTGAAGATGTACTTCATCGGGTCCATTCAGGTAATCAGTTGTATGGGAAATGCTACCATGTATGGTTTTAGTCTCTCAGCCACCCATACGAGTGCAGCACACGACTTTTATAATGCAGAGTAGTTCAATTCAGCCCCTTGAAAGCGACAACTGACAAAGTAGATGACATTCTATTTCCTCGAGTCGGGTTGCTCTTGTGCTAGAATAGCCTCTAATACGGTGTCATTGACTGTAAGGTACAGGATTAACGGTTTTTCTTTATGCGGTGGGACCAATATGGGAGAATTAACCAAGTATTCTTTGACCTTTTCGAAGGCTCCTTGACACTCTTCGGTCCATTCTAGGGATGCATTCTTCTTGAGAAGTTTGAAAATGGGTTCGCACATCGTCGTGAGTTGATTGATGAAATGACTAATGTATTGAAGGCGACCTATGAATCCTTTTACTTTTTTCTGCGTCTTAGGTGGAGGCATGTCAACAATGGCTTCAATCTTAGTGGGTTCCGCTTCTATACCACGCTCGGTGACCATGTATCCAAGGACTTTCCCCTTCACTAACCCAAATGTGCACTTGGCAGGATTAAGCCTCATCTTGTGGTGTCTCAACCTTTCGAAGAACTTTCTAAGGTTGATAAAGTGCTGCCCATCCGAGCCTTTAAAGTGTATGATCATGTCATCAACATACACTTCCATCTCTTTATGTATCATATCATGGAATAGCGTAGTTACAGCTCTCTGGTAGGTGGCTACAGCATTCTTGAGTCTGAATGGCATGACTGTGTAACAGAACGTCCCCCAAGGTGTGGTAAACGCTGTTTTGTGCTGGTCTTCCTCGGCCATGAGGATTTGGTTTTACCCGGCGAATCCATCTATGAATGAACGGACTCCGTATTTCGCTATATTTTCAACGAGCATATTTATGTTTGGAAGAGGAAAGTCATCCTTTGGAGATGCTCTGTTAAGATCATGAAAGTCTACGCAGACACGAACCTTTCCATTTGCTTTGGAAACTTGCACAGTATTAGACAACTAGGTTGGATACTCTATCACTTTGATAAACCTAACACTCAGGAGTTTCTCTATCTCTTGCTTGACTTGTACCGACCACTCGGGATTAATTCTACGGAGTTTCTGCTTGACTGGATTTGAATCGGGAAGTAATGGTATTTTATGTTCAATAATCGAATTGGATAGCCTCGGTATATCTTTATAGGACCATGCGAACACATCTATGAATTCTCAGAGAAGCGCTATGAGGGCTTGTCGGTCTTCCCATTTGAATAAACTGCCAATCTTGGTCTCTTTAGGATCATCGCCCGTTCCCAAATTAACTGTTTGCATTTCTTCGGCATCAATAGGACCATTTCCGCCACGATAACCTACTTGCTTATTAATTTCTTTTAACATTTTTTCGTTTTCTTGATCTATCTCATCATATGACTCATTATTATCTAATTCGTTAGAGTTATTAGTTAATTCATCATTTATGACGCTTGCAATCTCAGGATACTCGGAAAGATGTACGTTTTCATTAAGAAAGTAGGGGAATACACGTTCCGCGATGGCATCCAAGTCCTCTTGGGTGAGCTCATCGGTAGCGGTATCCGATTCTAAGGTAAGAGTTACAAATTTTCTCTCTCTATGGGGATGGGGAGTGCATCCTAATTCTTTGATCAGGAAGTCTTCACTTGCTATGGGTCCCCCAGTTGTGTAGCAGTTCTGGATGGGCTTGTCACATTTGTTGATGAGCTTGGTGTAGTCTTGCTTCGAAGCGTCCCCCTTGTCTATTGCATTGATCTGAGTGTGCTTTAGCTTGCAAAGGTTAAGAAGCTGGTGCACTAGGTCTTCTCCCTGTTGGGTTTCTGAGTAACATGCGCAGCGGAATTAAGCATTTAAAATTTAATGAAACCCAAAGCCCATAGATCCATTCATATGATTAAGTCAATTACAATATGATGAATACTAGAATACTAACCCTTGATGCCTTTGATTTTTGCAACCTTGAATTCGATGGAGGCTTGAAACCTTGATCACGAACATAGTAAGAATCAAAAACTTTGAAGATGATAAGTTTCACCCTCTAGCAGTATCCACACCACGAACGAATATCAAGAACACTTGATCTTGGTTGCTAGACCAAAATTGTGAAACATGTTTTCACAATTAATATGAACTATATGGAATTTTATTTGTGTATTATTTTGTTCTTCAATCTAGGATCTCTTAGAACAAAATAAAACCCTCTCAAACTCTTTGAGACTTGCACAAAAACATTAGCCTTGATTCTGGCCGAATTTGGCTGTTTATATATAAGTTAGCCTAATTCCAAATAGGAAACTTGTGTCTAAACTCGTCCAAAATTCTTTTCCAAATCAAATCAGGAAACCAGTCCCGACAAGGTGTGCGGCCGCACATCTATCTGGAAGGTTCTGGTACTATTTAACCCAAACTGTGCGGCCGCCCAACCCATCTTGTGCGGTCGCACACTTGTCCAGATTCCCATAGTTTCCAAAATTCCAATATAATCCTTATTTAAGATTCGTTCTATTGTGTGTGACCCTCTAGGATTATACTAAGTTGGCAATGGGTTCAAACATGAAACCATAAGATATGATTAGGTTCTAGCAAACTGTCATACCTACCCAAATAGTATAACTAGATACAAGTTCGCATTCCTTTAGAACATGTCATAATCCATTTGTCCACGATGTCATTGAACACAAGTCATGGTCAATAAGTCAACTTGTATTGTTCAATACTTTCTCGATTCCGAATATGTTGATAATCCAAATGACATTGATCCAATCAATCCATTTGAGTTTGGCCAAACATTTCACCAACATCATTCCTTCGAGGGGCCCAAGCTTGACATCTTTCCGAAGAAGGACAAATCCAATTAGCTTATTATTCTTCCCTACGTGAATCCGATTATGCCAATCATACCCTTTATAACTACCGTGTTAAGGCAGCGTTTGAATATGTCAAACATAATCTTCATCAAGTGGAAGACTATAATAACTTCATGTCTAAGGATTCAAATGACATAGCTAATATGAGATTTATATATGACATCGACCATGACATAAATCTCATACAGCGGGTCATGTCCAGTACCTTGTTCCAAACAAGTACCTATAAATCTAACATGATCATCCCATGATCATTTAGCCTTTATACTAGTGCTTAACAAGCTCTAGGGACAAAGATTATTATAAGCAAACATGAGCAACAATAATAATCTTATTATCTCTTTATCATCATGAATAAAATGATAACTTATACAACTTTTAACAAACGTGCCTAGGGAACCAACACCAACAATCTCCCACTTTCCCTAGGCTCAATCTCTAGATATCCAATACTCATGGACCTAACATGACCATCATGTTTAGCTTGTGGAAGTTCCTTTGTTAGCGTGTCCGCAACGTTATCATTACTTGGTACTTTGCATATATTTACGTCTCCCTTATCAACGATTTCTCGAACGATAAGAAAAACGCCTAAGTATGTGTTTGGATTTAGGATGTGCTCTTGGTTCCTTTGCTTGATCAATAGCACCACTATTATTACTAATAAGGTCTATTAGATTAGCAATCCTAGGAACCATCTCAAGTTCAACAATGAACTTCTTAATCCAAACCACTTCCTTTGCAGCATCCAATGCGGAAATATACTTAGATTTAGTTATAGAATTAGTGACTGTACTCTGCTTGGAACCATTCCAACTTACAGTTCCACTATTTGACATATGCACAAAAAACTGATTGCGATCTATTATCATCTTTGTTGGTTTGGAAGCATGCATCCGAGATCATCTTCCATACCTTCATAGCCATCCAGTGAATCTCACCGGTGTCGGATTGATATCTACTCATCATGCTCCAAGCATTAGATATATCCGGCTTAGTACTTATCATGGCATCATGGATCCAATTGCCGAAGCAAATGGCATCTCATTCATTTTCTCATGCTCATCTTTTGTCTTTAGGACGTTGAGTATTGCTTAGAGAAACTTCATGTAACACTGACAAATGTCCTCTCTTAGAATTTTTCTTGCGGAATCTTCTTATGACTTAGTCAATGTATGTACATTGGCTTTAAACCATTTAGCTTCCTTGATCTATCTCTATAGATCTTAATGCCAATGACTTATGCGGCTTTATCCATATTCTTCATTGCGAAACACTTTCTTAACCAAATCTATACAGATTAAAGTGTAGGAATGTCGTTTCCAATGAGCAATATGTCATCCACATATAAAATAAGGAATAGCACTATGCTCCCACTAATCTTCTTGTGTATACAAGGTTCATCTTCGTTCTTGATAAAACAAAACTCTTTGATTCATCAAAACGGAGATTCTCACTCCTAAAAGCTTGCTTCAATCCATCCAATGGATTTCCGCAACTTACATACCTTTTAGAATTTTCTTGACTATCAAAACCTTTAGGTTGTATCCAATACATCCTTAATTGAGTTCCCGTTGGGGAACGCTTGTTTTGACATCATTTTGTCAAATTTCATATTCCAAATATGAACATGTGACTATGAAAATTCTAATAAGTTTCTTGCTACCCATGTAAGTTTTTCTCCAAGAAAAGTCATTCATCTCCTTTGGTTTTTACACCTTAGGTTAGAATGATCAAGTTCCAAACTTGATTATTATACATGAATTGCCTTTTAGATATTATGACTCCAAGCCATTAATCTAAATGTGGAGTTGATATTGCATCTTTGATAGGTGGTAAATACTTCATTCTAAATGAATTTTACCTTAATACTTTCTATTTCGAAATATCCAATATTTCTTCTAATAGATTGTATTTTATCATGTGTGCAAGTACTTGTATATCTTGAACGGATTTTCACAAACCCTTGTGAAAACTTGTTCAACTTCCATAATAGGTTAAATACTATTTTCTAGGTCTCGAACCATTCGAGATATGTTTTACTCCCACTGATTCTTTTAGTGATAAACCTTTTATTTAGAAAAGTATCATCATAAGCAACAAACCATTTGTTTTTTATGAGTAAAAATTTATCCTCAAGTTTCCTTAGGATATCCCATGAAATATGTTTATTAGATTTAAATGTGAGTGTGTCCCAGACAACTCCTTTCCAAAAGGTCTCACCATCTTAAATCTTTATGAAAGACAAACCCAGTTTTTCTTTCACCTTTTAACCTCTTTTGATGGAACTCAAATTAGTGTAATCATAGCGGTCTCAAATACATAACCCCAAAACAAATAATGGAAGATTATTCTGACATTGTCATCTAATGAATCCTACCAAATAAGGTTCTTATACTTCCATGTAGACACATCATTTAGAATGATGTTCTTAGTGAAGTTAATTTGTGAAACCATTTCACAACTTTAATGATGACTGTCAAATTCTTGGTTAAATTATTCATCATCATGATCCAATCAGAATCTTTGAATAGTTTTACCAAGTATAACTAAAATTCTCTTTTGACATTGCTTCTTAATGCACCATATACATTGACATGTATTAGGTCAGGTAAGATATTAGCCTTTCACTATTCATAGTAAAAGTTGTCTTGGTCCAAGTAAATAAGATTTGCATAAATCATGTGATTCCAAATCATATGACTTAAAACTTCGTTCCATGGAATTTTAGATATGCATTTCTTTTTTATTTGATCAAAACAATAATGCATAAAGAATTTGATTATTTATGTTATAATCCTCAGTTATTATTTCGTTCTTCAAGATTTAGGATATAAGATTTATTTATATGATAACACAATTAAGTAAATCATAATAAATAAAATACTTTTCTTATTCCAAATAAGAAATAAATATCCTTCATTATTTTATAACAAAATAATAATTTCTGCTTCATAAGTAAAGTCACTTTACAAGTGTTCCACGAACAATGTTGCAACCATTGCATCATTACCATTCATAGATCAAACTTTACTATAAGCAGTCTTTCAATTTACTAATTATTGCGATATCCAATACCCAATAATTAAATTTATAAAGATTAATTTATAACATAAATATTTCCAAGCGGTAGTCCCACTACCATTTCTTTTATTGATCATCCAGAATTTTGACTACAATTCTAAATGGTCAATCCAATTTCCATTTTACCAAATTGCATCAATTAGAGTTATTATTTTAAGCATAATTATTTCCTTTAGGTTTGACAAGTCTGTCTTACCTTTCCTTTGGCATTTGACCTCCTTTCCATTATGAACCATGAGCATTGGAGAACATTTCTCCATTATCTTTATCTCCGCAGTTTTCAGCATATCATGCAACTCGGAGAGATTCTTATTCATTCGAAGCATGTTATAGTTCATCACAAAGTGATTATAACTTTTGCACAATGAATCAAGAATGAGATCCGTGGCTTGCTTCAATCCAATCGGACAACCAAGTTTCTCAAGATTCTCTACGTAGCCTTTATCTTAAGTATGTGAGGTTCCACTTATTGCCCTTTACTCCTTTTGCAAGAAATGAATGAAATAATGGTTTTATACCTCTCTTGCCTAGATTGCCTTTTGAAACATGTAACTCAACTCCATGCCTATCTAATAGGCTTCCACAAGTTCCAAACCTTGTTGGAGTTTTGAGCACATAATCGCGAGCATAAGACAACTCACATTCCTAGAATCATACTCATGATTCTTGTAATTGTCTATTCCGGCATTGGTTCTTTAGGAATGGCCCATCAAGAATGTACAACCCATCTTTTTTCCTTAGAACGATTCTTAGGCTCAGGATCCAATCCATGAAGTTTGTACCATTCTCTTGAAGCATTATCCTTATCAAGGATTAATCGCAACGATTTTAGTTGTCATCTACAACCAATGCAAAATTTCCAAAATTTTACAAGTACCAATCTCAATAAAGAGATAAATAATGTATTTTCCAAAAATACTCCCACTAAATTATATAACCTTTTTCTTATACATCCAATGTATAATATAATTTAAATGGGCTAAGATCCAACTTTAATTTGATTTCAAGTCCGCTATGGCGGATTACACAAAACCAAATTAATTAGGTAGACAACCCTGTCAATCATATCCAATATGATTCTTAGATCTTTTTTTCTGAGATTCTTTTAAATTTGGGCTAAGATCCAACTTTAATTTAATTTCAAGTACGCTTTGGCGCACCTCTCAAAATCAAATTAATAGACAATTTCTTGTCAATCATATCCAATATGATTCTTAGGGATCCAATTTCAAAAACATGTTTAATCTCATCTTTGCCTAGGCCCAAAACTGTTTTGACGCCTCATTAAGTCTAACCATTTTAAACGTATAGTTAATGTGCCTCGCTAGGGCGTGCCCACATTATCTATCTTGCTCATACATGAATAAAATTAGTGCACCTCGCTAGGGCGAAAACTACATTGAAATTACTCATATACTAGCAAGTGTTTTAATCATGGTATGGCAAAAGGGACTTAAAACTTTCTTGAAGGTTCATCACCATATAGCATACAACACATTTATGAGCACACAAGATAAACATGTTACGCATCAAGTTTAGCCACTAAATTAATATTCATTAATTTAAGCATAATATTTATGTGTCAATAGTTTCTATATGATTATGAGGATGAGTCTATTTGAACTTTGGTTATCATCTCCAAATCAAGACAACAAGAAGTGCGGCCGAACTAAGCCATTGGCAACCATAATTCCGCACTAATTCAAGAAACCAAGAAAGTAATCCATGTGACCAAAACTAAGCAATAGATGGTCTCGATGAACATAGGCCAATTGCATTCACAATTCCACATGGATCTCCAATCATTGAATCAAGAACTTTGTTTCTCAATTTTAGCAATTATGAACTCTTCATAATTCTAACTTCGTTTTATCTTTGAAACTTTGATTGCAATCAAGTTTTGGAAACACAATCTCGATGAACGTAGATTAGCCATCCAAACCGTGAATCAATCTCAGAATCAAACGACTAAAATAAATAGGAATTCAAACCAACTAAATCCACCACGCGACACAAAAGGAACCCCAGCCCAGACCATAAGGTCCGGCCGGGTCCTTACTTTGGTCCGGTCGGACCTACCTCAAAATCCAGCTTTTGACCATCATTGTTCGGCCGCCCAAGAAAGACTGTGCGGCCGCCCAAACATGTGCGGCCGCCCATTTTTTTTTCTGTACGGTCGCACAGTAGCATCAGAATGATTTTTAGAGTTCAAAAATTTGTCTCAAAGTTTTTTTCCCCGATTATTAAACTTTGATCCAATCAAAAATTAATAATCAAACAATTCAGAACCCATCATAATTTTTAGTGCGATTAAAGTTGTAAAACAATAAACCACATAAAATCACATAACACATAAACATCATATAATCCAATATTCATATCATGCTAGGCATACAAACAATTTATATACACACAACATGATCTAAGTATTGAAATAATCAACATGAACGGGGCTCTGATACCGCTGTTGGGTTTCTGAGTAACATGCGCAGCGGAATTAACCATTTAAAATTTAAGGAAACCCAAAGCCCATAGATCCATTTATATGATTAAGTCAAATACAATATGATGAATACTAGAATACTAACCCTTGATGCCTTTTATTTTTGCAACCTTGAATTCGATGGAGGCTTGAAACCTTGATCACGAACATAGTAAGAATCACAAACTTTGAAGATGATAAGTTTCACCCTCTAGCGGTATCCACACCATGAACGAATATCAAGAACACTTGATCTTGGTTGCTAGACCAAAATTGTGAAACAAGTTTCCACAATTAATATGAACTATATGGAATTTTATTTGTGTATTATTTTGTTCTTCAATCTAGGATCTCTTAGAACAAAATAAAACCCTCTCAAACTCTTTGAGACTTGCACAAAAACATTAGCCTTGATTCTGGCCGAATATGGCTGTTTATATACAAGTTAGACCTATTCCAAATAGGAAACTTGTGTCTAAACCCGTCCAAAATTCTTTTCCAAATCAAATCAGGAAACCAGTCCCGACAAGGTGTGCGGCCGCCCAAAACCACCTGTACGGCCGCACATCTATCTGGAAGGTTCTGGTACTATTTGACCCAAACTGTGCGGTCGCCCAACCCATCTTGTGCGGTCGCACACTTGTCCAGATTCCCATAGTTTCCAAAATTCCAATATAACCCTTATTTAAGATTCGTTCTATTGTGTGTGACCCTCTAGGATTATACTAAGTTGGCAATGGGTTCAAACATGAAACCATAAGATATGCTTAGGTTCTAGCAAACCGTCATACCTACCCAAATAGTATAACTAGATACAAGTTCGCATTCCTTTAGAACATGTCATAATCCCTTTGTTCACGATGTCATTGAACACAAGTCATGGTCAATAAGTCAACTTGTATTGTTCAATACTTTCTCGATTCCGAATATGTTGATAATCCAAATGACATTGATCCAATCAATCCATTTGAGTTTGGCCAAACATTTCACCAACATCATTCCTTCGAGGGGCCCAAGCTTGACATCTTTCCGAAGAAGGACAAATCCAATTAGCTTATTATTCTTCCCTACGTGAATCCGATTATGCCAATCATACCCTTTATAACTACCGTGTTAAGGCAGCGTTTGAATATGTCAAACATAATCTTCATCAAGTGGAAGACTATAATAACTTCATGTCTAAGGATTCAAATGACATAGCTAATATGAGATTTATATATGACATCGACCATGACATAAATCTCATACAGCGGGTCATGTCCAGTACCTTGTTCCAAACAAGTACCTATAAATCTAACATGATCATCCCATGATCATTTAGCCTTTATACTAGTGCTTAACAAGCTCTAGGGACAAAGATTATTATAAGCAAACATGAGCAACAATAATAATCTTATTATCTCTTTATCATCATGAATAAAATGATAACTTATACAACGTTTAACAAACGTGCCTAGGGAACCAACACCAACAATCTCCCACTTGCCCTAGGCTCAATCTCTAGATATCCAATACTCATGGACCTAACATGACCATCATGTTTAGCTTGTGGAAGTTCCTTTGTTAGCGTGTCCGCAACGTTATCATTACTTGGTACTTTGCATATATTTACGTCTCCCTTATCAACGATTTCTCGAACGATAAGAAAAACGCCTAAGTATGTGTTTGGATTTAGGATGTGCTCTTGGTTCCTTTGCTTGATCAATAGCACCACTATTATTACTAATAAGGTCTATTAGATTAGCAATCCTAGGAACCATCTCAAGTTCAACAATGAACTTCTTAATCCAAACCACTTCCTTTGCAGCATCCAATGCGGAAATATACTTAGATTTAGTTATAGAATTAGTGACTATACTCTGCTTGGAACCATTCCAACTTACAGTTCCACTATTTGACATATGCACAAAAAACTGATTGCGATCTATTATCATCTTTGTTGGTTTGGAAGCATGCATCCGAGATCATCTTCCATACCTTCATAGCCATCCAGTGAATCTCACCGGTGTCGGATTGATATCTACTCATCATGCTCCAAGCATTAGATATATCCGGCTTAGTACTTATCATGGCATCATGGATCCAATTGCCGAAGCAAATGGCATCTCATTCATTTTCTCATGCTCATCTTTTGTCTTTAGGACGTTGAGTATTGCTTAGAGAAACTTCATGTAACACTGACAAATGTCCTCTCTTAGAATTTTTCTTGCGGAATCTTCTTATGACTTAGTCAATGTATGTACATTGGCTTTAAACCATTTAGCTTCCTTGATCTATCTCTATAGATCTTAATGCCAATGACTTATGCGGCTTTATCCATATTCTTCATTGCGAAACACTTTCTTAACCAAATCTATACAGATTAAAGTGTAGGAATGTCGTTTCCAATGAGCAATATGTCATCCACATATAAAATAAGGAATAGCACTATGCTCCCACTAATCTTCTTGTGTATACAAGGTTCATCTTCGTTCTTGATAAAACAAAACTCTTTGATTCATCAAAACGGAGATTCTCACTCCTAAAAGCTTGCTTCAATCCATCCAATGGATTTCCGCAACTTACATACCTTTTAGAATTTTCTTGACTATCAAAACCTTTAGGTTGTATCCAATACATCCTTAATTGAGTTCCCGTTGGGGAACGCTTGTTTTGACATCATTTTGTCAAATTTCATATTCCAAATATGAACATGTGACTATGAAAATTCTAATAAGTTTCTTGCTACCCATGTATGTTTTTCTCCAAGAAAAGTCATTCATCTCCTTTGGTTTTTACACCTTAGGTTAGAATGATCAAGTTCCAAACTTGATTATTATACATGAATTTCCTTTTAGATTTTATGACTCCAAGCCATTAATCTAAATGTGGAGTTGATATTGCATCTTTGATAGGTGGTAAATACTTCATTCTAAATGAATTTTACCTTAATACTTTCTATTTCGAAATATCCAATATTTCTTCTAATAGATTGTATTTTATCATGTGTGCAAGTACTTGTATATCTTGAACGGATTTTCACAAACCCTTGTGAAAACTTGTTCAACTTCCATAATAGGTTAAATACTATTTTCTAGGTCTCGAACCATTCGAGATATGTTTTACTCCCACTGATTCTTTTAGAGATAAACCTTTTATTTAGAAAAGTATCATCATAAGCAACAAACCATTTGTTTTTTATGAGTAAAAATTTATCCTCAAGTTTCCTTAGGATATCCCATGAAATATGTTTATTAGATTTAAATGTGAGTGTGTCCCAGACAACTCCTTTCCAAAAGGTCTCACCATCTTAAATCTTTATGAAAGACAAACCCAGTTTTTCTTTCACCTTTTAACCTCTTTTGATGGAACTCAAATTAGTGTAATCATAGCGGTCTCAAATACATAACCCCAAAACAAATAATGGAAGATTATTCTGACATTGTCATCTAATGAATCCTACCAAATAAGGTTCTTATACTTCCATGTAGACACATCATTTAGAATGATGTTCTTAGTGAAGTTAATTTGTGAAACCATTTCACAACTTTAATGATGACTGTCAAATTCTTGGTTAAATTATTCATCATCATGATCCAATCAGAATCTTTGAATAGTTTTACCAAGTATAACTAAAATTCTCTTTTGACATTGCTTCTTAATGCACCATATACATTGACATGTATTAGGTCAGGTAAGATATTAGCCTTTCACTATTCATAGTAAAAGTTGTCTTGGTCCAAGTAAATAAGATTTGCATAAATCATGTGATTCCAAATCATATGACTTAAAACTTCGTTCCATGGAATTTTAGATATGCATTTCTTTTTTATTTGATCAAAACAATAATGCATAAAGAATTTGATTATTTATGTTATAATCCTCAGTTATTATTTCGTTCTTCAAGATTTAGGATATAAGATTTATTTATATGATAACACAATTAAGTAAATCATAATAAATAAAATACTTTTCTTATTCCAAATAAGAAATAAATATCCTTCATTATTTTATAACAAAATAATAATTTCTGCTTCATAAGTAAAGTCACTTTACAAGTGTTCCACGAACAATGTTGCAACCATTGCATCATTACCATTCATAGATCAAACTTTACTATAAGCAGTCTTTCAATTTACTAATTATTGCGATATCCAATACCCAATAATTAAATTTATAAAGATTAATTTATAACATAAATATTTCCAAGCGGTAGTCCCACTACCATTTCTTTTATTGATCATCCAGAATTTTGACTACAATTCTAAATGGTCAATCCAATTTCCATTTTACCAAATTGCATCAATTAGAGTTATTATTTTAAGCATAATTATTTCCTTTAGGTTTGACAAGTCTGTCTTACCTTTCCTTTGGCATTTGACCTCCTTTCCATTATGAACCATGAGCATTGGAGAACCTTTCTCCATTATCTTTATCTCCGCAGTTTTCAGCATATCATGCAACTCGGAGAGATTCTTATTCATTCGAAGCATGTTATAGTTCATCACAAAGTGATTATAACTTTTGCACAATGAATCAAGAATGAGATCCGTGGCTTGCTTCAATCCAATCGGACAACCAAGTTTCTCAAGATGCTCTACGTAGCCTTTATCTTAAGTATGTGAGGTTCCACTTATTGCCCTTTACTCCTTTTGCAAGAAATGAATGAAATAATGGTTTTATACCTCTCTTGCCTAGATTGCCTTTTGAAACATGTAACTCAACTCCATGCCTATCTAATAGGCTTCCACAAGTTCCAAACCTTGTTGGAGTTTTGAGCACATAATCGCGAGCATAAGACAACTCACATTCCTAGAATCATACTCATGATTCTTGTGATTGTCTATTCCGGCATTGGTTCTTTAGGAATGGCCCATCAAGAATGTACAACCCATCTTTTTTCCTTAGAACGATTCTTAGGCTCAGGATCCAATCCATGAAGTTTGTACCATTCTCTTGAAGCATTATCCTTATCAAGGATTAATCGCAACGATTTTAGTTGTCATCTACAACCAATGCAAAATTTCCAAAATTTTACAAGTACCAATCTCAATAAAGAGATAAATAATGTATTTTCCAAAAATACTCCCACTAAATTATATAACCTTTTTCTTATACATCCAATGTATAATATAATTTAAATGGGCTAAGATCCAACTTTAATTTGATTTCAAGTCCGCTCTGGCGGATTACACAAAACCAAATTAATTAGGTAGACAACCCTGTCAATCATATCCAATATGATTCTTAGATCTTTTTTTCTGAGATTCTTTTAAATTTGGGCTAAGATCCAACTTTAATTTAATTTCAAGTACGCTTTGGCGCACCTCTCAAAATCAAATTAATAGACAATTTCTTGTCAATCATATCCAATATGATTCTTAGGGATCCAATTTCAAAAACATGTTTAATCTCATCTTTGCCTAGGCCCAAAACTGTTTTGACGCCTCATTAAGTCTAACCATTTTAAACGTATAGTTAATGTGCCTCGCTAGGGCGTGCCCACATTATCTATCTTGCTCATACATGAATAAAATTAATGCACCTCGCTAGGGCGAAAACTACATTGAAATTACTCATATACTAGCAAGTGTTTTAATCATGGTATGGCAAAAGGGACTTAAAACTTTCTTGAAGGTTCATCACCATATAGCATACAACACATTTATGAGCACACAAGATAAACATGTTACGCATCAAGTTTAGCCACTAAATTAATATTCATTAATTTAAGCATAATATTTATGTGTCAATAGTTTCTATATGATTATGAGGATGAGTCTATTTGAACTTTGGTTATCATCTCCAAATCAAGACAACAAGAAGTGCGGCCGAACTAAGCCATTGGCAACCATAATTCCGCACTAATTCAAGAAACCAAGAAAGTAATCCATGTGACCAAAACTAAGCAATAGATGGTCTCGATGAACATAGGCCAATTGCATTCACAATTCCACATGGATCTCCAATCATTGAATCAAGAACTTTGTTTCTCAATTTTAGCAATTATGAACTCTTCATAATTCTAACTTCGTTTTATCTTTGAAACTTTGATTGCAATCAAGTTTGGGAAACACAATCTCGATGAACGTAGATTAGCCATCCAAACCGTGAATCAATCTCAGAATCAAACGACTAAAACAAATAGGAATTCAAACCAACTAAATCCACCACGCGACACAAAAGGAACCCCAGCCCAGACCATAAGGTCCGGCCGGGTCCTTACTTTGGTCCGGTCGGACCTACCTCAAAATCCAGCTTTTGACCATCATTGTTCGGCCGCCCAAGAAAGACTGTGCGGCCGCCCAAACATGTGCGGCCGCCCATTTTTTTTTCTGTGCGGTCGGACAGTAGCATCAGAATGATTTTTAGAGTTCAAAAATTTGTCTCAAAGTTTTTTTCCCCGATTATTAAACTTTGATCCAATCAAAAATTAATAATCAAACAATTCAGAACCCATCATAATTTTTAGTGCGATTAAATAGTGCGATTAAAGTTGTAAAACAATAAACCACATAAAATCACATAACACATAAACATCATATAATCCAATATTCATATCATGCTAGGCATACAAACAATTTATATACACACAACATGATCTAAGTATTGGAATAATCAACATGAACGGGGCTCTGATACCGCTGTTGGGTTTCTGAGTAACATGCGCAGCGGAATTAACCATTTAAAATTTAATGAAACCCAAAGCCCATAGATCCATTTATATGATTAAGTCAAATACAATATGATGAATACTAGAATACTAACCCTTGATGCCTTTTATTTTTGCAACCTTGAATTCGATGGAGGCTTGAAACCTTGATCACGAACATAGTAAGAATCACAAACTTTGAAGATGATAAGTTTCACCCTCTAGCGGTATCCACACCATGAACGAATATCAAGAACACTTGATCTTGGTTGCTAGACCAAAATTGTGAAACAAGTTTCCACAATTAATATGAACTATATGGAATTTTATTTGTGTATTATTTTGTTCTTCAATCTAGGATCTCTTAGAACAAAATAAAACCCTCTCAAACTCTTTGAGACTTGCACAAAAACATTAGCCTTGATTCTGGCCGAATATGGCTGTTTATATACAAGTTAGACCTATTCCAAATAGGAAACTTGTGTCTAAACCCGTCCAAAATTCTTTTCCAAATCAAATCAGGAAACCAGTCCCGACAAGGTGTGCGGCCGCCCAAAACCACCTGTACGGCCGCACATCTATCTGGAAGGTTCTGGTACTATTTGACCCAAACTGTGCGGTCGCCCAACCCATCTTGTGCGGTCGCACACTTGTCCAGATTCCCATAGTTTCCAAAATTCCAATATAACCCTTATTTAAGATTCGTTCTATTGTGTGTGACCCTCTAGGATTATACTAAGTTGGCAATGGGTTCAAACATGAAACCATAAGATATGATTAGGTTCTAGCAAACCGTCATACCTACCCAAATAGTATAACTAGATACAAGTTCGCATTCCTTTAGAACATGTCATAATCCCTTTGTTCACGATGTCATTGAACACAAGTCATGGTCAATAAGTCAACTTGTATTGTTCAATACTTTCTCGATTCCGAATATGTTGATAATCCAAATGACATTGATCCAATCAATCCATTTGAGTTTGGCCAAACATTTCACCAACATCATTCCTTCGAGGGGCCCAAGCTTGACATCTTTCCGAAGAAGGACAAATCCAATTAGCTTATTATTCTTCCCTACGTGAATCCGATTATGCCAATCATACCCTTTATAACTACCGTGTTAAGGCAGCGTTTGAATATGTCAAACATAATCTTCATCAAGTGGAAGACTATAATAACTTCATGTCTAAGGATTCAAATGACATAGCTAATATGAGATTTATATATGACATCGACCATGACATAAATCTCATACAGCGGGTCATGTCCAGTACCTTGTTCCAAACAAGTACCTATAAATCTAACATGATCATCCCATGATCATTTAGCCTTTATACTAGTGCTTAACAAGCTCTAGGGACAAAGATTATTATAAGCAAACATGAGCAACAATAATAATCTTATTATCTCTTTATCATCATGAATAAAATGATAACTTATACAACGTTTAACAAACGTGCCTAGGGAACCAACACCAACAATCTCCCACTTGCCCTAGGCTCAATCTCTAGATATCCAATACTCATGGACCTAACATGACCATCATGTTTAGCTTGTGGAAGTTCCTTTGTTAGCGTGTCCGCAACGTTATCATTACTTGGTACTTTGCATATATTTACGTCTCCCTTATCAACGATTTCTCGAACGATAAGAAAAACGCCTAAGTATGTGTTTGGATTTAGGATGTGCTCTTGGTTCCTTTGCTTGATCAATAGCACCACTATTATTACTAATAAGGTCTATTAGATTAGCAATCCTAGGAACCATCTCAAGTTCAACAATGAACTTCTTAATCCAAACCACTTCCTTTGCAGCATCCAATGCGGAAATATACTTAGATTTAGTTATAGAATTAGTGACTATACTCTGCTTGGAACCATTCCAACTTACAGTTCCACTATTTGACATATGCACAAAAAACTGATTGCGATCTATTATCATCTTTGTTGGTTTGGAAGCATGCATCCGAGATCATCTTCCATACCTTCATAGCCATCCAGTGAATCTCACCGGTGTCGGATTGATATCTACTCATCATGCTCCAAGCATTAGATATATCCGGCTTAGTACTTATCATGGCATCATGGATCCAATTGCCGAAGCAAATGGCATCTCATTCATTTTCTCATGCTCATCTTTTGTCTTTAGGACGTTGAGTATTGCTTAGAGAAACTTCATGTAACACTGACAAATGTCCTCTCTTAGAATTTTTCTTGCGGAATCTTCTTATGACTTAGTCAATGTATGTACATTGGCTTTAAACCATTTAGCTTCCTTGATCTATCTCTATAGATCTTAATGCCAATGACTTATGCGGCTTTATCCATATTCTTCATTGCGAAACACTTTCTTAACCAAATCTATACAGATTAAAGTGTAGGAATGTCGTTTCCAATGAGCAATATGTCATCCACATATAAAATAAGGAATAGCACTATGCTCCCACTAATCTTCTTGTGTATACAAGGTTCATCTTCGTTCTTGATAAAACAAAACTCTTTGATTCATCAAAACGGAGATTCTCACTCCTAAAAGCTTGCTTCAATCCATCCAATGGATTTCCGCAACTTACATACCTTTTAGAATTTTCTTGACTATCAAAACCTTTAGGTTGTATCCAATACATCCTTAATTGAGTTCCCGTTGGGGAACGCTTGTTTTGACATCATTTTGTCAAATTTCATATTCCAAATATGAACATGTGACTATGAAAATTCTAATAAGTTTCTTGCTACCCATGTAAGTTTTTCTCCAAGAAAAGTCATTCATCTCCTTTGGTTTTTACACCTTAGGTTAGAATGATCAAGTTCCAAACTTGATTATTATACATGAATTTCCTTTTAGATTTTATGACTCCAAGCCATTAATCTAAATGTGGAGTTGATATTGCATCTTTGATAGGTGGTAAATACTTCATTCTAAATGAATTTTACCTTAATACTTTCTATTTCGAAATATCCAATATTTCTTCTAATAGATTGTATTTTATCATGTGTGCAAGTACTTGTATATCTTGAACGGATTTTCACAAACCCTTGTGAAAACTTGTTCAACTTCCATAATAGGTTAAATACTATTTTCTAGGTCTCGAACCATTCGAGATATGTTTTACTCCCACTGATTCTTTTAGAGATAAACCTTTTATTTAGAAAAGTATCATCATAAGCAACAAACCATTTGTTTTTTATGAGTAAAAATTTATCCTCAAGTTTCCTTAGGATATCCCATGAAATATGTTTATTAGATTTAAATGTGAGTGTGTCCCAGACAACTCCTTTCCAAAAGGTCTCACCATCTTAAATCTTTATGAAAGACAAACCCAGTTTTTCTTTCACCTTTTAACCTCTTTTGATGGAACTCAAATTAGTGTAATCATAGCGGTCTCAAATACATAACCCCAAAACAAATAATGGAAGATTATTCTGACATTGTCATCTAATGAATCCTACCAAATAAGGTTCTTATACTTCCATGTAGACACATCATTTAGAATGATGTTCTTAGTGAAGTTAATTTGTGAAACCATTTCACAACTTTAATGATGACTGTCAAATTCTTGGTTAAATTATTCATCATCATGATCCAATCAGAATCTTTGAATAGTTTTACCAAGTATAACTAAAATTCTCTTTTGACATTGCTTCTTAATGCACCATATACATTGACATGTATTAGGTCAGGTAAGATATTAGCCTTTCACTATTCATAGTAAAAGTTGTCTTGGTCCAAGTAAATAAGATTTGCATAAATCATGTGATTCCAAATCATATGACTTAAAACTTCGTTCCATGGAATTTTAGATATGCATTTCTTTTTTATTTGATCAAAACAATAATGCATAAAGAATTTGATTATTTATGTTATAATCCTCAGTTATTATTTCGTTCTTCAAGATTTAGGATATAAGATTTATTTATATGATAACACAATTAAGTAAATCATAATAAATAAAATACTTTTCTTATTCCAAATAAGAAATAAATATCCTTCATTATTTTATAACAAAATAATAATTTCTGCTTCATAAGTAAAGTCACTTTACAAGTGTTCCACGAACAATGTTGCAACCATTGCATCATTACCATTCATAGATCAAACTTTACTATAAGCAGTCTTTCAATTTACTAATTATTGCGATATCCAATACCCAATAATTAAATTTATAAAGATTAATTTATAACATAAATATTTCCAAGCGGTAGTCCCACTACCATTTCTTTTATTGATCATCCAGAATTTTGACTACAATTCTAAATGGTCAATCCAATTTCCATTTTACCAAATTGCATCAATTAGAGTTATTATTTTAAGCATAATTATTTCCTTTAGGTTTGACAAGTCTGTCTTACCTTTCCTTTGGCATTTGACCTCCTTTCCATTATGAACCATGAGCATTGGAGAACCTTTCTCCATTATCTTTATCTCCGCAGTTTTCAGCATATCATGCAACTCGGAGAGATTCTTATTCATTCGAAGCATGTTATAGTTCATCACAAAGTGATTATAACTTTTGCACAATGAATCAAGAATGAGATCCGTGGCTTGCTTCAATCCAATCGGACAACCAAGTTTCTCAAGATGCTCTACGTAGCCTTTATCTTAAGTATGTGAGGTTCCACTTATTGCCCTTTACTCCTTTTGCAAGAAATGAATGAAATAATGGTTTTATACCTCTCTTGCCTAGATTGCCTTTTGAAACATGTAACTCAACTCCATGCCTATCTAATAGGCTTCCACAAGTTCCAAACCTTGTTGGAGTTTTGAGCACATAATCGCGAGCATAAGACAACTCACATTCCTAGAATCATACTCATGATTCTTGTGATTGTCTATTCCGGCATTGGTTCTTTAGGAATGGCCCATCAAGAATGTACAACCCATCTTTTTTCCTTAGAACGATTCTTAGGCTCAGGATCCAATCCATGAAGTTTGTACCATTCTCTTGAAGCATTATCCTTATCAAGGATTAATCGCAACGATTTTAGTTGTCATCTACAACCAATGCAAAATTTCCAAAATTTTACAAGTACCAATCTCAATAAAGAGATAAATAATGTATTTTCCAAAAATACTCCCACTAAATTATATAACCTTTTTCTTATACATCCAATGTATAATATAATTTAAATGGGCTAAGATCCAACTTTAATTTGATTTCAAGTCCGCTCTGGCGGATTACACAAAACCAAATTAATTAGGTAGACAACCCTGTCAATCATATCCAATATGATTCTTAGATCTTTTTTTCTGAGATTCTTTTAAATTTGGGCTAAGATCCAACTTTAATTTAATTTCAAGTACGCTTTGGCGCACCTCTCAAAATCAAATTAATAGACAATTTCTTGTCAATCATATCCAATATGATTCTTAGGGATCCAATTTCAAAAACATGTTTAATCTCATCTTTGCCTAGGCCCAAAACTGTTTTGACGCCTCATTAAGTCTAACCATTTTAAACGTATAGTTAATGTGCCTCGCTAGGGCGTGCCCACATTATCTATCTTGCTCATACATGAATAAAATTAATGCACCTCGCTAGGGCGAAAACTACATTGAAATTACTCATATACTAGCAAGTGTTTTAATCATGGTATGGCAAAAGGGACTTAAAACTTTCTTGAAGGTTCATCACCATATAGCATACAACACATTTATGAGCACACAAGATAAACATGTTACGCATCAAGTTTAGCCACTAAATTAATATTCATTAATTTAAGCATAATATTTATGTGTCAATAGTTTCTATATGATTATGAGGATGAGTCTATTTGAACTTTGGTTATCATCTCCAAATCAAGACAACAAGAAGTGCGGCCGAACTAAGCCATTGGCAACCATAATTCCGCACTAATTCAAGAAACCAAGAAAGTAATCCATGTGACCAAAACTAAGCAATAGATGGTCTCGATGAACATAGGCCAATTGCATTCACAATTCCACATGGATCTCCAATCATTGAATCAAGAACTTTGTTTCTCAATTTTAGCAATTATGAACTCTTCATAATTCTAACTTCGTTTTATCTTTGAAACTTTGATTGCAATCAAGTTTGGGAAACACAATCTCGATGAACGTAGATTAGCCATCCAAACCGTGAATCAATCTCAGAATCAAACGACTAAAACAAATAGGAATTCAAACCAACTAAATCCACCACGCGACACAAAAGGAACCCCAGCCCAGACCATAAGGTCCGGCCGGGTCCTTACTTTGGTCCGGTCGGACCTACCTCAAAATCCAGCTTTTGACCATCATTGTTCGGCCGCCCAAGAAAGACTGTGCGGCCGCCCAAACATGTGCGGCCGCCCATTTTTTTTTCTGTGCGGTCGGACAGTAGCATCAGAATGATTTTTAGAGTTCAAAAATTTGTCTCAAAGTTTTTTTCCCCGATTATTAAACTTTGATCCAATCAAAAATTAATAATCAAACAATTCAGAACCCATCATAATTTTTAGTGCGATTAAATAGTGCGATTAAAGTTGTAAAACAATAAACCACATAAAATCACATAACACATAAACATCATATAATCCAATATTCATATCATGCTAGGCATACAAACAATTTATATACACACAACATGATCTAAGTATTGGAATAATCAACATGAACGGGGCTCTGATACCGCTGTTGGGTTTCTGAGTAACATGCGCAGCGGAATTAACCATTTAAAATTTAATGAAACCCAAAGCCCATAGATCCATTTATATGATTAAGTCAAATACAATATGATGAATACTAGAATACTAACCCTTGATGCCTTTTATTTTTGCAACCTTGAATTCGATGGAGGCTTGAAACCTTGATCACGAACATAGTAAGAATCACAAACTTTGAAGATGATAAGTTTCACCCTCTAGCGGTATCCACACCATGAACGAATATCAAGAACACTTGATCTTGGTTGCTAGACCAAAATTGTGAAACAAGTTTCCACAATTAATATGAACTATATGGAATTTTATTTGTGTATTATTTTGTTCTTCAATCTAGGATCTCTTAGAACAAAATAAAACCCTCTCAAACTCTTTGAGACTTGCACAAAAACATTAGCCTTGATTCTGGCCGAATTTGGCTGTTTATATACAAGTTAGACCTATTCCAAATAGGAAACTTGTGTCTAAACCCGTCCAAAATTCTTTTCCAAATCAAATCAGGAAACCAGTCCCGACAAGGTGTGCGGCTGCCCAAAACCACCTGTGCGGACGCACATCTATCTGGAAGGTTCTGGTACTATTTGACCCAAACTGTGCGGTCGCCCAACCCATCTTGTGCGGTCGCACACTTGTCCAGATTCCTATAGTTTCCAAAATTCCAATATAACCCTTATTTAAGATTCGTTCTATTGTGTGTGACCCTCTAGGATTATACTAAGTTGGCAATGGGTTCAAACATGAAACCATAAGATATGATTAGGTTCTAGCAAACCGTCATACCTACCCAAATAGTATAACTAGATACAAGTTCGCATTCCTTTAGAACATGTCATAATCCCTTTGTTCACGATGTCATTGAACACAAGTCATGGTCAATAAGTCAACTTGTATTGTTCAATACTTTCTCGATTCCGAATATGTTGATAATCCAAATGACATTGATCCAATCAATCCATTTGAGTTTGGCCAAACATTTCACCAACATCATTCCTTCGAGGGGCCCAAGCTTGACATCTTTCCGAAGAAGGACAAATCCAATTAGCTTATTATTCTTCCCTACGTGAATCCGATTATGCCAATCATACCCTTTATAACTACCGTGTTAAGGCAGCGTTTGAATATGTCAAACATAATCTTCATCAAGTGGAAGACTATAATAACTTCATGTCTAAGGATTCAAATGACATAGCTAATATGAGATTTATATATGACATCGACCATGACATAAATCTCATACAGCGGGTCATGTCCAGTACCTTGTTCCAAACAAGTACCTATAAATCTAACATGATCATCCCATGATCATTTAGCCTTTATACTAGTGCTTAACAAGCTCTAGGGACAAAGATTATTATAACCAAACATGAGCAACAATAATAATCTTATTATCTCTTTATCATCATGAATAAAATGATAACTTATACAACGTTTAACAAACGTGCCTAGGGCACCAACACCAACACTCCCGACACAAAGTCCCATTCACTGAATACTTCAGCCTTGGTACCCCCCAATTCTTGAGGTAGCCACGAGAATTGCATCAATTCTGTTTCAAATGAGTACGGATCACAGTAATTAATGATCTCAAAGCCCGGTTGTTTATTCCCCCTATGGTCTATCCATGGTTCAGGGAATATGAAGTATGACAAGTTTTCCCCCTCGCGTACAAAGTACCCGTTTAGATTCTTTTGACAGGGCGGTGCTATTGGCACTATGTATGAATTCCAATCCCTTTCTTCCTTAAGGATGCTCTTGAGTGGTGACTCATACCCTAGACCATATTCAGGTGGATACAGAACGACGGGTGGTGGTTCTTTGATCCCTTGCTGTAGACACACCGCCTTGGACCTCTCACCCAGATTGCATACAAAGTATTTTTATTTAACTTATTTTTGTTGATTTCTGTTACTTCGGTTAAGTTTCTAACTGATTCCGTTAGTTTTGGACTAAACTGCATAACAGAGTTAACTTTTAGGGTCATTCTGTCATTCTGTCCTTTTCTGCCGCGGGCGCTTCCGGAACTGTTAACGGGCTGCGCGCGCGTCTCGCCCCAAAAGCGGGACTCGCGCGCTTCCCACTTTGGCAGTAACGGATTGCACCTTATTTCCTTCCTTTTCCTTACAACAACAACACTTTCAAGTCAAGGTTCCAAGTCCTCTTTCTCAAGGTACAACTCCATTTTTCTTCCTTTGTTTTCTTCTTCTTGATGTATGCAATCCCCATTAATGGGATATGACCAACATGACTACTTCACGTATTGAAGTTAGTTAAGGTTATCTCCCTACATTTTAATTTTAACTTTAATTCACCATGTTAATTTCTCTTCATCTCTTAATGTAATTCTTTAACATTACTTGTTACATGTAATCTTTATCATTAAATAAATAAAACAATTCTATTTTATTTCCCCTTTATTTCTCCTTTTCTTCTCATCACAATTGTTAGCACATTTCTATTTAATTAATTGAAGGACATGTAAATATTAGAACACCAATAGTAGCAAGACCCGCGTAAGCGGGGCGGAGTGGGTGTTTAAGTACTTCCCACTCCGTCACCTAACCCCCGAACCCTTCTCTCCCGAATCTCTGGTTTTGTACATAAATTAGGCTATTTCTAGGTTTTTCTTATGTTCCTTTAAAAACATAGGTGGCGACTCTAAACAATCTAAAACAAGTTAGACATCCTACGATAATTCACCGCTCAAGCCAAGCTGTGGTTTCCCGGGGTATCTACAGTGGCGACTCCGCTGGGGACTTATTAGAGGGTTAAACTTTCGTTCTTAACTTTTGGTGTTCTTATTACTGTTTTCTGGGCATTCTGGTAAAAAGGGTGGGAAGCGCGCGCCTCTGGCCTTCTTGGCCTAAAGCGCGCACGTCCGACCCCAATTACCAGAATCGCCCGCCTCCTTTCTTGTCCTTCAATTCCATGTTTTTGTGCTAACAATTACTGCAGGGGAAAGAGTTTTTTATTTAGGGTCAAGGCAATCCCTTGAACCCACTGATTCGTAGGTACTACCCAGAATCGGGCGCCTCTGGCCCTCTTTGTCTACCACGCGCGCCTTCCGCATAGGCCACCCAATGCGCATGCTTCTGGTCGCATTCCCAGAATAGAATAGTGCACAGAAAACAGAACAGAGCAGAATGACAATGTGTGGGCATCGGGCCTGCACAGAACTTCTTTTATTTTCTGTTTGTTTTATCGGTCACACGGGTGATTCGAAAGTTGTAATTATGTGCTTATTTGTTTTTTTATTTCTTTTGAAAAAAAAAATGTTTTGTCACATGTTAGACCTCACACTACATGCACATATTCTTATCAATTGCTCACTATCGAGTCGCACAATGTTCAACCCCAAACCCGTCGAGGCCCGTCCTAGAAAGTTTCAAGCTCCACCCGACCTTGACTCTTTCGAAGTGGTCAACCTCAGCCCGTGGCGTAGTTCAATACTACATGCCGGGGGTGACCTTTAAGCCTCTCTTTAGCCTAGCACAAGCCACACAATTCTAGTTTAGGGTCTAACACTCCGTGACTCAAGTCAGTTTTCATGTACCGAGATTTCCCTAAACTAATGTCTTCAAATCATACATGCCAATTTGTTGCAATGGACGAAATAAAACTCCGTCCCCAAAAGTGGTTATTTTGGACGAAAATAAAATCCGTCCCCGCATGTATGATTTACTACATTAATTTAGTTTAATCCCGACACATGTAGGTCTCACAAGCGTGGTGGAATCCGATGAGTATATGGGACCGCGAGAAGGTCTATATACTAGTGTGACGATTCCACTATTTTTTCTAGAAACCCCAAAAAGGACTCCGTCCTTCCGACTTTTCTAAAAAAAAAAAAAAAAAAAAGAGTCATTTTCTTTATATGGTTGAGTCTTTTTCGTGTTTGTGGGTTAAATTTATTTTACTCAAAAGGTATTTGTGGGGCCAACCTAAGATCAACCGTGTTCTTTCAATAGGTCCAATGGCTTCCAACAACAACAACAACAATGGTGGGTACTTCTCCGTGTCCAACGAAAGACTCTTCAACATAATAAGAGCCATGGGGGAACAAATGGATAGACTTTCCGAGGATGCCCGCCGAAAAGACGATTTGTGGTAAGCCCGTTTTGATCTCGAGAGGAAGATTCACAAGGAAGAGGTTTCCGAGCTCAAATCCCGTTTGCAAGAGCTCACCAACAACAAGGCAAAGTTTAAGGGTAAAGCATGCTCAAGTGGCCCGTCCCTCAAAAGCTACAAAGGTACCGCCAACAACCGAGTTTTCACTCCTCTCCTAGGAGTAATCCAAGCCGAAGCATTTGAAACTTTGGTGGCAAGTGGAAAGGTCAAGCCTTTGGAGGGGTACAAGCCGAAGACGATACCGAAGAATCATGCACATGGTAAATGGTGCGGCTACCACAAGCATAGTGGCCATACTACCGAAGGGTGCTTCCTTCTCCGAAACATCATCCAAGATTTGTTCGACAACGGCGAATTTACTGTAGGTGAAGAGCAACCTTTAGAGAGTGCCAACATGCAAGAACTCATCAAAGAAGAATGATTTGGTTTCGAAATGGGGCTTCTACAAGAAATCATGCCACAAGGAGACTACAACGACAATGGGGACTACAACAACAATCTCCGTTTCTCTTTCTCTACCTAGTAATAGGAATTAAAAAAAAAAAAAAAAGAGTCAAAGTCCTCTTAAGTGTGCATTAAGTTTTCTTTGTCCAATTAATGTGAAATTTTGAGTCAAGTCTCATCATCCAATAAAAAGTTGTTCTTGTCCTCATACACTCTTCTAAGTTGTTCAATCTAATTCTTGGCAAAATGATGAAAAGATGTCTAAACGAGTTTTGGAATGAAGGCCATCACTTGAACGCCTAGGGGCTAAACATTGTGACGAAGGCAACATCATCAACGACGAAGACAAAGCCAAGACATCAAGGGTGAAGCAACAACCATGGAGAAAAATCAAGCAATGTTTCAAAGGGGGGATTAAAAAAAAAAATGCTCGCTAGGTTGAACTCTTCAAATCAACCTAGGCAAAAGTTAGAGCACAAAAAAAAATAAAAATAAAAAATAATAATAATAAAAAACCCCCCTCAATCAAAGAAGTTCACATCAAGATCAACATCATTCCATCCACCAAAGGAGGACGAAGCTACACGACGAAGCAACAATTCCATCCCGAAGAATGGAGAATTCACAAGAACTACGGTGACCTGAGCCTCTACACTGGAGGAACGTAGGCAACCTTCGGGTCCGGTCTCATGCAAGAAAGAAGAAATGTTTAGCCCTAGCGCGTTACGGTGATCGGCCTTCATCTCGAACTTGTCAAGACATCTTTGTACGATTCATTTGCCAATGAATTAATCACCAAAAAGATTGAACAACTTTCTTAGATTTGGAATCATTTCGCGTTCTTTGTCGAGTCTAAGGACTTCTATTCTTTCTGCATACTCCCAATTTCTTGCAATCAAATTGGGGCTTTCCTTCTCTTCTCTCTTAATGACTTACTTGCCTTCGTGAGTCATTCAATTCAATAAAAAAAAATACATGTCAATACTAGGGACACTTCCCTAGTCGAGTCAATGTCACTCATCTTTAGTGACAAAAGGTCTTCACCGCAAAATCACATGTCTCTCATCCTCAGCTAGAGTCAATGCACACTTCCTCATTAATTGAGTCAAAAATGAAGATGCAAAAGAGATGCCCGCTAGATTGAAAACCCGAAAGGGCGGTCTAGGCAAAAACACAGGGTGCGTCATAAAAAAAAATGAGAGAGTGAGAGAGAGAAGGGAAAGAGAAATGGAGATCTCTGGCCTCTAAAGAAGACAACTACACGAGATCTACATTGGATCTCCTCGGCAAGTCAATTCCCCACCGAGTCAACTTTGGGATTGCAAAAACCTCAACAAGATATGGCACCATCAAAGGTTGTCTTGGGTTATTGGTATCATTCTCCAGCAGTGTGCATTCTTGGGTTCATGAAAAGAAGGCCCGTGGTAACCAAGACCCATCCGAGAACGAGCCCATCACAAAAGGGCACGAGGTTGCACGAATAATCCCTAGCTAGTCAATTGGCTTGGGCAGCAAATAGCAACAACATGTGTCTTAGTTTTCAAGGCTTCTTCAAGTATGTGCTTTTAAAGTACGCCGAAAGGCTCCCGAGAAATGGAGTAGCTCTTGCCATATCCTCTCATGTTTATTCCCTCACACGAGGACGAGTCACTCTTGCTTTGCTCAACAAATGGTGACGCCTTAGGGGCTATGTGACTCAAGAACAAGGGATTCTTTTACTTCATTTGGCAATCAATACGCCCTAGGGGCTATGCTCAAGAAAGATGTGTGAGACTATCCTCAAAGTCCCTCAAAAGGGATGTCAAAAAGACCTCTTGTTATGTGTGCCCGTGCTCGTTTCCCCAATCAAGGGTGGACCTTTCTCGCAATCAATGATGGCACTCTAGGGGCTATGGTCAAGTCTTAAAGGCTCCCTCGGCAAAGAGCAATTAACTCCCCAGCAGTATCCCCAGCCAAGTCATGTGCAACATTGGAAGCTTCCTCAATTCGGCACCGAAGGTCTCAACGGGCTTCGCAATCTACAATCTTTTGGGCTACGGCATTACAATAATTCAAGCAAAGGGCAATATTGGGGCTTCGCAACCGACAGTCTTTTGGGGACAACAATGCTCAAGCAATGCAATGTGGAGTAGTCTTATGGCTCCATGAAAGAGATCAAGCTTCAAAGGTCTCTTAACACTTCAAGTCAAAGGACTCTTGGTTTTAAATGAAGACTCCGATGTTATGAATGAAGTTGATGATTTTTGTTAGAACTTTCAACGAGATCATGAAGAAAGTCTTAGAGAAAAGGAAAAAGATTCAATATGCTAAACTCTAATCAAAACAGGGTTATAGCGGGAAATGCCACGGCCAATCCCAATGTTTCTGTAATTCAGCACCCCCTTCTCCAAGATCAAAAGCACAAGGTGCAGCTCAGATAAAGTTGGGCCACAGCACTACTTGCATCCGAAGATCCGTCATTAGTTCAACTCAAGAAGAGTCAAGCAAGCATACTCATTTGAGACTTTATCACGCCAAGACCTTATCCTCCGCGACCTCGACGGCACCGCAAGACATTACTGCATCCTTTGACATAATAAGCCCTCAGCCATTTGGGTATCGACCACAATGAGGCCATTCATCTTCCCAGTAAGAGCAAGAAGGAGATCTCTATCAAGAATTCTACAAAACGGTACATCCGCTCTCAATGCCGAGCCAATCACGAGATAATTTGGGGCTTTACAATGAAAGGTCTTCACATCCCGCCATCTACAAGCCCACGACACTTGGGGCTTTGCAATCTCTCGAAGCTTGGCATCAAAGATCTCCTCTTGGGGCTTGCTCACTACAACAACAAAGGGCGATTTACTCGAATGGGCCAAGAGCTGATTTATCTTGGAGCTATGCAAGTCCCTCAAAATTTGGCACCAAAGGCATTCTAGGGGCTTTACAATCAGCAACCCCTCATCTCGGCATCAAAAGCATTTTGAAGCCCCATAATCGACAAATCTCTTGGGGCTGGACATCAATCTTCGTTGGGCACACCGGCGACAACAGAATTCAAGCGAGGCAATCCGGACTTCGACTGAACATGACTTGATCTTGGGTTGGCTTCACAAGCACACAATGGTTAAAATGGTTCACCCACGAACTAAAAAAAAATCTTTTCCTCACATGTGTGCATATTTTTTCCTTTCTAAAAAAAAAAAAAAAAAAAAGATTTTTCTTTTTCTTTTTCTCCTTCTATGTGCAAAAGTATGTGCTTTACTTTGCTTTGCTCCTAGCTTCTCCTCCAGCATTCTCCATCATCCTTGAACTACGCTGGTCTAATTCCCTTCAAAGGATACGTAGGCAGCCTTTGGCACGACCAACCCATCATTCAGAATGTCATCTCAACAACATTCCATCGAAGGCAACGGCAGTTCATCATCTTCATCAAAAGTATCAACATCCTTCGGCAATCCATCTCCAATCAAGCGGCAATGGTAAGTGAAGGTATGAATGCATCCGAGGCTTTCCTCAAATCACACCGCACACAAAATCACTTTCTCCATTCCTACAAAAGCTCTCTCTCATGCAAAACTGCTCTCAAATCACATTGCACCACGAGCACAATTTCTCTCTTCATTTCACACTTCATGCATCTTCTTGCATTAGCACATATACATGCAAAGCACATAACAGGTACCACCGCGAAGTCAAACAGCATCTGCAACTTGAGGCACTTCATCCCCAGCAGAAAATGGTCCACAGTCAACCATGCCCGCATCCCCGCAAAAGTCAACTGCAACGCCAAACAGCACACGACTTCAAAGCAGCAATTCGTCAAAGGTTCACTAACGACCTCATCAACGGATTTCACTAACGGATTCGTCAACAAAGGTTCACTAACGGCCTCGAAGGTTCACTAACGGCCTCATCAACGGATTTCACTAACGGATTCGACAACAAAGGTTCACAAACGGCCTCATCAAACGGATTTCACCAACGGATTCGTCAACAAAGGTTCACTAACGGCCTCATCAACGGATTTCACTAACGGATTCGTCAAAAGGTTCACTAACGGCCTCCTCAAAGGTTCACTAACGGCCTCCTCAAAGGTTCACTAACGGCCTCTTCAAAGGTACACTAACGGCCTCCTCAAAGGTTCACTAACGGCCTCATCAACGGATTTCACTAACGGATTCGTCAACAAAGGTTCACAAACGGCCTCCTCAAAGGTTCACTAACGGCCTCCTCAAAGGTTCACTAACGGCCTCCTCAAAAGGTTCACTAACGGCCTCATCAACAGATTTCACTAACGGATTCGTCAACAAAGGTTCACTAACGGCCTCGAAGGTTCACTAACGGCCTCATCAACGGATTTCACTAACGGATTCGTCAACGAAGGTTCACTAACGGCCTCCTCAAAGTTCACTAACGGCCTCATTCGAAGGTTCACTAACGGCCTCATTCAAGGGTTCACTAACGGCCTCACTTAACGGATTCAGACGGCAGGTTTACCAACGGATCATGCCACCCCCTCTACCAACAAAAGACGCTCACACAGGGAGCGCACCCCTATCTCTAGCAATTTCAAATTACTGCTTTCATCGAGTCTTTGCTTCCTTTTCTTTCTTTTTCTTTGTCGATGTCCTCGGCGGGTGTTTTTACTTTCGTCGACGCGTTTTGCTTTGCAATCCACGTCGCTGAGGGGCTCTGTAGACACCCTGCCTTGGACCTCTCACACCGATTGCATACAAAGTATTTTTATTTAACTTATTTTTGTTGATTTCTGTTACTTTGGTTAAGTTCCTAACTGATTCCGTTAGTTTTGGACTAAACTGCATAACAGAGTTAACTTTTAGGGTCATTCTGTCCTTTTCTGCCGCGGGCGCTTCCGAAACTGTTAACGGGCTGCGCGCGCGTCTCTCCCCAAAAGCGGGACTCGCGCGCTTCCCACTTTGGCAGTAACAGATTGCACCTTATTTCCCTCATTTTCCTAGTTTACAAAATAACCTCTTTTTACATCCAAGTTCATCCCCCCTTTGTTCCAAAAACTACCAATCCCATTATTCTAGCCCTTTCATTAAAACAAAAATATTTCTTTTTATTAATATTTGATTTTCTCTTTATTATTTATTTATTATTTTTATTTATCTTATTTGTGATTGGTCAACTCCATCTCACATGGATTGACCAATTTCCCTCCAACCTTTCCCTCTCTTTTTTACCTATAAAAACCATCATCTTCTACCTTAGAAGGGGACTCTTTTTACACTCTTTGGACCTTAATCTCACATTTTCACTACACCTACACTATACACAATTCTCTACACAAATTCTCCAACAAGAGTTTCTATACAACAAATTGTTCTACAACAATTTTCATTACAACAACAACACTTTCAAGTCAAGGTTCCAAGTCCTCTTTCTCAAGGTACAACTCCATTTTTCTTCCTTTGTTTTCTTCTTCTTGATGTATGCAATCCCCATTAATGGGACATGACCAACATGACTACTTCACGTATTGAAGTTAGTTAAGGTTATCTCCCTACATTTTAATCTTAACTTTAATTCACCATGTTAATTTCTCTTCATCTCTTAATGTAATTCTTTAACATTACTTGTTACATGTAATCGTTATCATTAAATAAATAAAACAATTCTATTTTATTTCCCCTTTATTTCCCCTTTTCTTCTCATCACAATTGTTAGCACATTTCTATTTAATTAATTGAAGGACATGTAAATATTAGAACACCAATAGTAGCAAGACCCGCGTAAGCGGGGCGGAGTGGGTGTTTAAGTACTTCCCACTCCGTCACCTAACCCCGAACCCTTCTCTCCCGAATCTCTGGTTTTGTACATAAATTAGGCTATTTCTAGGTTTTTCTTATGTTCCTTTAAAAACATAGGTGGCGACTCTAAACAATCTAAAACAAGTTAGACATCCTAGGATAATTCACCGCTCAAGCCAATCTGTGGTTTCCCGGGGTATCTACACTTGCAAGTCTTTGCCATGTCCGAGACTGGGGAAGTATCCTTCTTTTAGCATTATATTAAGCACGGGGCGTGTTCCAGAGAATGGAATTGCGTTCGAATAATCATTCTCATTGCGTACTTCTATCATCTCCACGTTACTTTGGTTTTGGAAAAGACAATAATGTAGGAAACTTTAAAAGTAATCAACTATTAATAAAAAGGTTGAAAAAGATAGGAGGGCATGCTCTCACCCACAATGTTTCTCGGGTGAGTAGGATCCCTTAAAGAAAGAAAAACAACTAGTCTATCGAAAAGTAAGAAAGAAACAACTAATCTGTTAAAAGAAAAGAAACAACTAGTCTATTAAGTTTCTAACTAATGAAGCAGAAAAGAAGACTTGGTCTTTTCATTCTTCAAAACAAAGCCGATTCCATCGCCTATCAGTTGGAGAGTGCCTTGGTCTATAAGATCTTGGATCTTGTCCCTTAGATTATTGCACTTGTCAGTGTGGTGGCCACAACATTGGTGATAGTAGCAGTATAAGTGCAAGGCTTTTCCAGCTCCTTCATATTTAGGCTTGTACCCCTTCATTGGTGTGAGTTTACCCTCCCTTTCAAGCTCGCGGAATACTCTTCCAAGTCGGATGCGAATTAAATCTGCGTAAGCCCTCTGGGGCTTGGGTTGGAGGTGTTGGATGATGCTTTCGTAGTGATCCCTCATGACATCAAGGTGGTGGCGCTGTTCTTCCTCCATCTGTTCCTTGAGGTCACTGTAGAGTAGGCTAATGCAATGACCCACCTCTTCGTTAATGGCCTTTTCTTTGTTATCTTCCAAGTCTTGAGCTCTTTTGACAGCAGCGTCGTACCATGTATTCATTTGGTTATATTCGGCTAGCAACATTTTGAGCTTGCCATCATAGATTATTTTCTCAATCTCGGACCAGTCTTTCTCACTTTGTTCATTGTGCCGTTTGACTTGGTCATTAGCTTCTTGGCTATGAGCATAATAAGAGGCATAATCAAGCCCCCTGAAGCAGAATTCCTGCACAACATTGATTTCTGGGGCTTCGCCATTGGGAAAAACTTCCTTCCATCCTCCAGTAGCTTCCATTTTGAAGCGCAGGCTTTGGGAGATCTCTCAGAGAGACAATTCTTTGTAAGCAGGCATTGTGTCGGGAGTATGGAGCTACCTTGCTGATCGGACGGACCTAGAGTTCAGAGATCGTGTCAAATCCAGACAAGGGTCCCAACATGTCGGCTTTTATGAGTTTAGGTTGACCAAGCAGCAGAAACACAGAAAAGGAAGGATAGCTCGTACGAGACATGGATGTCTCGTATGAGGCATCCAACCTGACAGTCAGATTACAGATTTTAATCCTATTTGGTCGGACGGAATTTAATCCATTTTGAGGGTTACTACCTAGTTCGTCCTGGAACAGTGGATTTTGTCACCCTAGAATATGAGCCCCTTGTTTTTCACCTGTATTGCACTTTCCCAAACGGACAATTCGGGCAAAGGTCCCATATTCTCATAGGAATACACCATTCAATTAGCCAAACCTAAGTGATTTCGTAATTGTTTTTCACTTTGTTAGACAACGCCTTTAATGCAATCAAACCTTATGAATTCTTGTAAGGGACGACCGAAAGGGACATTGCCAAGCGCAGGATCTTGATGGTAAAAGAGACTAGACTCGATAAACATAGAAAAATTCTCAATTTCACCATCTCAATCCTTCGTCCGACAATTTTTAACCGAAGGGATATTCGACAAGAATTCATGAAGGGATTATTACAGATTGTAGGAGAAGCGTTATCTTGGGCAAAGATTAAAACAACCCTAAGAATCGAACTGACTGGTCTCAATGAGTGTCCTACTGACTATTATGTATGCATAAGGTTTATGCAAGGCTTACGGCTAAGGCTCCCCATGAACATAGTTTAGGAGCGTGTCACGGAGTGGGTACACCATCTTTGGAGAGACCGGCGAGTGCCACTCATAGAGTGGGGGTGCTGACCGACATTCGTCCTCTGATCGGGACCCGAGTTATAGGGTATGTAGTGCAATTATTCTACATGCGTGCAAGTGTGTGAGAGTCAAGTTCTAGGTGTCAAAGAGAAAATAGATCTTTTTTTTTAAAGCAAAAACAGAAAACATGCAATGGTCGGGCCAAGTGGCTGGCTACGTTTCCCTCTTGTGGAGGAACTCAGGCCTTCGTAGTTCACACATAAAGCATAACAAAAGCAAAGCAAGAAATATTTCAAGTTAACAAATACTCCTGGAAAACAAAGGTTAGATTCATGATATACGGGGAGTTTCTTTGTCGTTGGGAAGGCCCTAAGACTCAGAAACAGGGGGGGACATATATGGAACTCTGTGTACGCGTTTGAACTGAATTGAATCCATTTTTCGAACCAGAAGAACCAGACTGCCAGACAGAACAGGGATGTCTCGTACGAGGCATCCCCTCTGGGAAGCAGTACAGAAAGTGCATTATTTTAAGAATAACGATGATGATTTCAACACATGTCTAACCCTGTTACTGTGACTCTTCCCCAGTGGAGTCGCCACTGTAAGCGCGCGCGTCCTTTTTTCTTCAGGCCGTTGGTTTGAGGGGTTTGGTTGCAAGGAATTGATTGTTGCTCGATTTGTTGTGAGTCGCCACCATGTTTAACGGAACACGGACCGTGAGATTCTTGATTTTGGGGGTTAAGTTATGGATTGGGAAGGTCAAGGAGCACCCAATCCACCCGATCTAGGATCGGTCTTGCTTATGAAATCATCATCATCATCTTTAAAATTATGCAAAACATGTACTAAAGAAGCCAAATAAATAATTTCTTATTTATTTGGAATGTCGGATCATGTGCTTCAAGACCATCTCCATGGATTGGAGAGGCTCTAGGCTAATCCTTTTGATGGAAACACACTACTTCAAAGCAAAGAAGGAGATGAGAAGAGAGGAAAACAAAGGAGTTACCTAAGCGTTCTTCGAGAATCCTATGGATGGCCTTGACAAAAGACCTTGATGATCCAAAGAACTTGACTTGAATTGTGTTGTGGAGTGGTGAATTTTGTGGGTGAGGTAGAGATGCTGATTATCGGAGTGTTTTGATCAGAATTCGAGTGTCCCTTTGGTTGCCAATGATTGATTACCAATGATTCATTACCCATGATGTGGTTAAGGACCTCTATATTTATAGGGTTTAAAGACTTAGGGATCAAGTAAAGGAGGAATGTTTGGATGGGAATCAAAGACTTAATTCCCAAGAGGTTGAATTTGGACTCTCAGATCATCCTTTCCATCTTTCCCGAATTGAGGAGTATTTGCCAAGAAACGGGGTTGAAGCCAACAAGGAAATTGCTGAAAACCCGTCTATCAAGGGGGATGTCTTGTACGAGACATTAGATGTCTCGTACAAGGCATCTTGTGTTTGAATCACAATTTTGCCCTCTGCAGATGTTTTAATGTTCATTTTGGCCACTAACTAACGAAGTCAGTCAGAAACTTAACGAGACATGTCAAACTTAATGAGTTTCGACCCAAATCAAAGGCGAGACACATAAGTAGTGTGATTATGAATGAACATTCAAAATGGGGTGTCTACAACTATGATGAAACCTTTTCACCCGTAGCAATGATCAAGTCTATAAGAATTTTAATTGCCATAGCCGCATATTATGACTATGAGATATGGCAAATGGATGTTTGTTAGTACCCGACCTGAAAATGAGTTATAAGGCATTCTAGAACTCACAGAGACCTCCCAGGTATTTACAAAATGCGTAGGACTTATCCGGATTTCCCGAAAAGCCCAGATAAGGAGATATTGATGACCTGATCGGATGAGCTGCAAAGATAGACGTTATCTAATCATCCACCAGAGTCCAGATTGATCAGAGCATTGGGAACTGAGCCAACCACTTGGACCGTCCAGGCGGCCAGTCAGGGAAGGGCCGGGCGGCTAGTCCTTCTGGGTCAGAAACCCTATAAATAGGTGACCTCAGTTCATAATTTCGACACAATTCTCTCCCCCAAGTTCTACAGTCTAAACTGCAGACAGAACTCTCTCTCTCTCTAAGCCTTTCTAGCAATCCCGAAGTTCCGGCGAATCCACGCTAGAGATTCGAATTCGTTCTTGTCAAGATTGGTGAGAATTCTACATGTTTTCGTAGTTTAGATCTGAATTTATGCTAGTTTCATTATGTTTATACATCTATATTCATATGATTCATAATGTGTTCTTCATGTTCTTGCTAGAATTCATAATATGCTCTATATCTAGGGTAGCGATCTTCATGCTTATGTGTTATTTCATACATGTTTCATGATGTTCTTATTACTATGCTAGATTTAACCTGTTAGATCTATAAATGTAATCCCTATTCATATGCATAGCCGATGATGATCCACGAGATCTAGAAACTACTTCTAAACTCTAAACTATAGGTAATTATTCCCATGATCAATAATTCTCCCATGATGAATATGACGAATACACATTGATCTTATCAATGGTATAATCATTATTCTAGGATGTGATCATCTTGTATGATTCTTTTTCCTCCCCCTTCATTATGCATGATCCCGCTTCTTCTCTCTATTCCGATTATGTGCGAAATACGTCGAACTGAGCTTCTCATCACGAGAGGAACGATGCAATCTTCGGATCCGGTCTCAATCACTAACACACTACTAACACATTCATCATGATAGAAAGTCCGATCTATAGGGCGATAGGAGTGATAACTTGATATTCTTCTCTTGTCGTAACTTGACCCCCGAACCCTCTCTGTTAGCTTTTTCTCAATGTTTTAGCTCGATAAAAACAACGTGACGACTCTTAATAAAGTTAAATGCCAATTTTAATATCCTAATCCCATAGAAAACATAAATAAAAGAAAGACTTCCCGTGCGTCGCCCGCATTTTCAGAAAGGGGTATTCACAGTGGTGACTCTGATGGGGACTAGCTTTGAACATCTTCAAACATAGAGGGTCAAACTTTTGTCAATATCATGATTGTATTATTACTTGTTCTTTCCCCCTTGTACTTTATCTCCTGTACATATTTGCTTCCCTTGTACTTTAGTGCGTTAACATCTTAACTGTTTCTTATTGTACCCTTTTTAACTGTTTTGCATTGCATACATGTAAATACAAAAAACTCTCTGTTCTCTCCCTAAAAAATAACTAGTTGTTGTCCGCACACTACCACTAGGTCTGTGTCACACTGCACACCCTACTGGATACTCCGCTGAGTGCACAGATTTTGGTGATCCTGTCGCCTCTATCTTCGTGGCACCCGGGCTATCTAACTAACTGTTTTCACTTGTGAAGCAGTCGAGGTTAATCCCTTGTTCATTTCTGAAACCATGCACTCACAGAGTCTAGGTCACTCCAAAGTTGACTGGTTGGTTTGACTAGCTTTCCTTTATAGAAAAATAACGTGTCGTTCATGCCGTCATCCGTTAAGTCTTTAATGAGTCGAGATCCTTCGAGAAAAAAAAGCAAAAAAAATTAAATTCCTTATAAGGGTGTGCATATAGTAAGCCGAGTGATACTTTGTACAATGATCACAACTCATTAAAAACTGAATGGAAGTAACATAAACGTTACGTTAAATGCCTTTTTAAACAAGGGTTAGTCGCTAGGATCCGTTAGGTTGGTGGAAGTCGCTTGGCCTATAGGACCCTCGCCCAAATTTTCCGTTTGGGAGGTGCAATACAGGTGAAAAATGAGGGGTCTATAGACGTAGTGATGACCTCCACTGATCCAGGTTTTGTAGATAGTATCCCAAAAAGGGGTACCCCTTCCAACCATTAGGACTAATAATACATTGTTTTGTAAATAACAAAATACATTGCATGAGCCTTGTCCCTTCTTAAACCTCTCATCCGCTACCTCTAGAGAGAAGCAAGTTTGGGTCCGTTTCGATGGCCGTCTTCAACGGTCAAGCCTTCCGCAAGCTCAGTCTTCAGTTTCTGCATCAACGATGTCTCCATCATCAGAGCCTACTACTCCTAATGTCTCCACTCCGCCAGTCTCCGCTTCTGCCGATCCAAAAATCGCCGTCAGTATCAAGCCCTCAGACATTCCGCCACCTCTCCATGCTTTCTTCACCAACTTCATACTACAGATCTCTAAGCTTGAGGATGGAAGCAAGTCTCTATAAAGGGTCAACCAAGAGCTCAAAGATCATCTTCATACTGAGATGAAGAAGAAAGGTGTGGAAACTAGCTTCCACAATGAAGAAGTGATCTTCGTCCAAGACGAAACAGTGCCTGTCACCCATCCTTCCAATGAGGACGCTATCCCTCTCAAGGTGCCCAACTACCAAAGGGTCCCTCCTCCTGATTTTGGTACTAAAGCAACCTCCAGCGAGGGTCCATATGAGTCGTCACCAGAAATGATGGGTAGTTACTTGCCTCTACCAAGTTGCCACCGCCTTCACTACCATTGAGTATCGGTGCCGCCATACCCACAGTCTCCACTACTTCTCCCTGTGAGAGCCCGCGCCCGTACCCGCGTGGGGATCCGTGCGAAACGCAGCTGGAATCCGCTCGGTTTCTCAAAATGGTTACCCTACTTTGGTTTTGAAAAGAAGAAGAGTCGCCACCTCATTTTATTTAAGGAAAATAGAGATAAAACCTTTTGTTTTGAAAAGAAGTGGGTTCGGGGGCTATGTTACGAGAGGAGAAGGTGTTAGGCACTCCGCTCGCCCTTTCGGTCTCTAGCATGCTTCCGCCTACGCTTGATTTTAGTGCCTTTTGAAAATGTGTTTTATGTCCTAACTTATAAAAAATGTGTGTGTTTATGTATAAAGGAGTCTCCTATTCTAGGTCGATTCATTTTATCACAACCGGGAACCGGTTTGGGTGGATTCCCGATTGGTTTTCGAAAATGGTTTGATCATGTCAAGAAAGAAAACATCCATGGGAGGGGGATTATGTACAGTCTGGGATATACATATACACAAAAAGTGGGAAACAAATCCCATAAATAAAATGAATGTCCTCGCGACGGAGCGTTTGTGGATCTTGGCGTCGTCGTTGTCCGTCCCGAGCCGCGGTACCTATTCCAAAACTACAAATTGGGGATTTCTCCCTGAATGTTAGATATCATTGTGAAGTTTTTATGGATGTTTTTGGATTAAATTTTGACCCCAAATATTGACAAGAAAATGCATCACAAAATCTGCCCAGAAAATATTCACAGGAAACATGGCACATTGATCACCAATTTTAACTAGTGAATCTGAAGAAACACCAAAAATTAAAGTTCAAGAACACATATTTATAATGAATATACAAAAATTTGGAGCCAAGAAAGTATGTTTAAGTTGCTCAAAATATCTCTGACATTTTAATGTCAGAAGCTGGAAGTACAGTGTCTGAAATTTGATGGTTTAAACAAGAGAGGAAGAATGGAACTTTTACAGGTACAAAAAATATATAAAAAATATTTACACTTTCCTTAGTTCGTTGGGAACAAAATTTGTGTTCTGACTTAATCCAAAAGACCACATTTTGACTGAGTTTTAGATGCAAGAACACAACATGGTACAAAGAAATACACACTGGACAGCATGTCTGGGGCTCAAATATTAGCATGAAAACCTATTCTAAACATGCAATATGAACATGAAACTTCATAAGAATGTACTTTAACACATTATGAACAAATTTTGTGTTTTGATCTAGATCTATAAACAAAGTTATGATAGAGAAAACAGCACATCAAAATCCTTGGTTAAAACTAAACATGCTGGGCAGATTATATATGGCATGAAGATGGAGGTCAAAACATGGCATAAACTTGGAACAAACCCATGGAACTTAGGGAACTTTCTTATTGATATATTATTAACATTATCATGTGTCTATTTATGAACAAACATAAACAAAAATGAGAATAAACAACAAATAAGGAGATGAGGGCAGAATATACACATGCTGAGCAAATGGACTATATCTTGCTGGGATTTGAGATCTAAAGCATGAGATTAACACCAAAATGAACTCAAGACATATATATACATGCTAGGACTGAAGTATGAACATTTAGAATATATAGAACATGTTTATTTACAAAGTAAAAACATAGATTACATAGGTAATAAGGGGAATCTAGTCACTAGTTGACTAGATTCCCAAACAACTCATTTAAACTTACATTTTATCAAATCTATGATATATAAAAAGGAAACTTACCTAGATTAAGAGAGGGTGGTGTGCTTCCTTTGTCTCCAAGGGAAGACTTTTTTTTGTTTGATTGAAGTTGTTGTTGTTGTGGTGGTTGTGGTTGTTGTTGTTGTTGTTATTGTTGTTGTTGCTTGTTGTTGTTGTTGCTTGAGATTTGAAGGGGTTGTTTGAGGTGTTTGGGTGGTGGTTTAGTAGTGGAGATTTGGTGGAGGAGTGGTGGTAGTGGTGGTGGAATGGTGGTAGTAAGAGCAAGAGTGAAAGTGTATGGAGGGAGTGTGTAGTGTAATGTGTGTGTTGAAATGTGTTAAAAATGAATCCCCTTTCTTGTTGGATCAACATGGGAGTATATGGAGGAGGGAGGTAAGTTTTTTGACCAAAATGCCCTAGAGTAGGGGTAGTATGGGGGGTGAGTCCTCTTACCCGAAAATCATGGAAGAGGTGTGGAAAAAATGGCCAAAAGTGATGGTATTGTCTTGACTTTGTGTAATTTCCACTTTTTGAATGCCACTTGTCCATCCTTGGTTGATTTTGGCCCATGTGACCCCCCCTAATGCAGCCATATGTCCAGGAAATGTGGGAGTAAACATGCATGATTTTCTGGCTCCGTGCTCCCGCTCCGCAACAGCTTGTAACTGCTCCGTCGTGCGCGTTCCGGTGTCCCGGTTGTCCGCGGGTTCAACACAAAAGTTGCTCTTCTAAATTTTCTGGTCAAGATGGAATATCTAGATTATGTTAAAGAGTAAGGAATAAAATAATATAATTGTAAATTCAAGGGATGACCGGTAAAAGGCGTTCTAGGGGTGCGGAGCCCGCCGTAGGGTCCCGACGCTCGATTTTCGAAGAATACGCCTGTTTACTCGGTTTTGAGCCCTGATCATGAATTCGGACTCGGTTTTTCCATCCGATGCACTGATAAGGCGTACGGTAATCCCGAACTGCCAAATCTGGGGTTTTAGGTCAATTATCGCGCTTAGACCAATCAAGGGTTGTTTTTAGGGGTGCGAGATCGGGGTGTCTACAGAGCCCCTCGTCGAATTCACTTGTGATGTAAAGTGGATTCGACGATCCAATATAGACAACCGATCTCGTCTAGGGTTCGACGGCTGAGCCCAAAGTAGGGCTTCCTACGTATCCCTCTCGGGAATCAAGCCTCTGTAGTTCTTCTCAAGCAAGCAAACAAACACAAACATGGTCGAACTCGGGTGCCCGAGTTTCCTACGTATCTCTTTCGAGAATCAGACCAATCGTAGTTCGGATACAAAGGCTGGGGATGCATCGAGAATTCGAATTCTCTTTGCTGGGGATTGGAATGGGTGAACGGCTTATGGGTTGGTGAGATCACATACATCTCTGAGCCGGGGTTGAGGTAACACGATATTCGATAGAACGTCCAACTGAAACTCTTGTTATCGAGCTGCCTACGTATCCCTCGCGGGAATCAAGTCGGGGCGTAGTTCTGAGGGAGGACCAACCCGAGCGCTCGAGTGGACCAGAGAGTAACCAAACATTCGAGGGGGTCATATTCAGATAAATCCGAAAGGACCAGGGTAACCAAGCATTTTGAAAAGAAGGGGTGGTCGTGCCTGAGGTGAAAGGCTGCCTACGTATCCCGCATGGGAATCAGACCAGTCACGTAGTTCAACTGGGTGGGACATTTAAGGGGCGCTCCGACCCGACCTATTTTGAAAACGCTTTTAGAAAGGGTGAGACTTTTGAGAGGCGTCTCGAGCCTAAAAGGATTTTTTGAAAAGGGTGAGACTTTTGAGAGGCGTCTCAAGCCTAAAACGATTTTTTGAAAAGGGTGAGACTTTTGAGAGGCGTCTCAAGCCTAAAACGATTTTTTGAAAAGGGTGAGACTTTTGAGAGGCGTCTCAAGCCTAAAACGATTTTTTGAAAAGGGTGAGACTTTTGAGAGGCGTCTCAAGCCTAAAACGATTTTTTGAAAAGGGTGAGACTTTTGAGAGGCGTCTCAAGCCTAAAACGATTTTTTGAAAAGGGTGAGACTTTTGAGAGGCGTCTCAAGCCTAAAACGATTTTTTTGAAAAGGGTGAGACTTTTGAGAGGCGTCTCAAGCCTAAAACGATTTTGAAAACGAGAGTGATTTTTGGGAAAACATTTTTGAAAACGAAACAATATTCTTGCCATCAAAACAAATTAAACACTGAAGACGCATAACATGAAAGTGTTCAAGGATACGCTGCAGGTTGATGATGATCGGAGGCTCGTTGTGCGCTGCCGCATTTGAGAGAAGCTTGAATCCTTGCCTTTGAGTTGTTGTGTGATGAGATTTTTGATTCTTGGCTTGAGGAGAACAATCCAATTACCATTCTTTCATGTTGGGATCCTTTTGGATTTGACGGGAGGCCATCTCGAGTTTCTACAAGGTGTGGAGAAGTTGCTCTTGGAATATTTGGATGTGTTTAGTTGGGCTTCACGTGACAAGCTCCCCCATTTCAACATTTCGATGCGTTTGTGGCCGGACTTGCGGGGCCAAGATCTCTATTGCAACGTTTTGATGCGTGTGTGGTCGGACCTGAGGTGACAGGCTGCCTACGTATCCCTTTCGGGAATCAGACCAGTCACGTAGTTCGAGTTTGTGAAAAACTCAAAAAACACAATTTGATTGGAACAGATGTGGTGTGATGTTGAAGAAGACCTTTCTTGAGGGGTTTGGACGTGACCTGTCCTCGGAGATTGGATTTGAGTACCTGCATAAGACCTTTCACAAGCATACATATATATCGTGACATTCATGTGCAGAGAGTGTGTCATACACGCAACCAAATCATCATGATTAAAAGATCGAGAGATAAAGAACATATCATGTTGAGAACTACTCGCTTTCCATCATTTCGATGTGTTTGTGGTCGGACTCACCGAAGCAAGCTGCCTACGTATCCCTTTCGGGAATCAGACCTTACGTAGTTCGAGTTTGTGAAAAACTCGAAAAACACAATTTGATTGGAACAGATGTTTTATTGGAGATGACCCTTCTTGCGATGGGGTACCTGCATGGGATTAGATTTGGACACCAGCAAAAGATTTTCACAAGTATGCAATATCATAGCGCGCATTTTTCACTTCAAAAACTTCTCATTGTCATTGATGATTGAAGGACTTCAAACGAGGATTTCCTTTGCAAATGATTTTGAAATTTAAATTTCTCCATCTTTCTTTCAGAATTGAAAACTCTTTTTTTTTTTTTCAAATTTTTTTTTTTGACACGTGTGCATTGCTTGCATTTCAGCCTTTACTTTTTATAAAATGAACAAAATGTTTATGTGCAAAGAGGGAGAATCTGAAAAAGGAAGGAATTGTGCATTTTTCTTTTGAAAACTTTGCGAGGAATGGGAGTTATGGTGAGATATATGGTGAAGCGAGGTCGGAGGCCTAGCGCGAGTACTCGAAAGGTCAATTCTCTACACCCATTTGATCAAGTTTACTCGACGGTGTCTCTCCTGGTGGAATACTTTGCCTTGCCCCCCAGATGTCGGTTGCGGAAGCCCAGTGCCTTTTCAGAATCAGCCCCCAGATCTTCAATCATGAAAGCCCCCACTTTGTCAAGGATCAGCCCCATATTTGACGAATCATTTTCTGAGGACCTCGCTGTTTGTAAAAGCAGTCATAAGTTCTGAAGCCCCTACTGCTATCCCAAGGTGATTCTTGTACTGTTTATCAGTTTGAGGCAGCTCCATGCCTTGATACTCATTCTGCTTTGGGACCTAACTATCGTTGAGAGTTGTTACAGATTTGATGTTCCACTGCTGGGAGTAACTCACACAATGTGATAGTCACATTCACATTCGACGCTTTGATGGTGGAACTCAACTGTCTTCAAGAATTAACCAATTATACACAGCCCCCAGTATTACCGGCGATTGAGCTTTGTGACCTGTGGCCCAAACTACTAATCTGAGAAACTTCCCTCCGATGATTCTCTTGAAAGGGACCTAACCATCTGTGACGGTTGTCTGACAAATTCTGATGATTTTTGATGTTAAAACTTCCAAGGACCAACTATCTGTGAGAGTTGTCCTACCCCTGAGACGTTTTGCATTAATGGGGAACCCATCTATCATTTCTGAATCCTGACGCGCAGCCCCAGATCACATTCATTCATTTGAGCATACTTCCCGATTTTGGATTTTGAGAGTCAGATGATCACATTCCCTCGCCTCCCTTGCTGTGACAAATTACAGGAATTGACTGGGGAAGGCACAAGGCCAGTGTTTTGGGAAAGCAAAGAAAGATCCCGTGGGATCTTTGACATTGTGTTTGCGCAGAAAAAATTGACGGAAGGACGAGAGTAGGGGGAAGCCCCTAGACTCGAGGAAATTGCTCACATTCGAAATCAATGACTCAAGATTAGAATTCGCATTAATGGTCAAGTGCTTCAAAATCAAAAAGTTAATTTCTATTTTTTAGAAAAGATTTATTTGGACTCAAATTAGACCGTGACAAATCGAGATGAGAACATCACCAAACAATTGTAATTAGCACCGCCTGTTGACCTCGTGGGTGGGAGGTCCTTGTCGTCGTTGTCGCGCTTTTTGAGATTGATTAGAGGCTGTATGACCTTTGGCCGCAGGGCTCCCTCAGTGTAAGGGTTTGGCAGAGCATGTTGGTCTCCAACAAAAGACACCAGTTGTCGTCGTTGATGGTGCTTGCCCAAAGTTGAAAGATCGAGATCTTCTTTAGTGCATATTGGCCTCGCATACGCGGTGTTCCTTGAAATTGATGACGTCACATGAGATTGTCGGACCCTCGGTCCATGCCTTGCCTTTGTGCAACAAGTGATGAAATCTTCATAATGAAATGCCAATTGCCATCGTTGACGGCACATACATGAATTTGTAGTGTCGCAATATCCTTTCTAAAACAATTTAATTAAATAACAAAGCGAATGGAATATGTACCAAAATAAATGAATAATGCTTCTTCTTCTTCTTTTTTTTTTTTTTTTTTTTTTTGACCTCCCCTTTTTTGCTCTCTTTCGATTATATATATATATATATATATATATATATATATTTTTGCACTCAAGAAGAAACATCATAGCGTGCGGAATACAGCTATTTTTACAAAAACATAAACATACAATATTCGAGAATTTACAATGCATTATACATTAAAGGAAAATCGCCGACACTTGTGTTGGCATGACTGTGATAATCTTCGGCCTTTACCATTTGATTGGCCTCTTTGATTATGCCCTTGATTGCACCCTGAAATCTTCGTTCGTCGGATGACTTTGTCGATCGCCTTCGTGAACTTCATTGATTGCCTTCGTTTGTGAATCCCATAGAGCACCGTCAACCCTGGTTCTCACCTCAATTAATCGCAATCTAAAATTAGTCCATTTATTATCGTTTGCTTTTAATTAAGTGAGATTAATCATTTGTGGGACCAAATTTACAAAATACGTGATTATGAAGGCACTTGATTATAAAGCAAGTTCATTAACTGAAAACGTGTATTTACAAGACAAGCAAGCAAATAAATATATTACAGAAAAGATGACACGCAAGCATGGAGTTGGAAAGCAAAAGAAAGAGTGAGCATTTTTTAGAACGGGCCCGAAAGCAAAAGGGATAAGAGTTTGGGCGGTGTGCCCTATTCACAGCAAAACAAGACATAATATCCCTTGGGTCAGTAAGCATTCCATCATTAGCAAAACATCTTCTCGAGTTGATAAACTGCGGTCATCATCAAACAAAAGACAACTCCTTCCTTGGGGCTCAGTGAGCCCCTAGGATGACACCTTCGAACTTGAAGCCTTTGGGGGAGGCTTTGGGATAGCTTCTTTATCAATAAGGTCCTGGAGGGCGTGCTTGAGAGACCAACACGAGTCTGTATCGTGACCCCAAACTTGATGATACATGCAGAGCTTTGAGGGGTCCCAAGATTTAGGCAACGGGTTGGGTAACTTATACCCTTCCATGGGCTTCATGATTCCCTGAGAAACCAAACTGTAAAAAAACACTGGATATCGGGGCTCCAAATTCATCGAATTGTCTATCCTCCTTTCAAACCAAACTCTTCTCCTTATCCTTGCCAGATGGGACAGGATTGTAAGCTTTCGGGGTTCCATACGGGTTTACACAATATGGAGTCACAGGCCTTGGGGCGTTACGATTGTCATAAGGCGGGTTGATTTGCGGTATGGGCTTCTTAATGATTTCCTCATCAATAAGGTTTTGGATTATATGATGGAGTTGAAAGCAATTGTCTGTGCTATGCCCTCTTGACTGATGAAACTCACAATGCACAGAATCATCCCAACATTTTTGCAACGGATTTGGCGGCACATAACCTTCCATAGGTTTCAATAAGCCTCGAGCCATCAAGTCGTGGAGTATCACACTCATGGGAGCATACAATTCATCAAAGTGCCTATCATGACGACTGAACCTTCTCTGTGAGCGACTTGGTTTTTGATCCCTAACATTATGATAACTCGAATTGTCATTTGTCATCTGTTGCGCATTATCATTACATGTCATGAACCTCGTATCTCGAGGGGAAGAAGAGTTGAGATCGGAACCGATATTTTGGAATTGGGGTGCTTGGAGCTCATTGTGCTCCAATTTACTTTGGTCCCTAAAGAGGCTCGCCATTTGATCTAACATCCCTTTCTAAAATTCTTGCATAAGGCTGATCATGCGATTGCTGTGTTCGTTCAAGCGCCATTCCAACCATTGTTCCACTGCATTCCTCGGCTCAATGTTAAGTGAGCCCCTAGCCCCATTTCCTGATTTTTGTCCGCTGTTGGCCATGCTTGATGAGAAAACCCGGAGTAGACCTTGATCAAAGTAATGTCTGGAACTGACCTTGAATGTCGCGCTAGAAAAAGAAGCGAGATTCTCCCTCTACAAAAATGGATTGGAAAAAGAATGTTTTAAATTTTTGAAATGGGATTTCTTTTATGTACAAGAATAAAAGCACAAAGAGAAGAAAAGTATACGGAACAAAATCATTTTTGAGAAAGGTTAAAGCGCAAGCAACGCACAAAAACCTAAGAAGCCGGACAAGCACTGTGCTTTGTTTTGACACGTTCGATGATTAAATCCTGGAACAGTGGATACCGTCTCCAAAGTATAGGGCCAACGTTTTTCACCTGTACTAATGGTCGTCCGAAGCCCCTAGCGAAGGGCCTATACTTTTTCTGGGATCCACCATTCGGGTTACGGTCTATGTGAAGGTCTTGATAATTTCGGGTCAACCCAATCGTTCCAAAATATCCACACTTTAGGTTGTTTATAGCCTTTTAGGAATGCATAGGGTTGAAGAGAAATTATTAGACAAAAACCGGCTTAAAGTCGAGGACGTGTCATTTTGAAAATTCGGACATCGAGGCTTTTGATGGATGGCTTGCATGTGGCTTACACCCGCAGCGACGACTAGTAGCCGCGCTTTGGGGCGGGAATGTCAACCGGGAGCCCTATCGGAGGATCGGTGACCCCCCTTCACTCACCTGGCTACACCCCCTAAGGTTTGTATGGTTTCTAAGTCGCAAGTTTGAAAACGTGAACCGTGTGTGAAGTCTCTAATTTTGAAAAATGATTTTTTGAAAGAAAGAAAGGAATTTTTTTTGTTTTTTGTTTTTTTTTTATTTACACAAACAAAGAGAAGGTAAAAAACCTGCAAAACAAAGTTAGGACATGTATATACAAGGCAAAAGCAAATAATGGCGAAAGCACACAAAATTGAGTCTAGCCCACTTTTGAAAAAACAGTCCCCAGCAGAGTCGCCACTGTGAGAGCCCGCGCCCGTACCCGCGTGGGGATCGGTGCGAAACGCGGATGGAATCCGCTCGGTTTCTCAAAATGGTTACCCTACTTTGGTTTTGAAAAGAAGAAGAGTCGCCACCTCATTTTATTTAAGGAAAATAGAGATAAAACCTTTTGTTTTGAAAAGAAGTGGGTTCGGGGGCTATGTTACGAGAGGAGAAGGTGTTAGGCACTCCGCTCGCCCTTTCGGTCTCTAGCATGCTTCCGCCTACGCTTGATTTTAGTGCCTTTTGAAAATGTGTTTTATGTCCTAACTTATAAAAAATGTGTGTGTTTATGTATAAAGGAGTCTCCTATTCTAGGTCGATTCATTTTATCACAACCGGGAACCGGTTTGGGTGGATTCCCGATTGGTTTTCGAAAATGGTTTGATCATGTCAAGAAAGAAAACATCCACGGGAGGGGGATTATGTACAGTCTGGGATATACATATACACAAAAAGTGGGAAACAAATCCCATAAATAAAATGAATGTCCTCGCGACGGAGCGTTTGTGGATCTTGGCGTCGTCGTTGTCCGTCCCGAGCCGCGGTACCTATCCTAAAGTAACCCAAATCCAAAACTACAAATTGGGGATTTCTCCCTGAATGTTAGATATCATTGTGAAGTTTTTATGGATGTTTTTGGATTAAATTTTGACCCCAAATATTGACAAGAAAATGCATCACAAAATCTGCCCAGAAAATATTCACAGGAAACATGGCACATTGAACACCAATTTTAACTATTTTAACTAGAGAATCTGAAGAAACACCAAAAATTAAAGTTCAAGAACACATATTTATAATGAATATACAAAAATTTGGAGCCAAGAAAGTATGTTTAAGTTGCTCAAAATATCTCTGACATTTTAATGTCAGAAGCTGGAAGTACAGTGTCTGAAATTTGATGGTTTAAACAAGAGAGGAAGAATGGAACTTTTACAGGTACAAAAAATATATAAAAAATATTTTCACTTTCCTTAGTTCGTTGGGAACAAAATTTGTGTTCTGACTTAATCCAAAAGACCACATTTTGACTGAGTTTTAGATGCAAGAACACAACATGGTACAAAGAAATACACACTGGACAGCATGTCTGGGACTCAAATATTAGCATGAAAACCTATTCTAAACATGCAATATGAACATGAAACTTCATAAGAATGTACTTTAACACATTATGAACAACTTTTGTGTTTTGATCTAGATCTATAAACAAAGTTATGATAGAGAAAACAGCACATCAAAATCCTTGGTTAAAACTAAACATGCTGGGCAGATTATATATGGCATGAAGATGGAGGTCAAAACATGGCATAAACTTGGAACAAACCCATGGAACTTAGGGAACTTTCTTATTGATATATTATTAACATTATCATGTGTCTATTTATGAACAAACATAAACAAAAATGAGAATAAACAACAAATAAGGAGATGAGGGCAGAATATACACATGCTGAGCAAATGGACTATATCTTGCTGGGATTTGAGATCTAAAGCATGAGATTAACACCAAAATGAACTCAAGACATATATATACATGCTAGGACTGAAGTATGAACATTTAGAATATATAGAACATGTTTATTTACAAAGTAAAAACATAGATTACATAGGTAATAAGGGGAATCTTTCACTAGTTGACTAGATTCCCAAACAACTCATTTAAACTTACATTTTATCAAATCTATGATATATAAAAAGGAAACTTACCTAGATTAAGAGAGGTGGTGTGCTTCCTTTGTCTCCAAGGGAAGACTTTTTTTTGTTTGATTGAAGTTGTTGTTGTTGTGGTGGTTGTGGTTGTTGTTGTTGTTGTTATTGTTGTTGTTGCTTGTTGTTGTTGTTGCTTGAGATTTGAAGGGGTTGTTTGAGGTGTTTGGGTGGTGGTTTAGTAGTGGAGATTTGGTGGAGGAGTGGTGGTAGTGGTGGTGGAATGGTGGTAGTAAGAGCAAGAGTGAAAGTGTATGGAGGGAGTGTGTAGTGTAATGTGTGTGTTGAAATGTGTTAAAAATGAATCCCCTTTCTTGTTGGATCAACATGGGAGTATATGGAGGAGGGAGGTAATTTTTTTGACCAAAATGCCCCTAGAGTAGGGGTAGTATGGGGGGTGAGTCCTCTTACCCGAAAATCATGGAAGAGGTGTGGAAAAAATGGCCAAAAGTGATGGTATTGTCTTGACTTTGTGTAATTTCCACTTTTTGAATGCCACTTGTCCATCCTTGGTTGATTTTGGCCCATGTGACCCCCCCTAATGCAGCCATATGTCCAGGAAATGTGGGAGTAAACATGCATGATTTTCTGGCTCCGTGCTCCCGCTCCGCAACAGCTTGCAACTGCTCCGTCGTGCGCGTTCCGGTGTCCCGGTTGTCCGCGGGTTCAACACAAAAGTTGCTCTTCTAAATTTTCTGGTCAAGATGGCATATCTAGATTATGTTAAAGAGTAAGGAATAAAATAATATAATTTTAAATGCAAGGGATGACCGGTAAAAGGCGTTCTAGGGGTGCGGAGCCCGCCGTAGGGTCCCGACGCTCGATTTTCGAAGAATACGCTTGTTTACTCGGTTTTGAGCCCTGATCATGAATTCGGACTCGGTTTTTCCATCCGATGCACTGATAAGGAGTACGGTAATCCCGAACTGCCAAATCTGGGGTTTTAGGTCAATTATCGCGCTTAGACCAATCAAGGGTTGTTTTTAGGGGTGCGAGATCGGGGTGTCTACACTCCCGCTGCTCAAGCCTATGGTAGAAAAGATTTCTCCAAACACCCTCTAGTGGTTGCCATGCAAGAACATATCCGCAAGCTATCCGACATGGTCTCCAAGCAAGCCGCTCCGATCGTTAAGACCATCGACCCAAGCAATGTGGGTGCTCTACCTAGAGACTTCAAGATGCCGAAGGTCTCTACATTCCATGGTATTACATGTCCCAAGACTCATCTCGACAGTTATGTGCTAGCCATGAGAGCCCGTGACTGCACCAACGAGCAAATGGCCCGAGTCTTCCACACCACTTTGGACGGAATCGCCCTCCGTTGGTTCTTAAGTCTAGATCCCTCCGAACGAGAGACATGGGAACAAATCACCACCACTTTCTGCGAGAAGTATTAGTCGGACCTAGACTGGCATGTCAACCATACTGATTTGGAGAATACCATGAAGAGGCCCGGCGAGCCTATCTTTGACTTCTACAAAAGGTGGAACCACAAGCTAGCTGAAGTACAATACCCTCCTAAGGCAAAGGAACAAAAGAAAATCTTCTATAAGTGCTTGTTGCCTGAGGTTAGGGTGGCAATTGGTAACGGCTACTTTCCCGATCTGCGAGAAATGGTCGATGCTGGGGTCAGACATGAAGCCGGTATTACTGGCGTTGCTAAAGAAATTGCCAAAAGTGGAAATACTTCATTCCTCTACAAACCTTCACCAAATACTGCTCCTAAAGCTAAAGAAGTGGCTGGTCAAGTGAGTATGGTCCAAGACAACTCCGCCTTCGATATCCAAGCAGTTACTAACAGCCTCCCCCGAAAAGAAGACAACTTTGACGACTTCGGTATGCCCATTAGCAAAGTATTTGAAGTGTTAATAAAGAAAGGTTTGATCAAACCAATCGAGAACTTTGAACCATTCAACAAAAAAGTAAATCTTGATGCAACCAAGTTCTGCAAGTACCACAAGTACATTGGCCACACCACCGATGACTGTTTGCAACTCAAACAAGTCATCCAAAAGATCGTAGCCGATGGAAAGATCGAAAAGCCTAAAGGTCCAAACACCGTAGCCAACCCGCTCCCAAACAATGGTGGCGTCAACATGGTCGAACTTATCGGGGGCGACATTGGTATTCTAGAAATGGTAGATGCCTTTACCGAGCTGGGGTTAGACATGAATGCTCTATTCAGAGGATTAGTCAAGATTGGGGTGATAACTCCCTTGGAACGTGGTTTCCAATGGCCCAAGCATGGGTGCGACATGTCCAAGTTTTGCTATTACCATAGAGTGTCCGGACACACCAACAACGAGTGCTTCACCATCAATCAAGTCGTGCAAAGGCTCATCAAGGACAGTGTCATCGCCGACCCCGAAAGATCATCGCCATGGATTTCAATATGGTGGAGATATCCGGAGACGATACCAGCATCTTAGAAATGGTCGAAGCCTTCAAGCAACTTCAGTTAGACATGAACTCTTTGTTCCGTGGTTTATCAAGAATAGGGCTACTCAAACCATTAAAAGGCTACGAATCTCACCTGAACAGTGATCCGACGAGGTCTTGCAACTTCCATAATATCATCGGGCATACCACCAACGAATGCTCACAGTTGAAGCATGCGATACAAAGGTTGATTGTTGACCAAATGGTAACCGATCCAAGGAAAATTGTGGCTCAGAAGTCTGAGGAGAGTCTGACTGATGTCTCAGAGATGACCAACGCCTTCAGAAAGCTAGGAATCACTATGACCAACATGCTCGAGTTACTAGTATCAAAGGATCTACTCAAGAGGCCCGAGACCTACTGCATACCATTCTCAAACAACCCCGAAAGATACTGCGACTATCATGAGATCATCGGTCATACTACCGAAGAATGCACTGCTTTGAAGAAGTCAATTCAGAGGTTAATCCATAATGGCTCCATCGAGAACCCCATAGATACTTTAGCCAACACAGAAGTAGAGGAAAGTACCGCTGATCTGACCAAAACTATTGGGGCAGACTGCGAGTCGTATGGTAGTGATGAAATAGGTTGTACTTCAAAATTCATTAATGATAGTAATTCTTCTTGTTATATGCTGTCATTAGATGAATTATCTTTAGAAGCTTCTCTCTTAGGAGATTGCGGCTCCGGTCCACTCAAATCTCCACTACTATCTATAGCCGAAATCTTCATAGAATCCGCAAAGATACCGCTGTCTCCATACGACATGCGAGCAGAAATCAACCTACTCACAAGGTCCGGACAGATCTATCAGTCAGACCCCAAGGGTACGAAGAAGGTCTTCAACAAAGAGTCAGAACAAGCAGACCCTGAGAAAGAGGATCCCATCCTCACGCAGCTTAAACAAACACAAGCTCACATCTCTCTGTGGTCCCTACTCACTTCATCTCTGGATCACCGTCAAATGCTCGAGAAGAACCTGGCCGCTACTGTGGTCCCATTAGACACAACTCCCAAGAATGTCACACAAATGATTGGCAACATTCACTTCGGGAATATTATCACATTCTCAGAACTTGATGAACCTCTGTTTGGCATTGATCATAATGAACCTCTACACATCACAGTCGAAATCAGTGGGAAGAAAATCCCTCGACCTTTTGTAGACAACGGGTCCGCCATCAATGTACTACCGTCACGAATGATGGATGTAGTGGGTATATATGCAACTACTCTGAGGCCTTCCAAGAAATCAATCAAGGCCTATGACTCCACATGCAGATCAGTGTTGGGAATTATTACTCTGCCTATCTCCGTGCGGACACAAACGCTGTCTACAGATTTCCAAGTGATCGACATACCATCCTCCTTCACCATCCTGCTACGACGCCCTTGGCTCCACAAATCTAATGCTGTTCCGTCCTCCTTGAATCAGTGTGTTAAATTCCAATCAGGAAATAAGGTGACAGTTATCTACAGAGACCTAGTAACAGCTCAAGGCACCGATACGAAAGGAGTGCCCGTATTACAGATTCAGCACGAGGAAGACCGCAGACTCTTCAGTGGGTTCGAAATAGTGGCACAAGCTCAGATATGTGATGATGATCTCACCAGAACTTCTGACAAAGTGCAACCCGTCTACAAGATACTTCGAAACATGGGCTTCATACCGGGGCTGGGGCTAGGTAAGAACTTACAAGGACCCACAGAGCTAACAGAAGAGGTAGACCACAGAGGCCTGTTCGGGCTAGGGTACATGCTTACTCCCACTGACAAAGCAGAGCAGAAATAGATAGAGGCACTCAAGAAGAAATAACTCCCTTACAAAAAGTCAGATATGAAACCTTACCACCTTTCCCTCAACATTTACTATGTGAAAGAAGGTGAAGAGTATTTAAACTTCGAGTTCGCAGAGCCATGGTTCGACCACAACGAAAAACTACAAAAGGTCTTTGAAATCTTCAAAGATGTCGAGTTCGACCGGGCCAATCTAGAGATAAGGTACATGGAACCTCGAAAGACTACTGGCAGAGTTACTACCATCTAGAAGAATATTGCATCAAAGTGAATAAAGACCTGACTTATGATACAGAGTTCGTATCTCTCGATGAACATTTAGTGGGTGAAGCCAAGGAAGCAAAGCCATGGGACGGCCAAAATTTGTTTCAACACTTGAGCCTAGAAGATGACACTGTGGCTGTTATTGAATATGGACCTGTGACTATTGCTATCGAGAATCTGGGGCTGGTCAGCTCGTCCCCCAAAGAGTCAATTCCCGCTAGGTCAGCTAGGTCTCCCTTTCTTACTTATGAGTTCGTGTCTCCATCTAAGTCTAATGACCTCAAGTCAAAACACTACAATGTAATCGCAAATATTGTCCTTCCTCGTGCATTAATTGAAAGTCTCGATATTTCTGAGTATCCCGCCATAGCGTCTCTTATAAACGATAAATTAACTAATCAATCTAATGATATACAAATAGTTAATAATGATTCATTAAAAGATGCAGACACAAACGAATTAAATGACAAATACATCCGAGAAATCTCAGATCAGGTTATGAATCAAAGGGAAAGCCGAGCCCAAGCTGCCGATGAGGTGTTAACATGTGTGAATCTGGGAAGACAAGACAAGCCGAAGTGGACTAAGATTGGGAGCTTCTTTCATGGCGAAGAGCGAGCAGCACTGATCAAACTGCTCAGAGAATACGAATACATCTTTGCATGGTCCTATGACGATACGCCAGACAGAAAATGGGAGCAAGTGATAACGCCCGACATTGGGTCAGTAAAGCAAACGATGCTTCCAGTTAAGCCCGAATGGTCTCCTCGCATGACGATAGAAATATAAAAACTGCTACAGAGAGACTCCATCAAGTCCACACACTGGCCAGGATGATTACTCAACATCATCTCCACAGAGAAGTACAAAAAGAAGGTGACGGTTCATCTAGACATCATGAGTCTTAATGAATTGAGCCCCAAATATCGATTCCCGCCATTTGACTTAAGCGCACTGTTAGAAGCCGCCGAAGGCAGAGATGTTCGATCGTTCCTTGAAGGTTTCCCCGGTAAAAATCGGATACCCGCCGCAGCACAGACAGACGAGAAAATACTCTTTCACACGCCATGGGGTAGCTATTGTCACGCCAACAAGTTCCTAGAATGGAAAGGCATTGGTATCTCTTACCACATGCTAACAAGATCGCCATCAGATACAGACGTCTACCTAGAAGACCTAGTGTTGCACTCCAAAACACCCTACGGCTGACACATCGAGGACCTACGGAAACTCTTCAACATTCTGAGAGGTCAGAAAATTCTCCTAGATCCGTCGAAATGCAGATTTGGTACTGCTCAAACAAAAGCTTTAGGATATAGATTGGAACAGAAATTCGAAGCCGACCCCGAGAAAGTCAGAAAGTTAATAACAATGTCATCCCCTTGCCAAGAAAGTCAAAGGATCCAACTCATAGGTCTACTGCACTATGTCAGTCGCCTCACAACGGCAGGAGACCTGGTCCTCAAAGAATTACAGAATTGCTCAGGAAAAGTTTGGAATCAAAAGTGTGAATTGGCTCTAACTTAACTAAAGAGCCACTTGGCGAATACCCCGTCCTTACGACCAACGCACTGGAGGTTCGGGTCACAGAATGGCGCCCCCATCATTGTCCGACATTGCAAACAGATTTTTGAACCAAACAGAATGTGTTCTTACCACCAGAATGAAGGACATAGTACGGACGACTGTCAAGAGTTGAAAGAAGAGGTCCGACTACTCATCGAAACGGATCGTTTAAACAGGCAGAACGATGATTGGGTGTACACGGACAACGATGGCCTCCTCTCAGTCAATGTTTACAATCTCCGCAGCTACTACTGACCACTACGGTCCTTTTCCACAAATGGTCCATCTCCATCAAGCGATTCTTTGCATCAGCGGAACTCTCCATCAACGGTCTTCTACAACGGCCATCCCCCTTGTAAAAAGATAAATAAATAAAAAATTACTATTATTCTCTTTACTTCCCCTTTCTATCGTCCCTTTCTACAATAAAAAATGAACTACGGTGACCTGAGCCCCTTAGCCCTACTTGTAAAAGGGGAACGTAGGCAGCCTTCAAAGGTGCGGTCTCAAAAATAAATAAAAATCCAAATCTGGGTTGAGCAAAATTCAAATAAAGCAAACAATCTATTTATAACTAAAGCGAAATCTCTATTTTTACAAGTCACTACACGTTAACATTTATTTGATGAGTCTAAGCTCGAAAGAACCTGCGAATAAATAACCTGCTATGAAATTTAAAGAAACTAAAAAAAAACTAAAATCTAAACTATGTGTCTGCAGCGGCTGTGGTTGGATACTCGGAGTCACTCCTCCTCTTCCCCCTCCTCTTCCTTCGGCTGCTTGTCTCTTCGTCCGCGTCTAGCCCGTCTAGTTGGATCCGCAAATAAAGCCTTCCTCAACTGAGCCACCCCTGATGGGCCTTCTCTTTTTCTTTTCCTCTCAATAGGTGCTAGCTGAGCCAACTCGGTCTCCACCTCCCGTCGTACATTCTCGTCCTCCCTCAAGCGTCTGCTCGAGACGTAAGGGACCACCACCCTACGTCTCAGTCATCTCAGAGTCTGTCCCATATTACCCAAGGTCGTCTGGTACCAGTCCAAGTATTATCGAGACAGAAGTATGTCACGTGGTCGCTGTATATAGAGACCGCTGGGCATGAGAGCATAAGACCAGCACCGCTCCAAGAGCACTACAACCCCAGCATTCATAGAGATTATCCTAGAATTAACCCGCATACAAGTCTCATCCCAAAAAGAGGGTATAATCTGAGGCATCCCATACTGACGGAACACCCGTAATGCATAGTAGTAAGTAGTCTTATCAAAAGCAGGGATCCGAATCAAGCAGAGACCGCTTTGAACCCACCGCGCTCTGATAACCCCCCAATGAGGTACCATCCATTTAATCTGAGCCATGCCCATCTGTGCCATATATGTTACCCATATAGACTGAACCATCCCTGCAAATATCTGCTTTACTCGCCTACTTTGACAAACCCAAGGTGATACTGGCCTGACAGGTTCCTCCAAAACTCGCAATCTCTACTGCAGCCACAAGGTTAACAGTTGGGTACTTCCTCTGGTCATCTTTCGAGCTCCCAAGGCTAACTCTCCAATACCATGCAAGGTCTCCCCCAACAAACAAGGAACAATACTGCAATTGGCCCGAGCCTGGTCTACCATGTTAAGACAATCCATTGTCGCCACTCCCACATAAGGCGGAAATAGTACCGAGGCAAATAGACAAAGTGCTAGAAAATCTAAAGCCACGTCAGATTCCACCGTACTGTTAATGAACCTGATAGGGAGCCCACAAAGGTCAACGTCACCAGCCAACAGCAAACCCCTGGCATCTTCAACAGAAACCCGCAGCAGTTGAGAAACCCGAAGTTCTGCAGGCACTTAGTACTGCGGTATGGCTACCCTATCTGTCACACTCGCACCACAGATAGGCGTGAAAGGATCGAAATCTAGAGCAAAAAAAAGAGAAAGGATCAAAATCTAGAGCAAAAAGAAAGAGAAACTGATGTCTGCCTCGTTTCTCTACGAGACTGCTGATTAAATAGGGTAGGGAGTTCAAGTCCTGATCGTACAAGGAGAAATCTGACGAAAATTGTGTCAGACTAGGTATTAGCCACACGGCCAGTCCTTCCCCATGGTTGGCCACGCGGCCACATAAGCCATTCCGTACAGATGTGCAAGTCCGTCCCTGTCAAACGCCGGAATAAACCCATATCAGACGTTTTAAAGGTCCCGAACCACAAAAAAGGTCCGGCAAAGAGGATGGAACTGCCTGTTAGTGTATAATCCCCATCTTACCCCTAGGGCTTATGTATTGTACTGAATGTAAAAACATGTAAATAAAATACTAACTAATTACATACCAAAACCAAATAAAAATATTGTACATAAATATGTTTGTCTGTTCCTCTCCTCTATCTCTCTAACAAAATGCAGGAAATAAAAGGACTATATCTAGTCCGAGCCAGAATCCTCGATGTCCACATCATCATCCTCTCCACCCTGCTCCGTACGGCAAGACCCACCAGCTCCCGAGCTCCTACTACGGACAGACCTCGGACTCTCAGCCTCCATGGGGGACCTCTCTCTACGCTGAGGCAGCACCACATCATCCTGACGACAGGTGCAAGCAGCGGCCAAGATCCGGAATAGCCTCACAAAAATATTGCCCCGACGGACAGAGCGGATATAGGCCTCCCGAGTCACCTGGGATAGATAAGCACAAGTTCATATACAAGTCTAAAAAGTGTGTGTGTGCAAGACAGAAATCAAAGGGTTATATACCGTAGCTCCAAGCAGAGGAAGCTAAGCCCCAGTAACCTCATCAGCCTTAGTCGGAGTCAGATCGAATCCACCTCGACACCACCCCGCTGCATCCGAATACTATCAGGGAACCGTTGCGTGTCCATACCATATCTAGCCCCTCTACTCGAGCTAGCCAGATAGGCACCATCCTGCCTCCTCGCCAACACCTGTGGACTCACCAGTACGTGCTCCACAAACCACGCATAGTCAGCCCCACTCTGGTACAAATAGGCCGGAGTCCTGACCCGGTAGTCACCACTCCTCCTCAGCCTAGACGGATACAGCATGTCCCTCGGAGGCTCACTCGGGGCGCACATCGCAGGATGTCTGCTATGCTGCCTCCAGACTCTCTCGCCAAGATATATGGCATCCCCAGTCAACCCCGTCAAAAAAACAGTGGGAAGCAGTGAAATCCTGAGCCTGACCGACCCCTGCCAGTACCAGGTCCGACCAAGGGAAGAACTGGAAGTCCTTATGCAATGGACCACTCAACCTCGAGGTAAAAATCCCCAGATTGGGAGTCTTCCTGGCCTTGCCGCGGTCCTATAACCGGTTGCTCTTTGCCCAGAACCTCATAACCGGGATCTCCTTGACCCCTTGCACGCCAAAGGGAGCAATATGGAATAGCCCATAGACCCACACCTGTAGAAAAAAGGGCAGTATTTCAGTCTATACAGTTCTAAAAAGAAGATGGATGTAGAATAAGGAAGCAAGTCAGAGACATACCTCAAAGGGAAACTGAAAGCAATCAAAAGACGAGGTACTAGACCTCGAGCAGACATCCAGGGTCTGGTACATCTCCGCCAGCCCGGCTCCACCCCAAGAAACCTGACTCGCCTGCTCCAGATCAGCCAGAGCACCCAGCAAAGAAAACCTACAAAAAGTCCCCGCACTCGGGAATAGGGTCTGCGACAAGCTGTACCACAGGATAGCCCGCACCAAACAGTTAGTGTCGCTGATGCCCTCAACATAATCCCGGATAGCCTCCTCCACCAAGGTCCTCAGATGACCCGCCTCGAAGCCGTTTCCCTTCACACCCCTGCCAAGCTGCATCCCAATCAGCTCCACCTGATAGAGTGGGTCCGCAGACAAGGACTTATCAAAAGGTAGCTGCACGTTTGTGAACATAAGCCCTGTAATAGCAGCAAATTCGGTGGGAGTAACAGTCACCTCTCCCTAACTAAAATGGAAGGTGTGGGTAGTGTCCCACCAATACTCCCTCATCACCTCAACTAGACCTATCACCTTCTGGGTCCCCTCTACAGCCTGTACCGCATCAAAAAATGGACCGAAGCCCAGAGCCCAGATCCTCTCCTTCACCACGCCACCCGGCGGCAACCTCTGCCATAGCTCTGCCACTGCCCTCGTGGACCCGCAAAATTTCATCCTCTGCAGGTAAACACAGCAAAGGTACGTTACCAACTAGCAAATAAATACTAATTATATGCTAAGTGTTATAATTAAAGTGTACATACATGCTTTATTTTATCTACCTGCGCATATATTTTCCATCCCAAAAATAATCAACAATCCCAAAAAATTAAATAATCACGAACAATTAATTTAATTTAACGCAGTCTCAAAGTAATACAACAAGTATGAAATAAAAGACATAAAAATACCCAAAAGCAATAAAACCGAGATCGTTACCTCCTTCATCTCCATCAATCTCCCTCCGGACCAATGTTTGTCGGTGCCCACGTACAAGTCGAGGTGTTGTCCCACCGTGAAATGCCATTCATCGGGACGAAAGTTTCGAGAAGCCATCCTTGCCCGTTGTTGATGCTGCCCCGCACCTTCACCTTGTTCAAATTGTGGCCCCGCACCACCACCTTGCTCAAATTGTGGTCCCGCGCCTTCGCCGTGCCCCCCACCAAAAATATACTCAAGATCCATCTCAGCAATGGCAAAATAAGCTCTCAAAATCTCTCCTTTTCTCTCTTTCCCTGTCAAAGAATCAAGAAAAGTGATGAAGATAGCAACAGCCGGCGGCTGTTTGTAGGGTCTATCCAACGAAGGGACTAGCCGCGCGGCCAGTGTCTCCAGGCGACGTGGCATGATCTCAGCTCTCCATCTCGCGCGCCCATCAGCGATCCTTGTCAACGTATTCCAGCCAATCAGATGGACTGGCCACGTGGCCAGTTATTCCCCCAGGCGCCAGAATTTGCAATTTAGCCCCTCGGTTTATTTTTAATCCAAAAAATAGCACCCTAAACCAAATTGAACCAGAGATTAACCAAAACCCGGCCCGGAAGGCCTCCAAGATTTTATAAAAAAATTTAATGGGAGGTTGGATCATCCATAAAACCCTCCTATTGAGAGAATTATAGCTCTAGAAAATTAGGCGTTACTAAAATTCTGCGAGCTTGAGGATCATTCCTCGCTTGGCACCGTAGTTTATCAAAAAATTCTGCGAGCTTGAGGATCATTCCTCACTTGGCACCGTAGTTTATCAAAAGATTATACGAGCTTGAGGATCATTCCTCGCTTGGCACCGTAGTTTATCAAAAAACTCTGCGATCCTGAGGATCATTCCTCGCTTGGCACCGTAGTTTGCTAAAATTCTGCGAGCTTGAGGATCATTCCTTGCTTGGCACCGTAGTTTATCAAAGAACTCCGTGATCCTGAGGATCATACCTCACTTGGTACCGTATTTTGTCAAGAAATTATGCGATTATGTGCGCTCTATAGGAAGTTAGAATCCATTCCTAAATCTGTTCTCGATTCTTAAAACTTCTTATCGTACCGCGCGTATAGCCTTTATTATTTTCCCCAATAGAGTCTATCTGCAAGGACTTTATTGCTCATGATGATTCAGCCTTCATTAAGGGTAGTGTCCGTAGGATTGTTATCCCTAGCTGGAGTTTGATGTTTCGTATCTTTTTTTCTTTTTCCCCAGTAAAGTCCACGACTTTATTGCTTACAGATATTCATCTATCCCCAGCGAAAGACGATGTCTCATTTCTTTCCCCCTAGTTCTCGAACTACGATTGGCTTGATTCCATTTGGATACGTAGGTATCCTGACTTAGGTTCAGCCATTGGACCAACCTGGACACCTTCCCTCTCACGCCTCTCTCGATTTGGAACTCATGTTTTAGATCGGTTCCTTTCTTAATCGACGACCCTCCATGCCTTGCAAGAAACGTCGCCGAGGGGCTGCTGTTAGTACCCGACCTGAAAATGAGTTATTAGGCATTCTTGAACTCACAGGGACCTCCCAAGTATTTACAAAACACACAGGACTTATCCGGATTTCCCGAAAAGCCCAGATAAGGAGATATTGATGACTTGATCGGATGAGCTGCAAAGATAGACGTTATCAAATCATCCTCCAGAGTCCAGATTGATCAGAGCATTAGGAACCGAGCCAACCACTTGGACCGGCCGGGCGGCCAGTTAGGTAAGGTCCGGGCGGCCAGTCCTTCCGGGTGAGAAACCCTATAAATAGGTGACCTCAGTTCATAATTTCGACACAATTCTCTCCCCCTAGTTCTACAGTCTAAACTGTAGATAGAACTCTCTCTCTAAGCCTTTCTAGCAATCCCGAAGTTCCGGCGAATCCGCGCTAGAGATTCGACTTCGTTCTTGTCAAGATTGGTGAGAATTCTACATGTTTTCTTAGTTTAGATCTGATTTATGCTAGTTTCATTATGTTTATACATCTATATTCATATGATTCATAACGTGTTCTTCATGTTCTTGCTAGAATTAATAATATGCTCTATATCTAGGGTAGCGATCTTCATGCTTATGTGTTATTTCATACATGTTTCATGATGTTCTTATTACTATGCTAGATTTAACCTGTTAGATCTATAAATGTAATCCCTATTCATATGCATAGCCGAAGATGATCCACGAGATCTAGGAACAACTTTTAAACCCTAAACTATAGGTAATTATTCCCATGATCAATAATTCTCCCATGATGAATATGACGAATACACATTGATCTTATCAATGGTATAATCATTATTCTAGGATGTGATCATCTTGTATGATTCTTTCTCCTCCCCCTTTATTATGCATGATCCCGCTTCTTCTCTCTATTTCGATTATGTGCGAACTATGTCGACCTGAGCTTCTCATCACGAGAGGAACGTAGGCAATCTTCGGATCCGGTCTCAATCACTAACACACAACTAACACATTTATCATGATAGAAAGTCCGATCTATTGGGCAATAGGAGTGGTAACTTGATATTCTTCTCTTATCGTGGCTTGACCCTGAACCCTCTCTGTTAGCTTTTTCTCAATGTTTTAGCTCGATAAAAACAACGTGGTGACTCTTAATAAAGTTAAATACCAACTTGAATATCTTAATCCCATAGACAAGATAAAATAAAGATAAATAAAAGAAAGACTTCCCGTGCGTCGCCCGTATTTTCAGAAAGGACTATTCACAATGTCAAAACAGCGTTCCTTAACGGGAACTTACTTGAGGCTGTGTATATGACACAACCTAAAGGTTTTGTAAATCCAGAAAATTCTAATAAGGTATGCAAGTTGCAGAAATCCATCTATGGATTGAAGCAAGCCTCAAGGAGTTGGAATCTTCGATTTGATGAATCGGTCAAAGAGTTTGGCTTCATCAAGAACGAAGATGAACCTTGTGTATACAAGAACATTAGTGGGAGTGTAGTACTATTTCTAGTGCTATATGTCGATGACATATTGATCATTGGAAACAATGTTCCTGCACTTCAGTCTGTAAAGACTTGGTTAGGAAAATGTTTTTCAATGAAAGATATGGGTGAAGCTGCATACATCCTTTGAATAAAGATCTATCCTGATATATCTAAAATACTGATTGGTTTAAGTCAAAGTACATACATTGACAAGGTTCTTAAAATATTCTGTATGGAGAACTCTAAGAGAGGTAACCTGCCAGTGTTATATGGTAAAAGTTTGATCAAGACTCGGTGTCCTAAGACAACTGATGAGCGAGAACGCATGAATGGAATCCCATATGCTTCGTCAATTGGATCCATTATGTATGCCATGATATGTACTAGATCAGGTGTCTCTTATGCTTTGAGCATGACGAGCAGATGCCAGTCAGATCCTGATGAGAGTTACTGGATAGAAATCAAGACGATTCTTAAGTACTTGAGAAGGACTAAAGACTCGTTCTTGATATATGGAGATTTGGAAGATGATCTTGTTGTAAGGGGTTACACAGATGCAAGCTTCCAAACTGATAAGGATGACTATAGATCACAATCTGATTTTGTGTTTATACTAAACGGTGGTGCTGTAAGCTGGAAGAGTTCTAAGCAAAGTACAATAGTTGATTCTACAACGGAAGCTGAGTATTTAGCTGCATCAGATGCTGCTAAAGAACTGTTTGGATCAAGAAATTCATAACTGAATTGGAGGTGGTTCCTAGCATTGCTAATCCAATAGACTTTATTGTGAAAATAATGGTGCTATTGCTCAAGCAAAGGAACCAATAGCACATCAAAGATCCAAACACATACTTAGGTATTTTCATCTCATTTGAGAAATCGTAGAGAGGGAGGACGTAAAAATATGTAGAGTACCAACGTATGATAACATAGCTGATCCGCTAACAAAGGGACTTCCTCAAGCTAAACATGATGGTCATGTTAGGTCTATGGGTATTAGATACATTAGTGATTTGGCCTAGTGCAAGTGGGAGATTGTTGATGTATATGCCCTAGGCATGCTATTAGGACGTTATTTGACAATGTTTGTTATCACTTTTTCATTTATATAAAGAGATGTTTTAGATTATTATTTGTTGTTACATGTCTTGTTATAATAATCTCCGTCCCTAGTACTTATGAAGAACTAGTATAAATTTAATTCGATGATCATGTGTATGGGATACAAGTTAAACTTATGGGTATGTGTTGGAGAAAACATACTGGACATGACCCAACTATGAGGTTTATGTCATGGTCATGATGTCATAATTAAACCTCTAAATAGTTATATCATTGAATCCTAAGACCTGAGATTATTACGATCTTCCACATAGTGGAGATCATGTTTGACATATTCAAACGTTACTCTTAACCAAGTAATTATAAAGGATATAATTGGCATGATCAAAGCTATGTAGGGAAGTGTAATAAGTCAAGATAGAATTTGTCCCTCTTCGTGAGAGATGTCAAGCTTAGGCCTCTCAATGAATAGTATTGATGAAATGCATGGTCATGCTCAAATGGATTGATATGATCAATGCCATTTATTATCAACTATTTGGAATCGAGAAAAGTATTGAGCATTGTAAGTTGACCATTGACCATGGCTTACGCTCAATGACATCGTGGACAAAAGGATTGTGACATGTTCTATAAAAGGATAAGCGAACTTTGAGAAAGTTGTATCAATTAGGTAATCATGATGGCTTGCAAGGGTCCGCTCATGATTTATGAGAACAAATGTGTTTGGACTCATTACCAACTTGATATAATCCTATTGGGTCACACACAATAGAACGAATTGTTAAAAGGCAAAAAGGGCTGATTTTTGGTCTGGCACGACCGTGCCAGATAGTGAGAATGATCGTGCCAATAAGCACGACCGTGCCACTTAACAAGCACGACCGTGCCATTAATCGACAGCCAGGGAAGGCAGGGGCAGACCAATTGGCACGACCGTGCCACTTTGTGAGCACGACCGTGCCAAAGGTGCCTGGGCTGAAAATTCCTAGTTTAATTGGGTGACGGGATTTAGGTTTCCTAGGTCCTTAAGGGTTAAGGACTAGGGACTGTATAAGCATCTTTTCACCATCCATTAAAGATATGAAACCTAGTTGTTTAGAGAAACAATATTCTTGATCAAAGATTGAGAATCAAAGATCAAGAACCCTAAATTCATATAGCCTATTTTGGATCTAGCAGTCCGGATCAAGAAGGAGTTCTTGATATTCGTTCACGTGTGGATATCCATAGAGGGTGATTGCTTAACATCTTCTAGTTCGTGTTCCTGCGATCAAGACTTGAAGAAAAGCTTGGCGAAGATCAAATCTTGAAGAACGAAGTTTCAAGATCCAAAAATTTTAAAGCTTCATCACGGTTAGTATTCTAAATTCAACTCCGTATTAATTTAATCATCTTAAACGGATCTAGGCTTTTGGGTTTTATTCCGATGCGCATGATTGTGCAAAACCCAACAGTCTCCACCTCCATCCCTCACGACTGACTCCTCTTCTACCCCTAACCCACCCACCACCCATGCTCCTCATCTAACCTCCTCTAACTCCGATTTCCCCCTACCCCTTAACTCATCAACCCTGTTGGGTTTCCGACGTAACATGCGTAGCGGAATAAAGCATTTAAAATTTTATGAAACACAAAGCCCATAGATCCATTCATATGATTAAGTCAAATACATCTACGATGAATACAAGAATACTAACCCTTGATGCATTTGATTAACAACCTTGATTTGGTGGAGTTTCTCGAACTTGATCACAAACAAGATCACGAACTTGGAGGTAATAAGCTTCACCCTCTAACGGTATCCACATCACGAACAAATATCAAGAAATCTCTTGACCTGGTTGCTAGACCAATTTGTGAAAAACACTTTCACAATGATATGAACTATATGGAATATATGTGATCTCGTGTTCTTCACTTTTAGGATCTTAGAACAAGAAAATAGTCTCTCAAACTCTTTGGAGGCTTTCACAATGCATAGGACTGATTAGGGAAATTAAGGGTTGTTTATATACTTGTTACACCTATTCCAAATAGGTAACAAGTGTCTAAACCCGCAAGAAAACGGAACGGGAAAACTCTTCCCTGAAACAGACTAGGTCCGCCCGGGTATAGAGGTTGGTCCCGTCGAACCTCTCATTTTCCACTTTTTTCCCTCTAAATTCCTAATATTCCTCAAAGGCCCTTCGACCCTATTTCCAATTAAGTCCTTTTAAGATTCGTTCTAATGTGTGTGACCCTTTAGGATTACACTAAGTTGGCAATGGGTGTAAACCCATAAGATATGATTAGGTTCTAGCAAACCGTCATACCTACCCAATTAGTGTAACTATATAAGTTCGTATCCTTTATAGAACATATTACAATCTTTTTGTTTCACGATGTCTATTGAACGTAAGACATGGTCAATGGTCAACATACATAGTTCAATGCTTTCTCGATCCCAAATGTATTGATAATTCAAATCTTATTTGAGCACGGCCATGCATTTCATCAATACCATTCATCGAGTGACCAAAGCTTGACATCTCTCTTGACGAGGAACAAATCCCATCATGTCTTATTACTCTTTTCTACGTGATTCCGATTACGCCAATCATATTTTTTATAGCTACCCGATTAGGGGTAACGTTTGAATATGTCAAATGTAATGTTCATCAAGTGAAAGACTGTAATAACCTCAGGTCTAGAGATTCCAGTAATATAACTATATGAGACTTAATTATGACATTGTGACCATGACATAAATCTCATACGGGTCAGTCCAGTATTTGTTCTTCAACAAATACACATAAGTTTAATTGTATCCCATACACCATAATCATCATATGATTATCTATTAAACTTATACTTAATAATTAATCATAATTATCAGGGACGAGGATTATTATAATAAACATGCAAAGGATATAATAATCAATCATTCAATATCTTTATTAAAACATAACCAAGAGATAACATTAATCGTTCAAATAACGTGCCTAGAGCATACAACACCAACAAACCCTTCATCACCGCCCCCTCTCACCCACCATCAATTACAATGGTATTGAATGGTGGTGAAATGGTATTAATTAGGCAATGGATGGTTGTCGTTTGAGAGGTTTGGTGAAGGGGTTTGAGAGAAGATACACGTAACAGAAAGTTAGTTTTCACGTTAGCATTTTGCTAGATTGTTAGCACCCCATTTTCACACTATCATTTTGCTAGAATTTTAATATCCCATTTGCCACACAACATCTTGTTAAAGCTTTTAACCCCATCAGTAAAAATGAAATTCGTTGCGCCATTGAAAAGTAACTAAAATGTAAGCTGCACAGTCTTCTTCCATTCTCAATTCTTCAACAACACAGTTTTTTCTTTATTTGTTTGGTGCTCATTCTCGTCATACGCATTCAACAACAAATTTTTTTGTAATCTCAAGATTACAAACAATTTTGTTGTTGATTTTTTTTTAGTTTTTCCCTTTTGATGTATAATAAATTTTTCTCTTCTGTGAGAGCCGTTGTTTTCTCTCCATAGTGAGAGCCGTTGTTTTCTCTCCTCTGTGAGAGCTTGTGTTTCTGTGTTTTCTGATTGTTTTTTCCGTCTTAAAATGATGACGATTGCATTTTGGCAAAATGAAGTGGATGCCGCTGGTCTTATTGCACAATGATGGTTCGCGGATTTTAGATATATGGTGGGCGTTTCGTCGTCAACCCGAATTCTGTATATCAAGTGCTAAGCGCAAAATATTACCAGATATGAGATTCTTAAATGCCGGATTAAGGCAGTGTCCAAGTTTTACTTGGAGTGGAATTCGATCGTCTCAAGATTTGAATCGAAAATATTTTTGTTGTAGGTTAAGCAATGCAACTGCTATTGTTATTTGGGGTGAGCCTCCAGTCTATGTGGTGTGCCATCTCTTTTTAACTTGGGAACGAAATTGCTTTCTCGTTTGCTCAAAAAAAGTGTAAGTTGCCACATTTTAAGACACACAATTATACTTTTTATTTTATAATGAGCGCCAACCTATAGGAGCCCAAAGGAGCGAGTCCAAATCCTCTGTACCACTTTGTGTGACACTTTATGTGCCAAAAGTGATCTGATGGCTCACAATTGTTAAGAGTGGTATTATTGTAATATTATGCAAACATGTGAACGGTTAGATTAAAAGTGGTACATGGAGTGGCACACAAAAGTGGTACATGAGATCTCGACTCGGAGCGAGCACACCAAGTATTCTATGGATCCGGGATAAAATCATCAACTTGTTTTAGGCCCATGCAAATCAAGGCCAAATAAAACAGGATTATAAAGCGTAGGGATGACCAAACACGGTTCGGGTTCTGCTTTTATGTGAACCTTAACCGGCCCTTGGTTACACCGGTTCCGGTTGTCACAATCCGGTTCCGGTACGGTTCCGCGGTTCCTTTTTTTTTTTTTTTAATCATACAATAATGAATAAACAACTTAAAAATTATTTCATAAGTGATTTTTTTTAAAAAAAAAAAAAAAAACTAAATCAACATTATATTGAAAAACAAACATAGAAAAAAATAAAATAAATGATAGTATATAAAAGAAAAAAGGGACGGTACCCTTTAAATTTTAAAAATTAAAGGCAAATTTACAATGAGAGGGGCAACCAAATTTTTATTATTTTCATTCATTGAATTTGGCTAAAAAAATCAGTCAAAACACAACTTTTCTTGTCAACCTTCCATTAGTAACGGTTAATTCTGATGAAACTGTTAGAAATTTAATGATTTTGATGGTTTTTAACGGTTTTACTGACGATTCAGACGGTTCCGGTTCACGGTTTGGTTGGGCGGTTCAGAACCGCCGGTTCACGGTTTTTTGGGGGGTTGAACCTTAACCGACCCTTATCCAAAACGGTTCCGGTTCCCACGGTTCCGGTTTTCGTGGCGGTTCATGGCGGTTCCGGTTTTTTCGGTTCCGGTTCGACGGTTCCGGTTCGGTTCCGGTCCGGTTTGACCATCCCTAATAAAGCGGGAGTGGGCCTAGTTCTTCTATTATAATACTCTCTAGGGCGATTCGGGCTTATCAATTAAAATCAATATAGAGGGCCATGGGTTGACTTCAAGACAATCACTACAAAAATTCAATAACAAAAAATTTCATTTTAGGTTTCCTTCTAAACTTTTAAATCTAAAAAGAAAAAAAAATGAGGTTTTTTATACTTTTTTATTTGTGGGACCCACATGTCATACTTACAATTATTAGCCACTAATTATTTCCTACCCCACTTTCTCTTTCCTACCAAACCATCTACACGAGATGAAATCCCATGTACCACACTTTGTGTACCACTTGTGTACCACAAGTGATCTGACGGCTATGAATCACTATTAATATAATAATTATTTAAGTCTTAATAACTTATAACCATTGGATCACTTGTGGTACACAAGTGGTACACAAAGTGTGGTACTGAGGATTTCCTCTCCACTCACAACACATCACATTTTTCTTAATTCTTGAATCCAAAAGTTTTTTTGAAGTTTAAACTGGGACGGAAGAAGTATATCCTAACCATTTCCATAAATTTTTTAACGAAATACTCCCCCAACTCAATTTTTTTTATTTGAAACTTGTTATTGATATATCATTATAAATAAGTGAAAATCTCGTGAAAAACTTGTTGTACGCTCCTTTTACTGTAAAATTTGTTTTTCATCTCTTATGGAAAACCCGTTTTTCCATCTCTTAGTGTAAAACAAGTTTTTAATAAGACTGACTCTATAAATAATATGAGTAATACAGTAATTTTTAAAATTTTATCAAAATAATTAAAATAAACTTACTCAAAACTCTAAAGTACTTTTATATTAAAAAAATATAAAAATATACTAAAAAGATAATAAAAACAATAGAAAAATCATTTCATAACGGAGACAATATTATACTTTGGAGTTTGGAAGGGAGATTATTATATTATTCTTATTATATAGATGGCTACAATTAGATAATACTGGTCAATTCCTCTGTCCCTTCCTTCATCAATTCAGGAAGCATATTCACTCCATCCATCTCATAATTTAAATAATTGCCGTATTTAACTTATCAATTTCTAAAAAACGTGTTTTATTTAGTGATATATTAGTATGATATTATCCGGCCCAGTCCGCACGGATTTGTTTTTGGGAACTTCCTAAAAGGCCTCATATTAATGAAGTGGGTGGGTGCTATTATATAGCTTGCAATTGTTTGCTCAATTGCCAATGTAGAACTTTGGGTTGTACCTCAACAATCCTCCCCTCAAACCAAGGACCATCCAGCGAAAGTTTGTACCAATCGTCCGCCGCCCGCGATTGCAAGACTTCATTCGCAATGTCGCACACAAGGGGAACCCCACCAATATAAAGCACACACACGATCCACCCTGTCAGGAACATCCGAACCATGGCTCTGATACCACTTGTAAGGATTTAAGGTCCCAAACACAATTGCTTGATTGATTAAGATGAAACCACAAAATAACAAAATAGCAAGAACAGAACAAAATTAAAAAATAGATGAACACAAGAGATTTTACGTGGTTCACCAACTTGGCTACGTCCACGAGCGACGGAGAATCAATTCACTATAATCAAGAAGAGTACAAGGAGAATCAAGGTGAAAACCTTTCACACAATCTCACAATCTCTCACAATAGTGAATAACATAGCTTTTCTATCAATCTGTCTCAAGGATCTATATAAAGTCACTCTAAATAGGTCTGGAGGCTTGCCTATATTTATACACGAAATATAGACTCAACCCTAGAAGAAATAGGAGTCCAAATCACAGCCAAAATCAGTTTACAAAATCAATTCGGAAACCCAATCCCAACATCACTGTGCGACCGCCCAAACCAAGGTGTGGGCTCGCCCAAGCAAACAGGATCAATTCTGGCCTTGACGAGTATTTTCTGTGCGGCCGCCCAAATCGCAATATGCGGTCGCCCAACCCTCCTGTTTTCCGTCTTCTTCTCCGTTGCAAGACCAATTCAAATCGAGTCCGAATTGAGAGTCACACTCAACAATTCTCCACCTTGACAATCAATTCCCGAAAAGCTAATACATCAAGAGAACATCTCTATCTCCGCCGCCCCGCCCCTAAGGGCCTCAATGACTACTAACACCAACTAAGTCCAAGAACTTCTTGAACTTAGCAATCAACTTTGTCAACATGACAACCTTCGTTATAGCCATAAAATCAGTCTCGGTAGTAGACAACTCCGTGACATCGAACAATCTAGATTTCCAATAAACCGCGGAATCAACAAGACAAAATACATACCACAATGTAGATTTTCTGTCAACAAGATTACCGCCACAATTTGAATCACCATTCCCAACAGAACAATCACTGTTATTTCCATACACAATGCACACACAAGCATTTGAATACGGAACAAGTGACATATCATCTTTAGACTTGGGACTATCTAAAGAAGATAACCATTTCACCTGGTAAGCCTCATTGATATCTATTGCAGCCACAAGTATGCCATCGACATTAACAAGATAACTCAATGTTCCATCACTACAAACCATTAAGTAAACACAACAATCATATCCACTTCTAGCATAACCATGGGTAACAATAAAAGTGTCGAACCTTTTATAACACTGTCGAGTTGACTGCTCCAAATCATACAAGGACCTCTCTAACAGGAAAACATGATCCTTACCCTCGACAACAAACCTTTCAGGCCAGTGCATGTAGATCTCCACCTCAAACTCTAGATCTCTCATCGCCTCAATGCTCAACAAGTTGTGAATAGATAAGTGTTTAACAACCGGTGAAATAATATCATTGTAGTCTACCCCAAACCTTGAAGTACCATCTTTGAACTTATAGATCCACTTGTGACTGACTAACACCTTCTTTGGTGGTGATCTAACAAGTTCCCATGTCTGACTTTCAATAAGAGATACCATCTCTTCTTTCACCACGACCGACCACATAGCAGATTTATCACACAATATAGCTTCATTGAAAGAAATTAATTTCTGCATACTTACTGTTTTCGCAGCGGACAATGCATAAGCCACCTGTTGTTCAAAGAGATTCCTAGATCATAGAATTACTTAATCCCAATCATGTTTGCACTTAGGATCCCCCAATTTTATTAGAACCTTTTTAGGTACCCTTAGGATTTTTTGTGACCAGCACAGGTGTATTTCAACTCTTCATTCAAGACAAACCAGCAAGAGGAAGCAAATCAGCAGATCAGTTAACATTGTTGCCGATCAACTTGCCACACAAGTTGCCGATCAACTTGCCACACAAGTTGCCGATCAACTCCATTCTCAACATGCCGATATAATAGACAGTCTGCACTGTCAGTCAGGTGACATCATTTCAATAAAGTCAACCTTGCTGATTGTCTCTGTACTGTCTTATCAGAAAGTGGTTTACCTGCTCTGTCATGATTATGCGCCGTCTGACACATAGCTACTTTTAGCTACACTTTGTCTCTACTTGCTTTTTGCAGGTAACCGGTTGAGACAAAAGGGTTTTACCCATCAGACTTTTCAGGCATGCGTATCTTCGCCATTAATGCCAAGGATACTGCATTAAATGCTCCTCACCTACCCAGCTGAAAATTCAAATATTATCCTTCTTCAACAAGATAAGACATTAACTCCTCCTATAAATAGAGGACTCAGTGCATTGAAGAAGGTTGGTGATTTTAGTGCATTGAAGAGAGTTGGTTGTTTGCAGCATTCATTGAAGCTCAAACATTCCGTGTTCAGATAATCATTAGATCATTTAATAAGACATACACTTGTGCACAAACTCAAAAACATTTTTAGTATTCCCGAACTAGATCATTTTAAGGAATACGTTGTTTGAGTCTTTCACACACCCACCTGAGTGAGATAAATTCTTTTGAACTTGCCTCTCAAATACACTTGGTCAGATATTTGTTTTACGATTCATTAACTATCTCTAGAATTTAGTCTTTGTATCCGGCAAAGCCGTGCTTGTAATAGACTAGGGATATTTAATAGTGCTCTTAACCCAAATCCAAGTTCTGACCAAACTTGGTAGAGGACGTAGCAGTATTTACACTGTGAACCTCTCCAAATCTCTGTGTCTTCTGTTATTTACTAACCTTGCTGGTTGGAACTCTATCACCGGCAAATCATTATTGTTCTTGCTGATTCATCATTATTTCCTTTGAGCAATCTCTTGAAACTGCATTGAACTTTTGGAAACAACTTTGTGTTTAAACTAAGCTCTGAAAATCTTTTATACACTGATTTTGTGTGAGTTAAAACTAAGTCATATTTTACCCGCTGCGCTTACTGATAATAGTTTGCAAACTGATAAGTGACTTTGCATTTATAAGTGTTTCTTGTAAAAGTTTTAAAAAGGTTATTCACCCCCCCCCCCCTCTAGCCTATTTTCCTACCAATTGGGCCTAACAATTGGTATCAGAGCTTGGAATTTTGAAAGAAATTTCCAAGCTTTGCAGCTTGTATTGCCGATACCATGGCAGGAAAAATCATGCAGTCGTTCAACATCACTACCATTCCGTTGTTGAACGTCAATGAGTTTGGTGTCTGGAAATCTCGTATGATAAAGTATATGAACTCAATCGATGACCGGTTAATGCAAGTAATAGAAGGTGATCCAATCATTCCTTTGAAGGTCTCAACCACCTACCGACCAATTCCCTCCACTCCGCTGACTGCTCATGCTGATCAAGACACTGAACAAGAAACGCATGTTCAAGTTGATGAAACCTTGATTGAAAAACCTAGAGAAGAATGGATTGATGAAGACAAACTTTCAGTTGCTCTAGATGGAAAGGCGTGCCACATTATCTCATGTGGATTGGACGACAAGCAATATAAACTGATTGACTTGTGCTCCACGGCTCAACAATGCTGGAACAAACTCCTTGCATACTTTGAAGGAGATGAGCAGGTGAAATACAACAGACTCTACGACTGCATTGCTGAGTTTGAATCTTTCAAGAAACTAGATGGTGAATCTCTCAGAAGTGCCTACGACAGATTCTGCGAGGTAAGTAATTTATGTGCTTCATTAGGTAAAGTGTATACTATGAAAGATCTTAATATTCGTTTTCTAAGCTCTTTAGGAAATGAGTATCATACTAAGGTCACTGCTGTTAGAGAAGTTAGAGACTTAAACAAGACCTCTATTCAGAATCTTGTGTCTAGTTTGTTCTTGTATGAGAGAGAACTGCAAAAACTTAACGTTCTCGATAAAAAATTCAAAAACTTGTCTCTATCAGCTCAATCTCAGGTATCCTTTCCTTCAACCAAATTCCCTCCTATAGATCCCCATCAAACACCCTACTATTCAAAAACCTCAGAAACACCTTCAGAACAAACAATGGAAGAAGACGAATTTGCCGCCTTCGCCAGAAACTACAAGAGGTTCAAAGACTTCAAAAGGATGCAAAAAGAAAGTCACCAGCAACAAAAATCTTTTACACCACCATTTCAAAAATCAGCAAGCTACAACAAACCAAGTACCAGTGCTACCGATGGCAAAAACAGCAAAGGTGATCTTGTCTGCTTCAACAGCAGAAAACCTGGTCACTTTGCCTCAAAATGTCCTCAGCCAAAGTATGAATACGTGAGGAAATCAGTAAACAAGAGATACCCAAAGTCTCGAAGTTATGTTGCCGATGATAGCACAGAAAAAGCCTTGCCGGTTTGGTGCGAAACTGATTCAGACGAAGATGCCGATGTAGATGCGGATGCCGATGTAAGTTTCATTGCATTAGATTCAGATGATGCTGATCTTTCATCCTTGCCGACTCCAATCTACCGAGATCCCTCGCCGCCAAAGACTCCAGTCAAAGAAATACCAACTGGAAGAGCTCAACCATACTTCAAGGAAGTAAGCATCAAAGCAGGAAATCCAATAGGATACAAGGTTCATCAAGTGGTAACTTCACTCTATGGACAGTGTAACTCTTCTCACTTCAATGCTTCTAAAACAAAACCCTTGCCGATGACAAGAAAATTCTCATTCACCGAACATCCCAATATTGCCAAAAGCCTTTCGAAACCCATCTCTTCCCTACCTGACTTCTCACCTGAACCCATTCCCTCTACTCCCAAAGATTCTGCCGACCCTCTTCCAGAATTGTCTAAGGCTGAGATGGTAGAGACAATGGATGAACTTTTTATTGATTATGAGAAGCTGAGTAGCGTTCATAAAGTGATGGCTGCTGATTTCAAAAGAATTTCTAACCAGAATAGCTCGCTTATGTCTGAACTTTCAGTTCTCAAAGGACACGAGCTTGAGTCTATTTCTCTAAAGAAAGAAAACCTGGATCTCAAATGCCAAGTAGCAGTATTGATAGCTCAGATCGAAGATCTTGTGAAAAGAAACAATCATCTCTCAAGGATTGTTGATTCTTACACAAAATCTAGAGTTGCTGTTGAAACAATCCTACAGACCCAAATGTCATATAAGGACCAATCTGGGTTAGGATTTGATTCCAGCAGCAGTAGCTCTACTGAAACTTGTGCGACCGAGAAAAAGCATGAGAAAGTTGAATGTAGTCCTGTTAACTCAGTGCATAAGGATGCTAAGCCAATATACAGTGCTGTGGCAATGAAGTATCCTAAGAACCAGAACAAAAGGAATGATAAGCACAAACAAAGATATGTTAAGGTTGCTGATACTGAGTCTGCCGATAACGGTATTCTTGGTGAATACATCAGCAGAGCAAGTGCTGCCGATCTAACCTCCTCTGCTGCCGATGGACAAGTACCTAAAAAGGTAACTGCCAAAGGTAAACAGAATGGAAAGAAAGGCAACACTAGCACCTTTAAACCTACTAAGTTTGTGCCTGCTCAATTCCCTAGTTCTGCCGATGCACTGACTAAACAGAATGATGCTCTACCGACTCCACAGCCTATTAGTCAAGTGAGATGTTCTAATTGTTTTGATTATGGTCACAAGGCTCATGAATGCCTCTTAAAGCACCTATCTGGACCCACTGAGGTTACATCCTCAAGTGGTGGCCAGATGTGGTTGCCAAAGAGGAACTAACCCTCGTACCCAAGAATAAGGGGGACCATAAGCATACCATTTTATTTCAGGAATGCTTCATGGCCTCAACTGGTGCAAGCAAAGATTTGTGGATTCTAGATAGTGGCTGTTCAAGACACATGACAGGATTTGCAGATCTACTTGCCGATATCTCAGAAGCATCAGGTCCCCCAGTGGTTTTCGGTGATAATGCCAAAGGAAAAATCATCGGTATTGGTACCATCAAGAGAGGTGCAGTCACTGTACAGAAGGTCTCTCTAGTGGATGGTCTGAAACACAACCTTCTATCAATATCACAATTCTGTGATAAAGGAATGCAATGTGTATTTACTACTTCCAGTTGCTATGTGAAAGACATTGCTTCCAATGAAACTCTTCTCACTGCCAAACGTAAAGGTAACATTTATGCAGTAGATTTAAGTACTATTACTGGTGTTACTAATGTTTGTTTTGTAGCTAAGAACATCAGTGAGAACTCATGGCTATGGCACAAGAGACTCAGTCACTTGAACTTTAAGTATCTATCCAAGCTTGCCGGTTCAAATCTGGTAACCGGTCTGCCTCAAGTGTCTGCTGATCATGCAAATAAATGCAAGGCCTGCCAGCTTGGAAAACAACATAAATCATCTTTCCGAAGCAAGCCCTGCATGTCAACTTCTAGGTGCCTCCAGTTGCTACATATGGATCTATTTGGCCCCACAACCACAGCAAGTATTGGGGGAAGTAGATACACTTTGGTTGTAGTAGATGATTTCTCTAGATATACTTGGGTAGAAACCTTCAGTCACAAAGATGACACCTATGCAGTTGCTACCAAGTTATTCAGACTACTACAAACCTAGAAGGAGAGCGATATCATCAGTATGAGATCAGACAACGGCACTGAATTCAAGAACAATGGTATTGCTCTGTACTGTGATGATCATGGCATAGACCACAACTTCTCAGCTGCCTATACACCACAATAAAATGGTGTCGTTGAGAGAAAGAACAGAACTCTCATTGAAGCTGGTAAGACCATGATTGCTAAAGCCAGGCTGCCGAAATACTTTTGGGCTGAAGCCATCAATACCGCCTTCTTCACTCAGAACAGATCTCTTATCAGCAAATTCCATAACAAGACTCCTTATAAACTCTGGAGAGGCAGAATTCCCAATATTGGATTCTTCAAAATAATCGGTTGCAAATGTTACGTGCTTTACAACGGTAAATAGAACAGAGGTAAATTTGATGAGAAAGCTGATGAAGGAATCTTTGTTGGATATGCTAAACACAGTAAGGCCTTTCGAGTTTTTAATAAGAAGCTTTTGAAAATTGTTGAATCTATTCATGTAACCTTTGATGAATTTGATTTGTTAGAGTCTGACAAGGCTCCAAATAGTACTAATGTGTCTAGTGCTCATGAGACAGGTGAATCCAGTAATACTAACCCTGCAGATCAAGTACCAGCTGCTGATCCAGTCATTTCAGCAGAAGAATCAGCAGATGCTCCGTACTTTCCTTCATCGGCAGAACCAGAACCTACTGATGAATTTCATAATCCGTTTGCCGATGCAAACTCTGCTGATCATCCTGAAGACAGATCAAGCCCTCAACCAATTTCTATTATAAGGCCCTTCCCACCAAGCTCTCAATCTAATCCACCTCTCACCCAAAACTCTAATTCTCCTACTCCACCTACTGATCTTGACCCTGCTCTCGAATCTCTACAACAAGATACAGTCAGACAAGATGTGCCATGGGAGGTTAGAACACTTCGTGATCATCCATTAGAAAATGTGATTGGTGATGTCTTTGGACCAAGATTGACAAGAAACCTTAGTAGAGCATTCGCCGAGAGTCTCTTCTCATCTGCTATGGTTTCCAATATAGAACCAAAGATGACTGAAGAAGCTCTTTCTGATCCTGGCTAGGTGGAAGCTATGCAGGAGGAGCTAAATCAGTTTGAAAGATGCAATGTGTGGGAACTAGTGCCAAGACCATCATCTCAACAGGTGATTGGTACAAAATGGGTATTCAGGAACAAATTGGATGAAGCAGGGAAGATCATAAGGAATAAAGCAAGGTTAGTTTCTAAAGGATACCGACAAGAAGAAGGGATTGACTACGATGAGACATTTGCTCCTGTTGCAAGATTGGAAGCTATAAGACTTTTCCTAGCCTATGCCGCCTTCAAAGAATTCAAACTGTATCAAATGGACATGAAAAGTGCCTTCCTGAATGGAGAACTCCAAGAACTTGTGTATGTTGAACAACCACCTGGTTTCGAGGACTCTAAGAAGCCTAATCATGTCTACCGATTGAAGAAAGCTCTCTATGGCTTAAAGCAAGCTCCAAGGGCATGGTATGAAACCCTTTCTAAGTTCTTACTTAGTGATGGCTTAGGTTTCACTCGAGGTAAAATCGATACTACTTTATTTGTTGCCAAGCACAAGGGTCATTTATTGTTTGTTCAAATATATGTCGATGATATTATTTTTGGTTCCACTAATGAATCACTTTGCAAGAGATTTGAGAAGCTAATGCAGAGCAAGTTTGAGATGAGCATGATGGGTGAACTAACATATTTCCTTGGACTTCAAGTCAAGCAATCCAATGAGGGAATATTCATCAGTCAAGCCAAGTACGCAAAAGAATTAATCAAGAAGTTTGGCTTTGACAATGCTCACTCTCAAAGCACACCTATGGGCACTAACATTCACTTAGATAAGGATGAGTCTGGTAAGAAAGTAGATATGACTGTCTACCGAGGTATGATCGGCTCACTCCTCTATCTTACTGCCAGTAGACCAGATATTATGTTTGCTGTTTGTGTTTGTGCCAGGTTTCAAGCTGACCCTAGGGAATCTCATCTGCAAGCTGTTAAACGTATCATTAAATATCTTTGTGGCACTGCTAACCTTGGATTATGGTATGCTAGAGATTCATCTTTTAATCTAATAGGTTATTCAGATGCAGACTTTGTAGCTTGCAGGGTAACAAGAAAGAGTACTAGTGGAACTTGCCAATTTCTTGGTGATAGACGGGTGTCTTGGTCCTATAAGAAACAAGCATCAATTTCCACTTCTACTATTGAAGCTGAGTACATAGCTGCCGGCAGTTGCTGTTCACAAATCCTGTGGATGAAGCAGCAGCTTGTTGACTATGAAGTTCCATCTCAAATTTGTCCCATCTATTGTGACAATCAATCTGCCATCTCAGTTTCAAACAACCCGGTCATGCATTCCAAAACCAAGCACATAGACATCAAGTATCACTTTCTGAAGGAACATGTTGAAAAGGAAAACGTGGTGCTGCTCAAAGTTCATACCGATTACCAAAGAGCAGACATACTGACAAAGCCCTTAGACCAGAAAAGATTTGAATTCCTAAGAGGTGAACTAGGTATGATTGATTTCTATGGTTAAAACTGTGCTAACTCTGCCTATTGTGTTAGTCTTGCCGATCTCATCAGCAAGTATGAAAATCTTGCCGACCAAATTATTTTGCCGATCTCATCAGCAAATGTGAAAATCGTGCCGACCAAATTATATTGCCGACAAAATATTGCTAACAATATCTTGCCGATCATCATATCTTGCCGACTAAATTATCTTGCCGATTCAAACTATCTTGCCGATATTTAAAAAGTATCAAATCAGCACGTCTCTGCAAAAAGATAAGATTCCTGACACATGACGTTAGCAATCAAATCAAAGGTACATCGGTCACACCATCTTCCTGACACGTGTGTGTACCTTTCTTACAAAAAATCATGTCAAGATGTATTCCATTTAATGCGATACATCAGCAAGGTACAAGTCATCATCACTTCTCTTTTAATTTTGACTAATTTACCCCTTCTCCCTCTTATTTTTAACTGTTCATTTCTCACCGTTTTGTGTGCGCATTAAATTTTGTGTGTGCACGTTCTCCGAGATTATAGGTACAGTTATTTCTCTCTATTCCTTGTCCTCTCATATTCTCTCTCTCCCCCATAACATATATAACGCCTTTCAAAATTCCTTTAAGCTTTCTTCGCCATTTTTTCTTCTCTACTCTATCTCTCTCACTCCTCTAACCAGTTTATTGAGTCATCGTTTTATTTGATTATATCTTCTTAATCTGGTAAGTGTTAATGTTTAAACTTTGCTCATTTCTAATCATTCTTGGTTTGATTTGTCTTTGTTTCTAACATTGTAAGTTGTTTGAGTAATCTTGCAGAAAATGTCCGGCGAAAAAGATATCTACGGAGGCTATGTTGACTCCGACTACTTCAACGATGAAGCCGACGGGGTTTTCTTGAAGAATCTTCTTATTGGGTCCCTGCTCGACTCATTTATCACTCCATCTGGAGTTAATTCAGTGTTCTTGGATCTCGTCAAAGAATTCTTCTCCAACTCCTCTGGTGTCCGCTCTCGTGCTGACTCTTCAGTCATCGTCTCCGTCAACTCCTCTGTTTTGGGCGTGCAAATCTCTCTTACTCCCTCTTCTATTTCTGAAGTTTTTCCCTCTCTCGGGAATGAAGGGTTAGTGCTTTAGTTGATGATAAGGAATTGGATAGGGCATGGATTATCATGAGAGGAGCTGGTCCAAGACTCAGTGGCACCAGTCATCTGAAGATTCATTATCCTCGCCGATACTATGCTTTGGCTGAGATAGTTGATAGATGTCTTATTTGCCGATCTGGATCTCATAGCAATGTCACTGACGTTCAGTTTGAAGCTATGGCCGCCATTGTTCTGAAGATTGAGTTCAACTGGTGTGCCTACATATTCAGGATCATTGCCACTGCTGCTGATAAATGGTCTTCTGATAGGCTGAAGAACAAACCCAATCCTGGGAAAGGTTGCCATTATCTGTTAATCAACATGATCTTAAGGAGAAATATAAACATAGTAGCTGCAGATCGTTTTCCATCCAGCATTGCCTTCAGCAAGCTAAAGTCTTATAATGCTAAAGATTGGAAGAGAATTGAAAAGAAGGCCTCTAGTGTTGTTGCACCTGCACCAGCACCTGCTGACGCTCCAAAGAAGAAAAGAGCTAAGGCAATTCCTTTAGTTGCTTCCCAATCAGCAGTCTCCACTCCTGCTCCTTCAACCAATAGAATTCTTGCCGATTCTACTCCTGGTGCTCCAAAGAAAAGAAAATTGGTGAAGGTTGCTGATAAAGAAGTGTCAAAGAAGGCAAAGGTTGCCGACGAACCAGACTTGCCGATGAAGAAGTCTACTCAAGTTGCTGATAAGATGGCCTTGCCGATGAAGAAGCAAGAGCTTGTTGCCGACGAAGTTCCTTCTGCTCCCATTGATTCTACTGATCCTAGAGCAAAGTTGATTAGATTTGCTCCTTCTCATCTTGCCGGTGCTTCTCTTACTGTCGATCCTATTGTCAAAGTTGAAGTTCCTTCTGAAGAATTCACTGATGACTTTGCTGATGGCAAAAGTATTGAAGATGTCATTGAAAAGCTCAAGTCTCAGACTCCAAGGAAATGTGCTCCCATCAGGAATCCCACCTTCCACACCTTCTACAGGAATCCTTGGTCCTTCACTAACAAGGTCTTGAACAAGAAATGGGTCTTTCCGATTGATCATCTGCCTCCTGTCATTCGTCGTCTTCTTCAGTTTCATGAAGAAATAAAGGATACCGTGCCATCTGGGAAAACTTCTGATTATGTTGACTACCAGAGTTTGAACATTCGCACTGATATGTGGAATGAAAAGTTCTTCCCTCTCTCTAAGTTCAAGCAGTTGAAAGAAGCTGAACTGAAGCTCAATTTTGGTCTCTATTTTGACTTTCTACCACTACACTGGAACCAAGTCTATCTCTTTCAAGATCGAATTAGACAAGACTTGATGGTTCAAGATGTGTGGATCATTTATGCCAGAACTTTCAATCAGCTCTCTCAATTCACAGAGTTTGATCCTTATCAGATTGGAAGACTTGAAAATGATGAAGATTTGCTGACATACAATGATGATGAGGTCCCTGCTATCAGTCCCCTCAATGCTCATTTTCATAGATCAGTAAAGAAGGTCACTATGGACTTGATTGAAAAGTCTAATGAATTTCTGTTGAAGCAAGATGCCGATCGCCGTGCTGCTGAAGATCTTGCCGATCAAGTTGCTCATGCTCCTTCGCCCAGCAGCAGCAAGACCGAGACAGATGCCGATGTTCACTCTGCCGACGATGTAGATGCTGCTGATAAATATTTTGTTGCCGACGGATCTGATGATGCTGTTGAAGATAGTGATTCTACTGATAGTGATGCTGATGATGATGGTGCTGATTTATTTGGAGATTTGGTCTGTGCTCACAAAGTTGCTGCTGACTCTCCTTCCACTTCACTTACAACAGACAGTGGCAAGATGCCAATCAGAACTGTCATGACTAAAGCTCCCTCTGCTGAAGTCTTTGCAGAGTCTGTATTAGAGGATGATAGTAGTATTGAAGGAAGTCATGCTGATGAACCTTTTAAGGAGATAGTGGAATTTCAAGTTGAGAGAACTACAGACACTCAACCTCTGTTGGATATATCTACCGACCTACCTGCCCCAGTTGAGACAACTATGGACACTCAACAGATGGATGTATCTGTTTCAGGAGGAGTATTTACTGATAAAGGAACTGATGAGAAAACTGCCGACACTCATCTTGCTGAGCAAACTACGGACACTCAGTTAGTGACAGTTACTCCTGAAATACAGATTGTCCCACCTACTGGTATTAAGGAGGTTGTGGAATTGGGAGGAGGTACTAAAGGAAGTACTCCTAATTTGGATGCTGACATTGCTGCTAGCCTGCAATTTGAAGAAATTCTTCTACAGCCTTTATTCAGCTTGCCGACTGTTATTACACCCCTTCCTCTTCCTGCTCCAACTGCTGTTCGTGCCAATGGAAATCATGTCGATGAGACTGATCCTGCTGATTATATGGAGGTGGGAGAACAAGCTTTCGTGAATGCTGATGCTGTTGATGCTTCTCCACCTGCCAACTATGATTACTTTCAGAATGGGAAAGATATGATGTGCTCCAACTGGTACACTACCAATGCTTCTATCCCTTCCAACAGCTTTGGACAGCCTCTCTTTAATGTTCATCCGAGGCTATCATTCAAATATACCATCCAAAGGTGTCCACTTTCTTCTGGCAAAGATCACCCTCATGTCACCAAGCATCCATTATCTTCTGGTGCTTCAACCAGTGACAGACCAATATTCCTTCTATGGATCAAAGATGACCGTATTCGTACAAAGGGAAAGACTCCTCGGATATCTAGACTGAAGCGAAAAATTGGCTATGAACCTAGATGTCTACTACCTGGTAAACTGAAGATAGGTGGTAAGGTCGTTCTCCCTGGTCTATCTCCAAAATAAGTTTACATCACTTCAAATGGTTGGATGAGGAGATGCTCTATGATCAACGATGAGCTTAAATAAATTCTGGAGTATCGGCATCTCAACGCTCGTGGCCTTGTGCACTTAGTCAAATCAGCTGCACTTGCCATTACTCTGCCGATGTTTCTTCCTCGTCAGCGTGCCGATCACATGGTTTACACATCTAGGCTGCTGAATGCTAGATTGGTGATTATGATATTGGAAGGCATTGCTTGTTTGAAGTTTCAGCTTGCTTTGCTGCTCTCTATGGAAGACAACGGCATATTTCATTTATCAGGGGATAGAGACATTATTGTCCATCCAAACTTTCCTCTGGAGATCGTTTATTCAAGACCTGCCGATGATATTGTCTCCACATTCATTCCTGTTGATGTTCTTTCTGCTACTAAGATTATTGCCGCTCCTGCTGATGATGCCGATCTTATTTCTGCTGATGATGGTTGTGCCGATGCCTTAGATCTTGCTGATGATGAAGATCCTGTGCTACAAAGAATTCTATCTTTGCCTCCACCTCCAGTTCCTCTTCCTTCTTCTCCTCTGCCGATTGTTATTTCTGACGATGATATGCAGATTGTTGCCGATGAGGTACAGATCGAGGATGCTAACCTGGAAAATGAGGAATTTGTCCCTTCTCTGGTTCTCAGAAATCCAAATTCTTTTGCTGCACCGATCTATGTTGATAAACCCATTATCTTCAACAGCCTCTATGATTTTCATTGCTATGAAGAAGGAGATGATTTTAATCAGAATGCGCCTCGTACTCGTGGTGATTTGGTTGACTTCTCCCACTCCATTGCGGACATGTTCAAACAATCCACAAAGGAGCTCTCCAAGCAGATTCATAAGTCCAATAAGGAGGAGGATGTTATCAGAATCAGGACATCTGTTTACAATGACATGAAAAATTTGCTGCAAGATAGAACTGAACGCGTTTTTAATCTGTCAGAGTTAAATGGCTCTCTTGTCACTCAACAGAACATTCTACTTGCCGAGAACAATGATACCCTCAGCAAACTTGAAGCCTCAAATGAGAAACTTGCTGATATTCAGAATGAACTTCTTGAAGCCAAATTGAAGATTGCTGCTCTTGAGGCAAACAACAAGATGCTTACTGATAGATTAGAGAGTGCTCAGAGAAGGCAGAGCAAGGCAAAAAGGAAAGCTGAAAAGAAAGAAGAAAGAGCAAAGAAGAAAGCAACAAAGTCTGAATCTACAAAGTACTCGACTCCAGCAGATCCCAAGACTTCTGATCCAGCTGCTGATTCTTGAGTCGACATAGCCAATGATGTAGATATCTTATGAAGACCTTCATAGACAAATCTCTTTGCTTAATGATATTTTGTTTGTGCTAATATGTTTTTCTTATATATATGTAATCTGCATTATTCTGTGCTAATCCTCTTTGCAGATTAACATTCTGCTGATTCATTGAACCGGCTTCACCATTTATTTTGGTGAATCCACCTTTTGCTTTAGTCATCTAGTGTGACTTACCTTAGGAAATGATTTTACCTAGATATCCATAGAAAACTTTTCCTTAAGATAAGACATGTCCGTAGCATTAAGGGTGATTGGACTTAAGTAATTAGGAGGAGATTGTTGTTCAAATAGATTCCTAGATCATAGAATTACTTAATCCCAATCATGTTTGCACTTAGGATCCCCCAATTTTATTAGAACCTTTTTAGGTACCCTTAGGATTCTTTGTGACCAGCACAGGTGTATTTCAACTCTTCATTCAAGACAAACCAGCAAGAGGAAGTAAATCAGCAGATCAGTTAACATTGTTTCCGATCAACTTGCCACAAAGTTGCCGATCAACTTGCCACACAAGTTGCCGATCAACTCCATTCTCAACATGCCGATATAATAGACAGTCTGCACTGTCAGTCAGGTGACATCATTTCATTAAAGTCAACCTTGCTGATTGTCTCTGTACTGTCTTATCAGAAAGTGGTTTACCTGCTCTGTCATGATTATGCGCCGTCTGACACATAGCTACTTTTAGCTACACTTTGTCTCTACTTGCTTATTGCAGGTAACCGGTTGAGACAAAAGGGTTTTACCCATCAGACTTTTCAGGCATGCGTATCTTCGCCATTAATGCCAAGGATACTGCATTAAATGCTCCTCACCTACCCAGCTGGAAATTCAAATATTATCCTTCTTCAACAAGCTAAGACATTAACTCCTCCTATAAATAGAGGACTCAGTGCATTGAAGAAGGTTGGTGATTTTAGTGCATTGAAGAGAGTTGGTTGTTTGCAGCATTCATTGAAGCTCAAACATTCCGTGTCCAGATAATCATTAGATCATTTAATAGGACATACACTTGTGCACAAACTCAACAACATTGTTAGTATTCCCGAACTAGATCATTTTAAGGAATACGTTGTTTGAGTCTTTCACACACCCACCTGAGTGAGATAAGTTCTTTTGAACTTGCCGCTCAAATACACTTGGTCAGATATTTGTTTTACGATTCATTAACTATCTCTAGAATTTAGTCTTTGTATCCGGCAAAGCCGTGCTTGTAATAGACTAGGGATATTTAATAGTGCTCTTAACCAAAATCCAAGTTCTGACCAAACTTGGTAGAGGATGTAGCAGTATTTACACTGTGAACCTCTCTAAATCTCTGTGTCTTCTGTTATTTACTGTCCTTGCCGGTTGGAACTCTATCACCGGCAAATCATTATTGTTCTTGCTGATTCATCATTATTTCCTTTGACCAATCTTTAGAAACTGCATTGAACTTTTGGAAACAACTTTGTGTTCAAACTAAGCTCTGAAAATCTTTTATACAGTGATTTTGTGTGAGTTAAAACTAACTCATATTTTACCCGCTGCGCTTACTGATAATAGTTTGCAAACTGATAAGTGACTTTGCATTTATAAGTGTTTCTTGTAAAAGTTTTAAAAAGCCTATTCACCCCCTCCCCCTCTAGCCTATTTTCCTACCAATTGGGCCTAACACCACCATCTCCTCCAAACTATATCGAACTCTACCAAAAACAATGGTAGTCTCCACCTGCTTGTTGGTCTCCTCCTCTTGAACTGGAGCATCAATTGGAGTCGCTTCATCAGACACATCATTAACATCTAAGTCAAGTTCCACCAATTCTTTACCATCTCCGAATAACTCCACCAGTTTGTGTATCTGTCCTGCAGGATAACTTTTCTCACGTTGAAGTAGAGCAACATCTCTACATGTCAGGAACTTAGATGCCACCGGATCCCATGACCTGAATCCTTTTACCCCAGTAGTATCGCCCACAAAGGAACATCCTTTGACCCTTGGCACCAATTTGTTGTTCACACAAGCATACACGGGACACCCAAAAATATACAATCTTGACTAATCTCCTAGAGAGCCTGACCATATCTCCACCAGAGCCTTCATCTCAATACCAGAATTTAGAGAACGATTAGCCAAGTGAGCAGTCATCCTAATCGCCTTCACACAAAATTTTGTACCTAACAATGCTTGTGACAACAAATACCAAGCCTTTTCTGTCACTCCATTCAAGCCAATGTGACCCAATGTCATGTCCCATGATTGAGTAACCTTTGCCTCAACCATTAACCCCGTTGCAATAGACACATCACCAACAATCGTAGACCTAAGAAGCTTGTACAATGTCCCCACCTTCGTTCCCTTCAATGCCACCAAGTCACATTTAATAGCCGATAGCTCACCAATCGCAATGGATAGACTATACCCAAGGCTATCCAAAGTGCCTAGAGAAATCATGTTCTTCTTTAGTTCAGGAACATACCTGACGTTCTGCAATTTCCGCACTACTCCATCAAACATCTTAACCTTAATAGCCCCAATACCAACAACCTTGCATGCAGTATTATTCCCCAACAAAATTACTCCACCAGCAGCCTTATATGAACAAAACCATTCCCGGTTGGGACTAATATGATAAGAACAACCTGAATCCAAAATCAAACTATCATGAAATTCGGTACCCGAATCACAAGCAGTAAGTGCATCACAGTCACTGTCATCACTAGTGTCTTCAAACACCACTCCAGCTTCACCCTTTGTCTTCGCGGTTGTATCCCCTTGGTTTGGAAAAAACCTTCTGATGTGTCCCTTCTCCTTGCAACCATGATATATCACATTCTTATGCCATTCACTTGAACGGGATTGACCCTTCCTTGACTTTCTGCCGCTTCTAGCTACTAACCCATCACCTTGAGATTAAGCACTTGTTGAGGTCAAGTGCGTCTCAATGACTCCCCGTTGTAGTAGAGCGTTCTTGATCTCTTCCATAGAGATCTCATCCTTTCCATACAACACTGTCTCTCTAAAGTGCATGTATTCCGGAGGTAGAGAACAAAGCAATTTTACCGCTAATTGCTCATCATCAATCACGACATCGACATTCTTCAAGTCCATAACCAAACCATCAAACTCATCAAGATGATTTTTCAAGGACTCACCTGTCTTGAGTTTGCACTCCTCGAGTTTCTTCAATAGTAGCAACATGTTACTAATGCTCTTGGTCATATACAATTGCTCAAGCCTAAGCCAAAGCTCTGCCGCAATCTTCTCACTCACAACCTCCCTCAATACCTCATCTTTTGTTGGTAGTGGTGCCCTAGGCACGTTTAATAAACGTTGTAATTGTTATCATTTATTTCATATCAATAAAGAGATGTTTTGATTATTATTCTTGTTCATGTTTACTTATAATAATCCCCGTCCCTAGTACTTGTTAAGCACTAGTATAAAGACTAAATGATCATGGGATGATCATGTTAGATTTATGGGCACTTGTTTGGAACAAGGTACTGGACATGACCCGCTGTATGAGATTTATGTCATGGTCTATGTCGTACATATATCTCATATTAGTTATGTCATTTGAATCCTTAGACATGAAGTTATTATAGTCTTCCACTTGATGAACATTGTGTTTGACATATTCAAACGCTACCTTAATACGGTAGTTATAAACGGTATGATTGGCATGATCGGATTCCCGTTGGGAAGAATAATCAGCTAAATGGATTTGTCCCTCCACGGAGAGATGTCAAGCTTGGGCCTCTCGTAGGAATGATGTTGATGAAATGTTCGGCCGGACTCAAATGAATTGATTGGATCAATGTCATTTGGATTATCAACATATTCGGAATCGAGAAAGTATTGAACGAAACAAGTTGACTCTTTGACCATGACTTGTGTTCAATGACATCGTGGACAAAGGGATTGTGACATATTCTAAAGGAATGCGAACTTGTATCTAGTTATACTATTTGGGTAGGTATGACGGTTTGCTAGAACCTAATCATATCTTATGGGATCATGTTTGAGCCCATTGCCAACTTAGTATAATCCTAAAGGGTCACACACAATAGAACGAATCTTAAATAAGAAGGACTATATTGGAATTTAGGGTCGAAGGACCTCAAGGGAATTTCTGGAAATATCCTGGGCCTCCTGATCAACCAAGAGGGCGCTTTGGTTGAACCAGGCGGGCGCCTGAATAAGCCGAAAAGGCCTTGACCTTCTGCTCAAATGAGCGGGCGCCTGGGTGGTACCAGGCGGGCGCCCGGTATGCCGATTGGAAATTTCCTAATTTGATTAGGAATGGTTTTTGGCACAAAATTCCTATTTGGAATAGGTCTTAATTGTGTATAAAAGCACCAATTCGGCCAGACCATATTGACAAGTGGTTTTTGTGAGTCTCAAAGAGTTTGAGAGAGATTTTATTTTGTTCTAAGATATCTTTGATTGAGGAACAAAATAATTCACAAAATAAATTCCATATAGTTCTTTATTAAATTGTGAAAGCGTGTTTTACAATTATTGGTCTAGCAACCAAGATCAAAGAAGCTCCTTTGATATTCGTTCGAAGTGTGGATACCGCTAGAGGGTGAAAATCATCATCTTCAAAGTTCGTGTTCAAGCTTTGTGATCGTGATCAAGTCTTCAAGTTTCTCCACCAAAGATCAAGAGAAAATTCATAGCCATCAAGGGTTAGTTATTCCTCTATTCATCTTGTTGTATTTGATTTAATCATATGAACGGATCCATGGCTTTGGGTTTCTTAAAATTTTAATTGCTAAATTCCGCTGCGCATGTTACTTGGAAACCCAATAGTGGTATCAGAGCCCCGTTCATGTTGATTAATTCAATACTTGGATCATGTTGTGTGTATATAAATTGTTTATGTGCCAAGCATGATATGAATATTGGATTATATGATGTTTATGTGTTTTGTGATTTTATGTGGTTTATTGTTTTTGCAACTTTAATCGCACGATTCAATCGCAATAAAAATTATGGTGGATTCTGAATTATTTCGATTATTGATTTTGATTGGATCAAAGTTTTAATAATCGGGGAAAAGTAATTTTGAGACAAAATTTTCGAACTTTAAAATTCTATACTATTCTGGCCATTCAAGCGGGCGCCTGGTCCTTTGCAGGCGGGCGCTCGGTGGTCAAGATTTGTTCTGATTTTGGTTAAAATCTGAATATGGATTTTTCAATAAATTCGACAAAACCAGTAACAGAACCAGTCCAGACTTGTTGATCTGGAATGGGTTTTGGGTAGTTGGTTTGTGTGTGGATTTTGGGGTTTGATTTTCCTATTTGTTTTAGTCTTGTGATTCCTAGATTGGTTCAAGTTTTGGATGGCTAATCTGCGTTCATCGAGATTGTGTTTCCCAAAATTGATCGCAATCAAAGTTTCAAAGATAAAACGAAGTTAGAATTATGAAGAGTTCATAATTGCTAAAATTGAGAAACAAAGTTCTTGATTCAATGATTGGAGATCCATGTGGAATTGTGAATGCAATTGGCCTACGTTCATCGAGACCATCTATTGCTTAGTTTCGGCCACATGGACTACTTTCTTGGTTTCTTGAATTAGTGCGGGATTGTGGTTGCCTAATGGCTTAGTTCGACCGCGCTTCTTGTTGTCTTGATTTGGAGATAATAACCAAAGTTGAAATAGTCTCATCCTCATAATTATAGAGAAACTAATGACACATAAATATCATGCTTAAATTAATGGAGATTAATTTAGTGGCTAAACTTGATGTGTAACATGTTTATATTATGTGCTCATAAATGTGTTATATGCTATATGTGATGAACCTTCAAAGAAAGTTTTAAGTCTTTTATTGCCATGCCATGATTAAAACACTTGTTAGTACATGAGTGATTTTAATGTAGATTCGCCCTAGCGAGATGCATTAAATTTGTTTATGTATGAGCAAGATAGATAGTGTGGGCACGCCCTAGCGGGACACATTAACTGTGCGTTTAAAATGGTTAGACTTAATTGGGTGTCAAAACAGTTTTGGGCCTAGGCAAAGATGAGGTTTAACATGCTTTTTGAAATTGGATTTCTTAAAGAATCTCATAAAAGGAACTAAGAGTCATATGAGAAATGATTGACAAGAGTTGTCTACCTAATTAATTTGATTTTGTGTACTCCGCTTTAGCGGACTTGAAATTAAATTAAAGTTGGATCTTAACTCATTTAAAGTATATTATACATTGGATGTATATGAATGTTATATAATTTAGTGGGAGTATTTTTTTTGAAAATACATTATTTATCTCTTTAATGAAAATCGGTACTTATTAAATTTTGGAAATTTTTGCATATTTGTAGATAATGACTAATAACACTCAATCAATGTCGTTGCGATCGATCCTTGAGAAGGATAAGCTCGAAGAGAATGGTACAAACTTTATGGATTGGATCCGTAGCATAAGAATTGCTCTTAGGCAAGAAGATAAGTTGTACATTCTCGATGGGCCTCTCCCCGCTGAACCACCGCCTACTGCCCCTAGGGTAGAAAGAGACAATTACAAGAAACATCGTAATGATTCTAGAGATGTAAGTTGTCTCATGCTTGCTGCTATGTGTTCAAAACTCCAACAAAGTTTGGAACATTTGGAAGCCTATGAGATAGGCGTGGAGTTGAGAACCATGTTTCAAGAGCAAGCTAGGCAAGAGAGGTACAAGACCATTGTTGCATTCACTACTTGTAAAATGAATGAAGGGCAACAAGTGAGTCCTCACTTTCTTAAAATGAAAGGTTATGTAGAGCACCTTGAGAAACTTGGCTATCCAATCCCATTGGAGCTAGCTACGGATCTCATTTTTAATTCATTGCCTAAAAGTTATAATCAGTTTGTGATGAATTATAACATGCATGGAATGGATAAGAATCTCTCTGAGTTGCATGGGATGCTCAAAACTGCAGAGATGAAAATTGTGGAGAAAGGTTCTCCCGTGCTCTTGGTTCATGATGGGAAGAAGCCTGGTGCCAAAGGCAAGGGTAAGGCAAAAGTTGTCAAACCCAAGATAAGCAAGGAAAAGGTTGCCAAGGCTTCTGAGGCAAAACCGATTCACAAAAGGATGCAATCTGTTTCCATTGTCAAGAAATTGGTCATTGGAAACGTAATTGCAAGGCTTTCTTGGAAGAGCAAAAGAAGAAGAAGAGCAGCAAGGCTGTGTCGACTTCAGGTATCTATATGATAGATATTCTCCTTTCTACCACTGATTCTTGGGTATTGGATACCGGATGTGGTTCTCACATTTGTCTAAATGTGCAGGGACTAAAGAATAGGAGACTGCTTAAAGAAGGTGAAGTAGATCTACGCGTGGGGAATGGAGCAAGAGTTGCTGCATTAGCCGTAGGGACTTATGAAGTCACTTTACCTTCCGGATTAATTCTTGTTTTGAACAATTGTTATTATGTTCCGGATTTAAGCAGAAATATTATTTCAATTTCTTGTTTGGATAATGAAGGTTTTAAGTTTCTTATTGAGAATAAGAATTTTTTTATTTATTTAAATGATGTGCTTTATGGTATTGCTAATTCATTTAATGGCCTTTATATCTTGGATGTCAAGAATGAAAATAATGTCTATCATGTAAATAAGAAATCTAAACCTAATGATGTAAATCATACTTATTTGTGGCATTGCCGTCTTGGTCATATTAATGAGAAGCGTATCTCAAAACTCCATGGGGACGGACTTTTGGGTTCATGTGACTTAGAGTCATATGATACTTGTGAGTCATGTCTTCTTGGAAAAATGACTAAGACACCTTTTACCAAGTTGGGTGAAAGGGCAAGCGACTTATTGGGGTTGATACATTCCGATGTATGCGGACCATTAAGTAGCAATGCTAGGGGAGGATTTCAATACTTCATAACCTTCACTGATGATTATAGTAGATTTGGGTATGTTTACCTAATGAAACATAAAAGTGAAGCATTTGAGATATTTAGAATATTTCAAAATGAAGTAGAAAAACAACTTGGCAAAAGTATAAAGGCACTTCGATCAGATCGAGGTGGTGAATACTTAAGTCAAGAATTTGATGATCATCTAAAGAATTGTGGAATAGTTTCACAATTGACTCCGCCCGGAACACCACAATGGAATGGTGTGTCTGAGAGGAGAAATCGGACTTTGCTAGACATGGTTCGATCAATGATGAGTCAAGTTGATCTTCCAATATCCTTTTGGGGTTACGCCCTAGAAACCGCTGCTTTCACACTAAATCGGTTCCAAAGACTCCATATGATATGTGGAGTGGAAAGAAACCTAGTTTATCTTTCATAAGGATTTGGGGTTGCGAAGTTTATGTCAAGAGACTTATCTCTGACAAACTAGCACACAAATCTGATAAATGTATTTTCGTGGGATATCCCAAGGAAACTAAAGGATATTACTTTTACAACCGAGAGGACAACAAAGTGTTTGTTGCCCGAACTGGTGTCTTTCTAGAGAAAGAGTTTCTCTCCAAAGAAATCAGTGGGAGTAAAATAAATCTTGAAGAAATTCGAGACCCAGAAAATAACATTGAACCAATAGTGGAACAAGAACAAGAACCACAAAGAGTTGTGGAACCTGTTCAAAATACACAAGCATCTCGCAGATCTAGTAGGTTACGATCCGAGCCCGAGAGATATGGATTTCTCGTAACGGATAGTAATGAGGTAGAAATCATTGAGAATGATGAACCATCAACCTACCAAGAGGCGATGTCTTCTCCTGATTCGGACAAATGGCTTGGAGCCATGGAATCCGAATTGCAATCCATGCAAGACAATCAAGTTTGGAATTTGATTGATGCGCCCGAAGGTGTAAAAACCATAGGATGCAAATGGGTCTTCAAGAAGAAGACTGACATGGATGGGAAGGTGCATACTTACAAAGCTAGGCTTGTATCGAAGGGTTATAGGCAAGTTCATGGTATTGACTATGATGAGACCTTTTCACCTGTAGCAATGATCAAGTCTATAAGAATTTTGCTTGCCATTACCGCATATCATGACTATGAAATATGGCAGATGGACGTCAAAACCGCTTTCCTGAATGGAAAACTCCAAGAGGATGTGTATATGACACAACCAGAAGGTTTTGAACAAGATTCTAAGGTATGCAAATTGCAAAGATCCATCTATGGATTGAAGCAAGCTTCAAGGAGTTGGAATCTCCGTTTTGATGAATCGGTCAAAGAGTTTGGTTTAATCATGAACGAAGATGAGCCTTGTGTATACAAGAAGATTAGTGGGAGCATATTGCTATTCCTTATTTTATACGTGGATGACATATTGCTCATTGGAAACGACATTCCTACACTTCAGTCTGTGAAGACTTGGTTAGGAATGTGCTTCGCAATGAAAGATATGGGTGAAGCTGCATATATACTTGGCATTAAGATCTATAGAGATAGATCAAGGAGGCTACTTGGTTTAAGCCAAAGTACATACATTGACAAGGTCATTAGAAGATTCCGTATGGAAAATTCTAAGAGAGGCACCTTGCCCGTGTTACATGGAGTTTCTCTAAGCAAGACTCAATGTCCTAAGACAAAAGATGAGCGTGAGAAAATGAATGATGTTCCATATGTTTCGGCAATTGGGTCCATCATGTATGCCATGATTTGTACTAGGCCGGATGTATCTTATGCTTTGAGCATGACAAGTAGATACCAATCCGACCCTGGCGAAAATCACTGGATAGCTGTAAAAGCGATTCTTAAGTACTTGAGAAGGACTAAAGACTCGTTTTTGGTCTATGGAGGAATGGAAGATGATCTCGTTGTAAATGCTTACACGGATGCAAGCTTCCAAACTGACAAAGATGATAGCCGATCGCAATCGGGTTTTGTGTTTATGTTAAATGGTGGAGCTGTAAGCTGGAAGAGTTCCAAGCAAAGTACAACCGCTGATTCTACAACAGAAGCTGAGTATATTGCTGCATCGGATACTGCAAAGGAAGCTGTTTGGATTAAGAAGTTCATAACTGAACTTGAAGTGGTTCCTAGTATTGCTAATCTAATAGACCTTTATTGTGATAATAATGGTGCTATTGCTCAAGCAAAGGAACCAAGAGCACATTAGAAATCCAAACACATACTTAGGCGTTTTCATATCATTCGAGAGATCGTTGATAGGGGAGACGTAAATATATGCAGAGGACCTATTGATGACAATGTTGCGGACCCGCTAACAAAGGGACTTCCACAAGCTAAACATGATGGTCATGTTAGGTCCATGGGTATTAGATACATGGGAGATTGGGCCTATGGCAAGTGGGAGATTGTTGGTAGTGGTGCCCTAGGCACGTTTAATAAACGTTGTAATTGTTATCATTTATTTCATATCAATAAAGAGATGTTTTGATTATTATTGTTGTTCATGTTTACTTATAATAATCCCCGTCCCTAGTACTTGTTAAGCACTAGTATAAAGACTAAATGATCATGGGATGATCATGTTAGATTTATGGGCACTTGTTTGGAACAAGGTACTGGACATGACCCGCTGTATGAGATTTATGTCATGGTCTATGTCGTACATATATCTCATATTAGTTATGTCATTTGAATCCTTAGACATGAAGTTATTATAGTCTTCCACTTGATGAACATTGTGTTTGACATATTCAAACGCTACCTTAACACGGTAGTTATAAAGGGTATGATTGGCATGATCGGATTCCCGTTGGGAAGAATAATGAGCTAAATGGATTTGTCCCTCCACGGAGAGATGTCAAGCTTGGGCCTCTCGTAGGAATGATGTTGATGAAATGTTCGGCCGGACTCAAATGAATTGATTGGATCAATGTCATTTGGATTATCAACATATTCGGAATCGAGAAAGTATTGAACGAAACAAGTTGACTCTTTGACCATGACTTGTGTTCAATGACATCGTGGACAAAGGGATTGTGACATATTCTAAAGGAATGCGAACTTGTATCTAGTTATACTATTTGGGTAGGTATGACGGTTTGCTAGAACCTAATCATATCTTATGGGATCATGTTTGAGCCCATTGCCAACTTAGTATAATCCTAAAGGGTCACACACAATAGAACGAATCTTAAATAAGAAGGACTATATTGGAATTTAGGGTCGAAGGACCTCAAGGGAATTTCTGGAAATATCCTGGGCCTCCTGGTCAACCAAGCGGGCGCTTGGGTTGAACCAGGCGGGCGCCTGAATAAGCCGAAAAGGCCTTGACCTTCTGCCCAAATGAGCGGGCGCCTGGGTGGTACCAAGCGGGCACCCGGTATGCCGATTGGAAATTTCCTAATTTGATTAGGAATGGTTTTTGGCACAAAATTCTTATTTGGAATAGGTCTTAATTGTGTATAAAAGCACCAATTCGGCCAGACCATATTGACAAGTGCTTTTTGTGAGTCTCAAAGAGTTTGAGAGAGATTTTATTTTGTTCTAAGATATCTTTGATTGAGGAACAAAATAATTCACAAAATAAATTCCATATAGTTCTTTATTAAATTGTGAAAGCGTGTTTTACAATTATTGGTCTAGCAACCAAGATCAAAGAAGCTCCTTTGATATTCGTTCGAAGTGTGGATACCGCTAGACGGTGAAAATCATCATCTTCAAAGTTCGTGTTCAAGCTTTGTGATCGTGATCAAGTCTTCAAGTTTCTCCACCAAAGATCAAGAGAAAATTCATAGCCATCAAGGGTTAGTTATTCCTCTATTCATCTTTTTGTATTTGATTTAATCATATGAACGGATCCATGGCTTTGGGTTTCTTAAAATTTTAATTGCTAAATTCCGCTGCGCATGTTACTTGGAAACCCAACATCTTTGAGACTCAAGTGTAAGAGAGATAAAGCTTTCTCGTCCATATCATCAAATTGTTCATCCGTCAAGCTTGCCGGTTTCCTTGCCTTCCCAAGCAAAGCCATGACATAATTTTTACCCACCAAGATTCCTCGCATCTTTACTTGCCACAAACCGAAAATGACCTTGCGATCGAATTTCTCAATTTCGTACTTCCCTGCCATCGTTACCAATAAGCAATACAAGATCCACAAACCGGAGCTCTAGATACCAATTGTAGGGACCGCGACCACCACCACCACTTTTCCATATTAGTATGATATTGTCCTCTTTAGGCCCAGCCCGCACGGATTTGTTTTTGGGAACTTCCTAAAAGGCCTCATACTAATGAAGTGGGTGGGTTCTATTATATAGCTTGCAATTGTTTGCTCAATTGCCGATATGGGACTTTTGGTTGTACCTCAACAATCCTCCCCTTAAACCAGTGACCATCCAGCGAAAGCTTGTACCAATCGTCCGCTGCCCGCGATTGCAAGACTTCATTCGCAATGTCGCACACAAGGGGAACCCCACCAATATAAAGCACACACACGGTCCACCCGGTTAGGAACATCTGAACCATGGCTCTGATACCACTTGTAAGGATTTAAGGACCCTAACACAATTGCTTGATTAATAAAGATGAAAGCACAAAATAACAAAAAAGCAAGAACGGAACAAAATTAAAAAATAGATGAACACAAGAGATTTTACGTGGTTCACCAAGTTGGCTACGTCCATGGGCGACGGAGAATCAATTCACTATAATTAAGAAGAGTACAAGGAGAATCAAGGTGAAAACCTTTCACACAATCTCTCACAATAGTGAATAACCTAGCTTTTCTATCAATCTCTCTCAAGGATCTATATAAAGTCACTCTAAATAGGTCTGGAGGCTTGTGTTGGGACATGGCTTGCAACACAAGTCATTTAGACTTCCATTCATAAAATTATGATTATAATGTTAATTATAAAGTATAGTTTATAATAAAATATGTAGAATTCCTGGATATATAATTACCTAATTGTGATAGGCAAAAGGGTAATATATTATCACTTATCTTGAAAGGGTGTGGTCCTTAAGTGAAATATCACCAAGTCTCCTATATAAAGGGTGTTCCATCAACCCTTAGAGACTAATGAATTCTTGCTTTCTCATCTAAATTTATCTTCATATTGTTAGAAGACTTTGAGAGAAAAAGAGACATTATCACTTAGAAGAACACTCTCCCTATTTTCTTCTTCTTCTTGTTCTTCATTTCTCCCTACAACATTCATATGGATTCAATAGGTAATTGTTCTTAATCGCTTCCGCTTCATCTTTTTCCTCAATCTTATTCTGAAAAATGAGTGTGGCATTAAGGGATTATGAAAATTGTTCCAACAATTGGTATCAGAGCCCGCTTATATTTTGGTTTAAGTTTGAGTTATTTTCAGGAAAGCTTTTATGCTTTATTCGATTCATTTTTCCTGTTGAATCATCAAGTTTTGATTTTGATTAGGGACACTAATTCATTCATAGAGTACTGATAATAATTATCTGAATTTAAGAAAATGGTTTGAAAAATTTTGTTGAATAAACACAATAGTTCAAGTGTGACTATCCCTTCATAACATGGTTTTATGTCTAGTGCATACCATGTGGATCTACATACTTGATTCTATTGTTTTAAAGCAAGATTATTCCTAAATAACATGGTTTTATGTTGTAAAGAACATACCATGTGGATCTACTTATTGTTCATCATTTTTTGGGATAAAATTTGGAAACGTGCAGCAAAGCATGCATGAAACGGTGGCTTTAGCCCGGTCGGGTCTTATGTTCTGCCCGGTCGGGTCCTATGTTCTGCCCGGTCGGGTATTATAAGTTGCCCGGTCGCGCATGTACACTATTCACAGGTTTTGTCTTTTTCAAAGATGTTGCACAATTTTGTTCCTCTTTTGAACAAAACATACATTTTTTCAAACCCTAAGGCCTTGATTAATTATATGCTTTGACAATTTTATTCATTGTTTAAATAATATTATCGCCTAAGTGATTTACGTTATTTAAACCCTAAAATTGTAAAGTGTTGGATGTTTAAGTTGATATGTGAATGGCTTGAATTTTCCAAAGAAGATCTTGACATTTGACTAAACTTGGGCATTCATGTGGTAACAAGTAAAATAAACATTAGGTTATTTTCTTAGGTACTTATGTCGGCTCAAAGGAAGATTAAGTATTTATTAAAATATAAGTTCAAATTACTTGTTGCCTAATGCAATCATTGATGAGTCAACTCGCAATCCAAAGATTAGTTTTGATGTCATGTTGATTGTCTTGTTGATAGATTTCATTGATATAATTAATCATTATTTATTGTGTAGTTTCTTATTTATGTTTTGTATTCATTCTTGTTCTCAAAATTCCAACAAATTTGTTTATTGCTTCATCTGTAATTACTGCTATGAGTACCGTTGCAATGTGGGACTAATTATAAAACTTGGAAAACAAATAATTATAATATTGGGCTATATAGAACTCGCATTAAGGGATCCGTTTCTATTCTTATTGCTTGAGTGTTGAGAAGTGACACGCTCTAACCGCGTAAACCTATAGGAGTCCAAAGGAGCGAATCCAAATCCTCTGTACCACTTTGTGTGACACTTTATGTGCCAAAAGTGATCTAATGGCTCACAATTGTTAAGAGTGGTATTATTGTAATATTATGCAAACATGTGAACGGTTAGATTAAAAGTAGTACATGGAGTGGTACACAAAAGTGGTACATGAGATCTCGACTCGGATCGAGCACACCAAGTATTCTATGGATCCGTGATAAAATCATCAACTTGTTTTAGGCCCATGCAAATCAAGGCCAAATAAAACTGGATTATAAAGCGGGAGTGGGCCTAGTTCTTCTATTATAATACTCTCTAGAGCGATTCGGGCTTATCAATTAAAATCAATATAGAGGGCCATGGGTTGACTTCAAGACAATCACTACAAAAATTCAATAACAAAAAATTTCATTTTAGGTTTCCTTCTAAACTTTTAAATCTAAAAAGAAAAAAAAAGAGGTTTTTTATATTTTTTTATTTGTGGGACCCACATGTCATACTTACAATAATTAGCCACTAACTATTTCCTACCTCACTTTCTCTTTCCTACCAAACCATCTACACGAGATGAAATCCCCTGTACCACACTTTGTGTACCACTTGTGTACCACAAATGATCTGACGGCTATGAATCACTATTAATATTATAATTATTTAAGTCTTAATAACTTATAACCATTAGATCACTTGTGGTACACAAGTGGTACACAAAGTGTGGTACTGAGGATTTCCTCTCCACTCACAACACATCACATTTTTCTTAATTCTTGAATCCAAAAGTTTTTTGAAGTTTAAACTGGGACGGAAGAAGTATATCCTAACCATTTCCATAAATTTTTTAACGAAATACTCCCCCAACTCAATTTTTTTTTATTTGAAACTTGTTATTGATATATCATTATAAATAAGTGAAAATCTCGTGAAAAACTTGTTGTACGCTCGTTTTACAGTAAAATCTGTTTTTCATCTCTTATGGAAAACCCGTTTTTCCATCTCTTAGTGTAAAACAAGTTTTTAATAAGACTGACTCTATAAATAATATGAGTAATACAGTAATTTTTAAAATTTTATCAAAATAATTAAAATAAACTTACTCAAAACTCTAAAGTACTTTTATATTAAAAAAATATAAAAATATACTAAAAAGATAATAAAAACAATAGAAAAATCATTTCATAACGGAGACAATATTATACTTTGGAGTTTGGAAGGGAGATTATTATATTATTCTTATTATATAGATGGCTACAATTAGATAATACTGGTCAATTCCTCTGTCCCTTCCTTCATCAATTCAGGAAGCATATTCACTCCATCCATCTCATAATTTAAATAATTGTCGTATTTAACTTATTTCTAAAAAACGTGTTTTATTTAGTGATATATTAGTATGATATTATCCGGCCCAGTCCGCACGGATTTGTTTTTGGTACCTTCCTAAAAGGCCTCATACTAATGAAGTGGGTGGGTGCTATTATATAGCTTCCAATTGTTTGCTCAATTGCCGATGTGGGACTTTGGGTTGTACCTCAACAATCCTCCCCTCAAACCAAGGACCATCCAGCGAAAGCTTGTACCAATCGTCCGCCGCCCGCAATTGCAAGACTTCATTCGCAATGTCGCACACAAGGGGAACCCCACCAATATAAAGCACACACACGGTCCACCCTGTCAGGATCATCCGAACCATGGCTCTGATACCACTTGTAAGGATTTAAGGTCTCAAACACAATTGCTTGATTGATAAAGATGAAACCACAAAATAACAAAATAGCAAGAACAGAACAAAATTAAAAAATAGATGAACACAAGAGATTTTACGTGGTTCACCAACTTGGCTACGTCCACGGGCGACGGAGAATCAATTCACTATAATCAAGAAGAGTACAAGGAGAATCAAGGTGAAAACCTTTCACACAATCTCACAATCTCTCACAATAGTGAATAACATAGCTTTTCTATCAATCTCTCTCAAGGATCTATATAAAGTCACTCTAAATAGGTTTGGAGGCTTGCCTATATTTATACACGAAATATAGACTCAACCCTAGAAGAAATAGGAGTCCAAATCACAGCCAAAATCAGTTTACAAAATCAATTCGGAAACCCAATCCCGACATCACTGTGCGACCGCCCAAACCAAGGTGTGCGCTCGCCCAAGCAAACAGGATCAATTCTGGCCTTGACGAGTATTTTCTGTGCAGCCGCCCAAATCGCAATATGCGGTCGCCCAACCCTCCTGTCTTCCATCTTCTTCTCCGTTGCAAGACCAATTCAAATCGAGTCCGAATTGAGAGCCACACTCAACAATTCCCCACCTTAACAATCAATTCCCGAAAAGCTAATACATCAAGAGAACATCTCTATCTCCGCCGCCCCGCCCCTAAGGGCCTCAATGACTACTAACACCAACTAAGTCCAAGAACTTCTTGAACTTAGCAATCAACTTTGTCAACATGACAACCTTCGTTATAGCCATAAAATCAGTCTCGGTAGTAGACAACTCCGTGACATCGAACAATCTAGATTTCCAATAAACCGCGGAATCAACAAGACAAAATACATACCACAATGTAGATTTTCTGTCAACAAGATTACCGCCACAATTTGAATCACCATTCCCAACAGAACGATCACTGTTATTTCCATACACATTGCACACACAAGCATTTGAATACGGAACAAGTGACATATCATCTTTAGACTTGGGACTATCTAAAGAAGATAACCATTTCACCTGGTAAGCCTCATTGATATCTATTGCAGCCACAAGTATGCCATCGACATTAATAAGATAACTCAATGTTCCATCACTACAAACCATCAAGTAAAACAAACAATCATATCCACTTCTAGCATAACCATGGGTAGCAATAAAAGTGTCGAACCTTTTATAACACTGTCGAGTTGACTGCTCCAAATCATACAAGGACCTCTCTAACAGGAAAACATGATCCTTACCCTCGACAACAAACCTTTCAGGCCAGCGCATGTAGATCTCCACCTCAAACTCTAGATCTCTCATCGCCTCAATGCTCAATAAGTTGTGAATAGATAAGTGTTTAACAACCGGTGAAATAATATCATTGTAGTCTACCCCAAACCTTGAAGTACCATCTTTGAACTTATAGATCCACTTGTGACTGACTAACACCTTCTTTGGTGGTGATCTAACAAGCTCCCATGTCTGACTTTCAATAAGAGATATCATCTCTTCTTTCACCACGACCGACCACATAGCAGATTTATCACACAATATAGCTTCATTGAAAGAAATTAATTTATGCATACTTACTGTTTTCGCAGCGGACAATGCATAAGCCACCATCTCCTCCAAACTATATCGAACTCTACCAAAAACAATGGTAGTCTCCACCTTCTTGTTGGTCTCCTCCTCTTGAACTGGATCATCAATTGGAGTCGCTTCATCAGACACGTCATTAACATCTAAGTCAAGTTCCACAAATTCTTTACCATCTCCGAATAACTCCACCTGTTTGTGTATCCGTCCTGCAGGACAAATTTTCTCACGTAGAAGTAGAGCAACATCTCTACATGTCAGGAACTTATATGCCACCGGATCCCATGACCTGAATCCTTTTACCCCAGTAGTATCGCCCACAAAGAAACATCCTTTGACCCTTGGCACCAATTTGTTGTTCACACAAGCATACACGGGACACCCACAAATATACAATCTTGAGTAATCTCCTAGAGAGCCTGACCATATCTCCACTAGAGCCTTCATCTCAATACCAGAATTTAGAGAACGATTAGCCAAGTGAGCAGTCATCCTAATCGCCTCCAAACAAAATTCTGTACCTAACAATGCTTGTGACAACAAATACCAAGCCTTTTATGTCACTCCATTCAAGCCAATGTGACCCAATGTCATGTCCCATGATTGAGTAACCTTTGTCTCAACCATTAACCCCGTTGCAATAGACACATCACCAACAACCGTAGACCTAAGAAGCTTGTACAATGTCCCCACCTTCGTTCCCTTCAATGCCACCAAGTCACCTTTAATAGCCGATAGCTCACCATTCGCAATGGATAGACTATACCCAAGGCTATCCAAAATGCCTAGAGAAATCAGGTTCTTCTTTAGTTCAGGAACATACCTGACGTTCTGCAATTTCCGCACTACTCCATCAAACATCTTAACCTTAATAGCCCCAATACCAACAACCTTGCATGCAGTATTATTCCCCAACAAAATTACTCCACCAGCAGCCTTATATGAACAAAACCATGCCCGGTTAGGACTAATATGATAAGAACAACATGAATCCAAAATCCAACTATCATGAATTTCGGTACCCGAATCACAAGCAGTAAGTGCATCACAGTCACTGTCACCACTAGTGTCTTCAAACACCACTCCAGCTTCACCCTTTGTCTTCGCGGTTGTATCCCCTTGGTTTGGAAAAAACCTTCTGATGTGTCCCTTCTCCTTGCAACCATAATATATCACATTCTTATGCCATTTACTTGAACCGGATTGACCCTTCCTTGACTTTCTGCCGCTTCTAGCTACTAACCCATCACCTTGAGATTAAGCACTTGTTGAGGTCAAGTGCGTCTCAATGACTCCCCGTTGTAGTAGAGCGTTCTTGATCTCTTCCATAGAGATCTCATCCTTTCCATACAACACTATCTCTCTAAAGTGCATGTATTCCGGAGGTAGAGAACAAAGCAATTTTACCGCCAATTGCTCATCATCAATCACGACATCGACATTCTTCAAGTCCATAACCAAACCATCAAACTCATCAAGATGATTTTTCAAGGACTCACCTGTCTTGAGTTTGCACTCCTCGAGTTTCTTCATTAGTAGCAACCTGTTACTAATGCTCTTGGTCATGTACAATTGCTCAAGCCTAAGCCAAAGCTCTGCCGCAATCTTCTCACTCACAACCTCCCTCAATACCTCATCATTGAGACTCAAGTGTAAGAGAGATAAAGCTTTCTCGTCCATATCATCAAATTGTTCATCCGTCAAGCTTTCCGGTTTCCTTGCCTTCCCAAGCAAAGCCATGACATAATTTTTACCCACCAAGATTCCTCGCATCTTCACTTGCCACAAACCAAAATTGACCTTGCGATCGAATTTCTCAATTTCGTACTTACCTGCCATCGTTACCAATAAGCAATACAAGATCCACAAACTGGAGCTCTAGATACCAATTGTAGGGACCGCGACCACCACCACCACTTTTCCACATTAGTATGATATTGTCCTCTTTGGGCCCAGCCCGCACGGATTTGTTTTATGGAACTTCCCAAAAGGCCACATACTAATGAAGTGGGTGGGTGCTATTATATAGCTTGCAATTGTTTGCTCAATTGCCGATATGGGACTTTTGGTTGTACCTCAACAATCCTCCCCTTAAACCAGTGACCATCCAGCGAAAGCTTGTACCAATCGTCTGCTGCCCGCGATTGCAAGACTTCATTCGCAATGTCGCACACAAGGGGAACCCCACCAATATAAAGCACACACACGGTCCACCCGGTGAGGAACATCTGAACCATGGCTCTGATACCACTTGTAAGGATTTAAGGTCCCTAACACAATTGCTTGATTGATAAAGATGAAAGCACAAAATAACGAAAAAGCAAGAACGGAACAAAATTAAAAAATAGATGAACACAAGAGATTTTACGTGGTTCACCAAGTTGGCTACGTCTATGGGCGACGGAGAATCAATTCACTATAATCAAGAAGAGTACAAGGAGAATCAAGGTGAAAACCTTTCACACAATCTCACAATCTCTCACAATAGTGAATAACCTAGCTTTTCTATCAATCTCTCTCAAGGATCTATATAAAGTCACTCTAAATAGGTATGGAGGCTTGTGTTGGGACATGGCTTGCAACACAAGTCATTTAGACTTCCATTCATAAAATTATGATTATAATGTTAATTATAAAGTATAGTTTATAATGAAATGTGTAGAATTCCTGGATATATAGTTACCTAATTGTGATGGGCAAAAGGGTAATATAATATCACTTATCTTGAAAGGGTGTGGTCCCTAAGTGAAATATCACCAAGTCTCCTTGTGGATACGTGTGTTTGAATTTGATAATATTCATAGCAACATTAAAATTATGAGAGTCGCCACACCGTTTTAATTATAGCCAAAACTTTGAGAAAAAGCATGTTTAATGGGTTCGGGAGTCAAATTACAACAAGAGAAGAATATTCACGTTATCACTCCTATTGCCCGAATTGATCGGTCTTTCTATCATGATGCGGTGTATGTAGTGTGTTAGTGATTGAGACCGGATCCGAAGATTGCCTACGTTCCTCTCAATCTGAGAAGCTCAGGTCAGCGTAGTTCGAGAAGAATTTAGAATAGGCAGGAGAATCGGGATCATGCATAATGAGGGGGAATTAGCTAAAGTTTAGGGTTTAGAAGTAGTTCCTAGATCATCCTCGGGTTGATGAACCCTCGATCATCATCGGCTATGAAATAACATGTTATTATGAAGATCGCAACCCTAAATATAGCATAAATAAGGTTTTAATCTATGAACATGAAGAACATGCGAAGAACATATTATGAACATATGAATGAACATGCAAAGCATATGAAGAAGCTATGAATAAACATGTAAGAACATGAATATAAAAGATCTACATTAAAAATGATGAAAGAATACGAAGAAAAAGTTAAGAACTCCAAAATTCGTACTTAGAGCTCTCAGAATCGGACCCCCAAACCAATGGAATGGAATGGTTTATATAATAGACTGATGGGAAGATCTGACGGTCCAGATCATCCGGCGCAAAGGTGGCCGCCTGGCCATGACTGAAGCCGGCGACAAGAGTGGCCGCGTGGCCAAGATCAACGCGCAGCAAGGTTGGCCGCGTGGCCAAGGTTGCAAGCTGACTTGATTCTTAAGCTAGGGTTTCTGCATGGTTTTAAGGAAACCATTTATTACCTATTTTGATAGATTTTGTCAAAAATGAGGTATTTCAGGATTCCGGAACAAGTCTTTGCAAGGTTTCTAATTCCTATAAAGTCCTTGTATTTTCGGGAAAGTCCTAATAAACTCATTTTCAGGTCGGGTACTAACATTCCTATATAAAGGGTGTTCCATCAACCCTTAGAGACTAATGAATTCTTGCTTTCTCATCTAAATTTATCTTCATATTGTTAGAAGACTTTGAGAGAAAAAGAGACATTATCACTTAGAAGAACACTCTCCCTATTTTGTTCTTCTTCTTGTTCTTCATTTCTCCCTACAACATTCATATGGATTCAACAGGTAATTGTTCTTAATCGCTTCCGCTTCATCTTTTTCCTCAATCTTATTCTGAAGGAGTGTGGCATTAAGGGATTATGAAAATTGTTCCAACAATTGGTATCAGAGCCCGCTCATATTTTGGTTTAAGTTTGAGTTATTTTCAGGAAAGCTTTTATGCTTTATTCGATTCATTTTTCCTGTTGAATCATCAAGTTTTGATTTTGATTAGGGACTCTAATTCATTCATAGAGTACTGATAATAATTATCTGAATTTAGGAAAATGGTTTGTAAAGTTTTGTTGAATGAACACAATAGTTCAAGTGTGACTATCCCTTCATAACATGGTTTTATGTCTAGTGCATACCATGTGGATCTACATACTTGATTCTATTGTTTTAAAGCAAGATTATTCCTAATAACATGGTTTTATGTTGTAAAGAACATACCATGTGGATCTACTTGTTGTTCATCATTTTTTGAGATAAAATTTGGAAAAGTGCAGCAAAGCATGCATGAAACGGTGGCTTTAGCCCGGTCGGGTCTTATGTTCTGCCCGGTCGGGTCTTATGTTCTGCCCGATCGGGTATTATAAGTTGCCCGGTCGCGCATGTACACTATTCACAGGTTTTTGCTTTTTCAAAGATGTTGCACAATTTTGTTCCTCTTTTGAACAAAATATACATTTTTTCAAACCCTAAGGCCTTGATTAATTATATGCTTTGACAATTTTATTCATTGTTTAAATAATATTGTCGCCTAAGTGATTTACGTTATTTAAACCCTAAAATTGTAAAGTGTTGGATGTTTAAGTTGATATGTGAATGGCTTGAATTTTCCAAAGAAGATCTTGACATATGACTAAACTTGGGCATTCATGTGGTAACAAGTAAAATAAACATTAGGTTATTTTCTTAGGTACTTATGTCGGCCCAAGGAAGATTAAGTATTTATTAAAATATAAAGTTCAAATTACTTGTTGCCTAAGGCAATCATTTATGAGTCAACTCGCAATCCAAAGATTAGTTTTGATGTCATGTTGATGGATTTCATTGATATAATTAATCATTATTTATTGTGTAGTTTCTTATTTATGTTTTGTATTCATTCTTGTTCTCAAAATTCCAACAAATTTGTTTATTGCTTCATCTGTAATTACTGATATGAGTACCGTTGCAATGTGGGACTAATTATAAAATTTGGAAAACAAATAATTATAATCTTGGGCTATATAGAACTCGCATTAAGGGATCCGTTTCTATTCTTATTACTTGAGTGTTGAGAAGTAACACTCTCTAACCGCGTAAGCCTAATGATCATAAAGAATATTGTCCCGAAGACCTTTTGGACGGTGTCTCTGAGGATATTGATGCTACAAACATTCCTTAATACCCCTGAGGAAACTTGTTTCCATAAAGTATAAAGGGTACCGGGAATTTAAGGGAGTACATTTTAGAAATAGTTCATCTATTGACGAAACGAAAATGCACTTAAGTTAAGGATATCAGATGATATTCTTGTGCATTTAGTTTTAATTTTTCTTCTTTGGTTTGGTTGCTTTGAAGTGACCTATCAATGTCAAAAGGACAAGTGAAATATTAATGAATTACTTTCACTTATGACATAAAAAGAAGATAAGTTAAGAATAATTTAGAACTAAAGGTACTCATTTAGCATCTACCTTTTCTCATGGAACAAGAGAAGAGGGAAAGAAACTGTGGTTGCAAGTAAAAAGAAGCTTAAGGGATCATCTCATGATCATAAAGAAAAGAAATGTTTCTTTTGCAAGGACCTTACCAACATGAAGTTCGATTATCCTAAGTCTCACGCTTGGCGTGAGAGGTATATCATTTTGTCTTGTTTGTATTCTATTAAGGCTAATTTGGTTTCAGTTCCTATATTTACATGGTGATTGGATTTTGGTGCAACCAATCACATAAGGATGTTCAAGTTTACCGAAGACCTAGTAAAGATGAAGAAATTCATCTATATGGAAACTAGGAATCCAGTTAGAGTTATAGGCATAAGGATCATTTAAATTATTGTTAAGTACTAAGTATTATTTTATATTAAATAATATATTTATTGTACCATCATTTAAATGGAATTATGATATTTATCACAATATTGGACAAGAAAGGTCACTCTTGTTCATTAATAATAAGTGTGATCTCTATTTTAATTCCAAAGGTTGTTGGTACTAGTACTTTATCAAGTATTCTTCCTTCACTTGACATTATTCAAACAATAAATGTGTCCCTTAATAATGAAGCCAAAACTAGAAAGCAAAAGTTATCAAGTAAATTTTATTTTATTTTTCATTAAGGCATAGGCATTTGGGTCATATTTCCAAGAGGAAAATTGATAAGCTTATGTTAAAGAAAATCTTAAACAAACTTGATATTTTGGAAAATACTTTTGCATTAAATGCCTTAAAGGAAATTTACAAACATTAAAAGAATAGTATTCTCGAGAGTATCAAGTGTCTTTAAAAATAATACATATGAACATTGTGGGCCATTCATTATTCCTTCGTGGAAAGGTCAACAATAGTTATTACGTTTATAAATGACTACTCTCAATATGGATGCATTTATTACTTCATGCAAAAACTCAAGTTATGGACGTTTTCAAGTCTTATGAGGTCAAAGTTGGAAATCAACTTTGAAAGACTATTAAGAACATTAGGTCCAATCATGATAAAGTATATCATGGTTGGAATGATTGTTAAAGGGAACAACGTCTAGGTCCTTTTTACTCGTTATTTTGAAGAGTGTGGGATTGTCTCCATCTACATTAAGCGGGGTACGCCTAGCATGAATGATGTACACAAGAGACATGATAAAATCCTTAAAGAAATGGTAATAAGCATGTTTTATGCTTCTTTTACCTCACTCATTATGGGCGATACATTAAAACCGCAGCCCTTTTTCTCACTAAAGCTCCCTCTAAGCTACTAATAAAAACCCTTTATGATTTTGGGATGAATAAGGAACACGACCTTAAATCATCTTCATTTATGGGGTTGTCTAACATAAGGGTAGACCTTATAAGTCTACTAAGGGCAAGTTAGACATAAGATTGTTAGTAGTTATTCATAAGGTAAGCCGAGAGATCTAGGGGATATATAAATTTTACAACCCGAAAATTTGAACATTTTGAAACAAGAAAAGCTAGGTTCTTTGAGGATGTTGAATTTAGTGGGAGATTAGGTGTAATTTTGAATTTGGAAAAGAAGAGGCATCCATTTCTTCACCTCTTCCATAAGTTCCAATTGGATTTCAAATTTTGTACTTGATATTCAAGAAGAACATACAATTCAAAAATAAATATGGTTTCCCTATAAATATTGAACAACATGAAAATGTTGATCATAAGAAGGAAATTCAACAACCTCAGAATTAGTAAGAACCGGTGCCCTTAAAGAGATACAATAGAGTAAGAAGGATTGCAATACCGGATAATTATGAGATGTATCTTACCGAGAAATTAAGGACACATAGGTTTAGTGGGAGATGAGCCATTCATCTACCATAAAGCCATTAATAGTCCTAATTCTCATAAGTAGATTAATACCATATATAAAGAGTTGAAATCTTTGAAAGATAACAACTTTTGGGGCCTTTTACATTACCTAAAGATGTGAAACCTATAAATGGGTCTCTAAGACCTAAAAGGATTCACAAAAGTAATGTTGAAAGATATAAAGACCCATCTAGTTGCTAAAGAATTTTCAACTCATAAGAAAAGCATTAATTATCAAGAAAGAAACATTTCCCGGTATCTTCTAAAAACTCTTTTAAAATCATTATGGCACTAGTAGCAATTTGTGTCTTAAGCTTCATCAAATGGATATTAAGAGAACTTTTCTTAATGGAGACATTGAGGAAACTATCTATATAGAAAAATTCATTTATCACTTAAGCAAACTTCTCATTAATGGTATTTAAAGATTAATCAAGTTATTCTTTTATTTGGTTTTGAAATGAATCTTGATATATATTGTGTATACCATAAGTTCAGTGGGAGTAAAAATTATAATTTTGGTCTTATATGTGGGTAATATTTGCTTGCTAGTAATGTTTTAAACCTTAATAAGGAAACTAAGAAATTTCTTTGGAATGAAAATTCTTGGTGAGGCATCTTTTTGTATTAGGAATCTAAGTTCACTGTGAGTATTCTCAGAGTATTTTGGGATTATCACAAAAGGCCTATATAGAAAAGGTATTACAAAAGGTATAGCATGCAAAACTATAAACCACTTGACACCCCTAATTTTAAAGGAGACATGCTTAGTCTCAAACAGTGTCCTAAAGTTAATTATGAATCCAAGTATATAGAAAATATCCCTCTTTGCATCAGCAGTAAGAAAGCTTAATAAATGCGTAAGTCTTGCATTCAATGTTGGGATGCTTGGTCAATACCAAAGCAATCCAGAAAGAACATTAAGTAGTAGCCAAAAGAATGATATAGTATTTACAAAACACAAAGATCTACATGCCTATTTTTAATCGGATAATCTTGAGATCATTTGGTATTCCGATATTTGTTAAAATTACATGGCTACATAAGTTTTAATGGACTGTGATTTGTCAAAATAAGTGTGGAAAGACCAATTAAGATACGACTATCAGGTAGCAGTTCCGTACTCTAACAAAAGGTTTATGGATTTAGACATTAAGTATCTTGTTATAAAGAAAAGAGTACAAAATGAACAGAGAAACACAACTTATTAAAACAAACTCCATAATTTAACGGATCCATTTATGAAACGTTATCATCTCTAGTGTTTCACGAGCATGTTGCTCATATGGGTGTAACAATTTGATAACATTTAATTTAGTGGGAGTTTTGTGTTGTACTTCATTAATTGTTCTATTATTTTTTATCTCATTTGGTTAAGTTGGACTAGTTGGAAGAATATGTATATATTCATTATGATTTCATGCTACACATCTATACTTTTTATCTATGTCATTTAGTTGGATTTGTATACGTGATTATTGTGGGTTTAGTTGCGAATCAATTACAACGACTGCCTCTTTAGTCCTATACTTGTATGGCTAATGAACGAGATTGTTATAAATGACAATAAAGTGCGCACATTAGGGTTGTCATTTGTGTTATATTCATGATTTAAAGGAAGGACTTTGTTTTGCAACCCAAGTAGGAGATTGTTGGGACATGGCTTGCAACACAAGTCATTGAGACTTCCATTCATAAAATTATGATTATGATGTTAATTATAAAGTATAGTTTATAATGAAATATGTAGAATTCCTGGATATATAATTACCTAATTGTGATGGGCAAAAGGTTAATATAATATCACTTATCTTGAAATGGTGTGGTCCCTAAGTGAAATGTCACCAAGTCTCCTATATAAAGGGTGTTCCATCAACCCTTAGAGACTAATGAATTCTTGTTTTCTCATCTAAATTTATCTTCATATTGTTAGAAGATTTTGAGAGAAAAAGAGACATTATCACTTAGAAGAACACTCTCCCTATTTTGTTCTTCTTCTTGTTCTTCATTTCTCCCTACAACATTCATATAGATTCAACAGGTAATTGTTCTTAATCGCTTCCGCTTCATCTTTTTCCTCAATCTTATTCTGAAAATGAGTGTGGCATTCAGGGGTTATGAAAATTGTTCCAACAGCTTGCCTATATTATACACGAAATATAGACTCAACCCTAGAAGAAATAGGAGTCCAAATCACAGCCAAAATCAGTTTCCAAAATCAATTCGGAATCCCAATCCCGACATCACACCGCCCAAACCAAGGTGTGCGCTCGCCCAAGCAAACAGGATCAATTCTGGCCTTGACGAGTATTTTCTGTGCGGCCGCCCAAATCGCAATGTGCGGTCGCCCAACCCTCCTGTCTTCCGTCTTCTTCTCCGTTGCAAGACCAATTCAAATCGAGTCCGAATTGAGAGTGACACTCAACAAATTTCTAAAAAAAAGTGTTTTATTTAGTGATACATTGCTTGTACAGTGGTGAAATAGCATTATGATTATTTTCTTATAAAAATGCAACATTTTGTTTGGAACAAACAAAAAAGTAAGTTGAACATTTTTATTTTTTATTATGGAACTGAAAGAATACTTGATGTATCCACGTAAATAGTTGTAAATGCCAAATTACGATTTAATTTATTTAGCACAACTCGTGAAACAATGAACAGAAATGGAGAAAGATCTAGCAATATAAATAAATAATCTCAGGTTCTGCAAATGTATAGAATATACATACAATGGCAATTACCAGAACAACAAACAGATGCATTACATTTTGTATAAATGGTCTATTTCAAACATGCTTATGAGTGTCTCTAATCATAAATACAATAAATACAAATCAAAATAGGAAAAAAAATTAGAATGCCAAAATAAAATGAAAATCACAATGATCCTATATGGGCGCGCGCACACACACACACAAAGATAATCAAAGAAAAATGAAACAATCTAAGGCAATATTCAGAGGATTATCAATGTCCTCCATAAGCACGTCGACGGATCCCACTTCTTTAATCCCAACTTCTTCGACTTTCGAACTGATGATTTTCCGATTACACATTTCTCTATTATTCCTCAAATAACCTAGATCCCTACTTAACCTATTACTCGGACTTGCTGGCCTAATATTTTCCTTATTCCTTGCATAATTAACACCACGCGTGTTAGTGCTAGTGCTAGTGCTAGTGCTAGTGCTACTACAACTCTCTTTTGTTAAATATGATCCATTGAATCTTCTGCTAGGAGAAGGCGACTTCAAATTCCTACTATACCCTGAACTTGTCCTCTCGGGTACTTCGACTCTGAAGCTCTTCTGACGTGTCAGAGTAGGTGTAGGTGAATTTGCACGTGCTCGTTTTTGTGTACTGGATCTTGCTAGGCTTCGAGAAACGGACTGTTTCGCTGGGGCAACGTTTTGTCTTGTACGAAATTCCAACTTTTGTTGGTGAACTCTATCTTTAATTGGATCCAGCCTAACTAGTTGTGGGTTTTCTTTAGCACATGACCATAGGAAGTCGTTTGAGAAAGATCGGTCCTTGGGGGTTAAAATCGAAGATGAGCAAGATGAAGTCGAAGACAAGGATGATGTCATGAGCTCGGTGCTATTGTTTTTAGATAACGAAGAAAAGGAAGACGAGTAAGTAGGAGAAGGGGAAGGGCAGAGAGGTAATTTACGAGGAGGGGGCGGGGGAGTTAGAGATAAGGGCGGAGCTTGCGAGATAACAAGCTTGTCTTGGACATGGCTATGGGGGTTTGTTTTGTGCTTGGATTTGCATTTGCTAATGCAAGAACCCATGGATTTGGGGTAGAGGGAGAAATTTAGATGGAGAAGAATGGGGAATTGTGGAAGGTTAAGGCAGTAGAAAGTGTGTGTGGATATGAATATATAAGTGAAAAGACAAAGGGGGAAGTGGGAAGGCTTTTGCTTTTTGGTTGTGACTTCTTTTTCATTTGTTTGAATAAAATTGGGGGTAAAGCAAAACATATGAATCCGTTGTGTAACGGTTGAATAGGAGGAATAATGATCATTTGTTGCCTTTTTTAAGCTTTTGGTGGCATGGTTTTCTCTCAATTGCTTGGGTTGCGTACTTGGATATGAAACTTTTTTTTCTTTGGGTAAAAGTACTAAAAAGTCCCTCTAAGAAACTTCCTTTTCCAGTAAGTCTCAAATACTCCTTCCGTCCCATTCGAAGCTTCACCATTTTGGTGATGACACACAAATTAAAGAAAGTGATGAGTGTAAGAAGGGTTGTGAGAGAGAAGAAGTTTGTGGGTATGACAAGTGGGGCCTAAAATTTAAATATGTGAGAGGGAAAAGTTAGTGGGTATGACAAGTGGACTCCATAACTTAAGTATGTGAGAGGAATAAGTGAATGGGTATGACAAGTGTGGCCTACATTTTTTTATCATTTTAAGAAAGGGTGAAGCTTTCAACTGGACACCCATTTGGGTAAAAGGTGAAGTTTCAAATGGACGGGGGAGTATTTGTTTTTCTATCTAAAAAGACCCACAACTAAAAATTGACAACCAAAATGTCCAAGCCTAAGAATGTACTCCGTCATATTTGTTTTCTATCTAAAAAGACCCACAACTAAAAATTGACAACCAAAATGTCCAAGCCTAAGAATGTACTCCGTCCAAAATAATTGTCGCTTTGGTCAATTAGATTTAACTTTGACCAATAATTTAAATAAACAATAATGATGCTAATAAAAATCTAAAATTTATCATTGTATTATAATTAATAATACTTTTAACAACAATTTTTAGATTTTTATTAGGATCATTATTTTTTGTTTAAATTTATTGATCAAACTTACATCTGTTCGATCAAAAGTAACAGTTATTTTGGACCAGATAGAGTAATTAACATTGTTATGCTTAGAGATCTTATATAGAGGGCTTCAATTAATGATATGTTACCAATATACGTATGAGTTATTTATATTGATAGAGCCGGTGAATGGCAGGTGCAAGAAAAGAAGCCCGGATTTCGAACCGCTGCACCCTTAGTTAGCTCCACCCAATGTTCTGATTGGAGCCACCTCATTTTTTTTATGTTCGACTGATGAGATGTGTTCGAGCTCGGTGGGACCCACAAAAAATTGAAATCATCTTAGCCGCACTGATGTTGAGCTCGTATATGTGACCTCGATCTGACCATTGGGTGGAGGGGTGCAGCGGTTTTGGGTGGAGCAGTTCCGGGTCCCAAGAAGCCCTCTTGCACAGAGCCCCAAAATCTAAACAGCCTCTATTTTACTCACTCATCTAACATAATAATGTAAATCCGAAATTACCCTTAAACCCCAACAAAACTACTGCCTTTCCTAGCTGCCCCCTCATTCTCGTCACACACACACGCGCATACTCTCTCTCCAACCCATGCCTACTTATCCCTTTCTCGGCACCGGTCACGTCTCCGACCGTCTAGAACTGGTCTCCAGATCACTCTTACTACGGCACCGGAATTCTCGAGATCTCCAACCACTGACACAATTACACCGTCCTCCTCATTCTCTGACTTCTAATTCAACGACAATGCAACCAAACATTTCTATGTGTTTGTATCACAAAGTGTCTGTGAGTTGTGTCTCAAAAAAATGTCTGAGAGTTGCATCACATAGTGTCTGAGAATTGTGTCACAAAGTGTATGAATTGTGTCTCAAAGCGTCTGAGATTTTAGTGGGAAACATGAGTTCAGAATATTTTCGTACTAAGAGCCTAGTTAAATTGAAAAATCCTGATTTTTTATAAAGAAAAACTTTAAACAGCCTCACTAGAATTGGCCCTATAAAAATTTATAATTAGTGAAGTTATGCTATAAAAATTTATAATTAGGCTCCGTTTGTTTGTAGAAAAATATTTTTCGGAAAACATTTTCTGCATTTTCCGATATTTGTTAAGCACAGAAACTGGGGAATATGTTTTCCGGAAAATGGTTTTCCTCTTTTCTAAGGAAAACGATTTCCTTACCTCCACCTAAGGAAAACATTTTCCGGAAAAGGTTAATGATACAAAATTATTTTTGAACACTCTTCCACCTCCACCTCGCCCCTTTCCCACACCACCCATCTCACCCCCAACCCCCACCCCCACCCACCTCAACCCCCCTCCCCCCCCCACAAAAAAAAATAAAAATAATATATATATATATATATATATATATATATATATATATATATATATATATATATATATATTTTCACTCATATTAAAATTATTTTTGAACACCTCCCCCACCCCCACTACCCCCACCGCCCACTCACTCACTCACCCACCCACCTCCACCCCCCACCCTACCCCACCATCCACCCACGCCCCAAAAAAGAAACTTTTTTTTTCACTCACATTAAAATTATTTTGAACACCTCCCCCACACCCACCTCCCCTACCCCCCACCCCCCAACACTACCCATCCCACCTCACCCCCAAACAAACGGGAAATCATTTTTCGGAAAACATTTTCCTTAGATTTACCAAACAACCAAAAATATGTTTATGTCATTTTCCGGAAAACATTTTCCGGGAAATCATTTTCCGAAAAATATTTCCCCCCAAAAAACAGGAGCCTTAGTGAAGTTATGTTTTAGAATGAATAAAGAAGTGGAGCAATTCTAGGGGCACAAAATAAAATCACAAAATCTTGCTCACAATGTGATGTAGCGATATTTTATTGATTGCATCGATAATGGACCCGCCATACACTAATTAAAAACACCAATAAATTTATTACACCTATGATTTTGTGAGCAAGTTTTTGTGACTTTTTTGTGCCCCTAGTATTATTCTAATGAAGTGTTCATGTTAGAAAAATGGTTATCAACGAAGATAAATTCTCAAGAGGTTATTGAGTTAATGCACTGGCTAATTCACTTAAGACTTAGCATATATTTAATAAATGATAAGTGTTATGGGTAAAATTTACATGACGACATCTTCCAGGATAGCGACATCCTGATAGTTACAGCACTGTAAGTATTTAATTTATCTATTTATTTACTGTGTTAATAACAAAATTTTGTGCAGATTAAACACGTGACATTACAAAAACCTATGAGGACTCTTATCAACGGCAACTAGACATGATCATAAAGGGGATAGAGGCCGAGTTTTTAGCTTAGTTAGTTAGATTAGAGATTAGTCTATCTTATTCTTGTATTTAAACCTAGCTAAGAGGCGGCACAAACACACGCTTACATACTCATTATTAGAATCCGCCATAGCTTTCATTGTAACTCAGTACATCAATACAACCGTTTAGGGGTGGTAGGTGCTCAGAAACACCTCCCGAGGTTTTGTGCCAGCGAGATCATTTTCTCAAGGGCTTTCCTCATATACATCATTGTCCCATTATTGTTTATCATCTTCATTCAACAATTATATTCCATTGCACCCTCCTTTCGAGTCTAAGAGTAAACACTTTTTCGCTTAATTTAGTTCTTATTGTTTTCTCACCAAAACAGTTTGGCGCCCACCATGGGGCCTTTGGTTTTTTAATTATTTGAGTTTCCTTCGAATCACTATGTCTACTCAACCCATGACTACCGGCACCAGCAAGGCTCCCTCCTAGCACAACTTTTGGCATGAACTTATCAATTGGGGGCAATAGTCCCAGCAAGACGACAAGGCACGCTGGATCTCTACCACACCACCGCCACCTGTCGGAGCTGGCAAGAAACCTTCAGCTCTATCCTCTTATCCTGAACTCAAGAGTATTCTAATCCAGATGAGGAGTCAGCTAGACAAGCAGCAGAGTAGCACTTCATTGATTTTTGACACCCTAGTGAATATGCAGAAAGGGCAGAAATCCTTGAGCGAAAGGGTAGATTCTGTATCAAAATTCGCCATAGGGTTCTTAATTTCAGCACTGGGGGCAGTCATTCTGTCTTTAACGAGTGGATCCCGATGGCAAGCACAGCTGATGGTGGAACTCCGTCATCTCCTTTGGTGATGACTTCTCCGATGATGTCGTCGTCCCCAGATCCTAACTTCTTTCAGTTATCTCCATTTGGCAACACTTCTGTCCCACCTTTCACTCATAACATTTCAGGGAAATCTACTGGGCCAGCATACACCAATAGTACCATAGTGACATCTACAGCGGATGTCAACCCCTTAGGTAACTTTAATTCAAGTTTTGCATTTGATAATAGTGCTCGTACTGATAATCCTTTTGCAGGTAACTTCATAGCAAGTCAACTTTATGAATTAAGGGATATGGTCATGAATGTACCTGGTGTGACCCTACCTATCCAGCAGGTCTCTCCAACATACTACAGTCAGTCTCGATTCGCGCTAGCAATTGCACATGTCGATATCCCGATAGGATTCAACATCCCATCCATGAAGTTCTATGATGGAAGCACAGATCCTGAAGAGCATTTCGCCCACTATCAAGAGAAGATGGAGATTGTTCGTATACCCCTTCGGTTTAGGGAATCTTGTTTGTGCAAAGGCTTTGGGTCAACCTTGGTAGGACCAGCTTTGAAATGGATGATTCGTCAACCACCAGGATCAATCGGTTCATATGTCCAGCTTATCAACATGTTCAACAACCAGTTCTCTTGCAGTCGACAATTTGAGAAGCTGACCAGTGACCTTTACCGGATCGTTCAACAACCAACCGAAGCGTTGAAGGACTACATCAACAGGTTCAACAACGAAGTCCTGGAGATCCCTAATCTTGACATGGCGACAACAACGGAAGCTTTCAGGATGGGTTTAAAGAAGGACTCTCCATTTTATGAAGATCTGGTGATGAATCCATGCAAGAGAATGGAGGAAGTACGCAATAGAGCTACAAGGTTCATCCAGCTAGAAGAGGACAAAGCTCAGCAGTCAAAGGATTCTAGCAAGGCATCGACATATGACAACCCGGACAGAAGGACAGAGACATCTCACCAGAGGCAGAACAACAGATCCAGACCTTACCATAGAAATGACTCTAACAAGATTCATTATGTGGAAGATGATGACCAAGATGAAACTGAATGTCCTAAAATTACTGATTACTGTTTTTCTGTTGATGTCTCAGGTATCCTGTGCATGATGAGCAACCATGGAGACAAAGAAAGATGGCCAAGGAAGAATGACAAACCAGCTACCTGGAAGGACAAATCCAAGTGGTGTGCTTACCATGAAGATTTTGGACACCTTACAGAAGATTGCATCACCTTGAGGAAGGAGCTGAGCTATTTATTATCGAAAGGATACCTCAAAGAAATCCTTAGCCACCGGAAGAACAAGGCAGAAAACAAAGAGAGTGTTCCAGAGAGACCACCTTCTCCTCCACCTGTAACCAAGGTAATCCAATTTATTAGTAGTGGGTCTGATATTTGTGGTACTTCTTATTCTGCAGCTAAAAGCCTTGCACACGAGTCCAAAGATGAAAAGCCCAGAAGAAAAGACAAGACTTCCCAGCTGAATTCTCAACATGTCATCTCCTTCGAAGAAGACGGCAGGGACAACGTGTTGGATCCACATCATGATGCACTGGTCATTGCCCTTCAGATAGGAAACTGCAAAGTCAGAAGGATCTTAGTAGATGGGGGCAGCTCTGTAAATCTCATTACCCTTGCAGCCTTGAAAGAGATGAATATTCCAATGACAGAGGTGGTAAAGAATACTTTGGTACTAGTGGGTTTCAGTGGAGAAACAAAGGACACGGCAGGAGAGATCAGACTCCCAGCGTATGTGGAAGGCGTCAACTCCATGGAAAGATTTTGTGTGATAGACTGTGCAACCAGCTACAATGTGATCTTGGGTAGGCCCTGGATTCATTCTATGAAGGCAGTGCCATCCACGTACCATCAGTGTGTAAAGATGTCGACACCTTAGGGAGTTGTCAAGATTTTCAGTGACCAACAGACAGGAAAGGATTGCTATATGACATCTATGAAGGCGACGTCCTCCTCTCGGCAAGCATAGCAATTAAAGAAAAAGGCACGTCAAGTCTTGGAAGCAAGGGAGCATGATGTGAAAGAAATACTCTTGGATCCCTCTAATCCAGACTTGAAAGTGCTAATTGGCCAAGATATACCAGCAGAGTTTGAAGAAGAATTAATCAATCTCTTGAAAGAAAGGGTCAATAGCTTCGCCTGGAAACATGAGGACATAACGGGGATTAGTAAAGACGTCATAACTCACAAGCTTAACATAGATCCTTCCTTCAAACCGATGCGACAGAAAAGAAGAAAGTTTGCTCAAGAAAGAAATCAAATTATCCAGGAAGAAGTTGATAGGCTGCTGAAAGCAAAGATGATCAGAGAAGCAGAATATAAAAAGTGGTTGGCTAATGTTGTTGTGGTGGAGAAATGAAACGGTAAATGGAGAGTTTGTGTTGAATTCACGGACCTGAACAAAGCATGATCTTCAGGATTCCAGCAAATCCAAATGGATCCGTTTGACCAAGAAGACACCGCCTTTATTACACCTACATGTATATATTGTTATATTGCTATGCCTTTTGGAATAAGAAATGCATGTGCAACATATCAGAAGCTCATCAACATAATGTTTAAAGACCAGATTGGGAACACCATGGAAGTCTACATCGATGATATGGTAGTCAAGTCAAAGAAAGCAGAAAACCATGTCCGAGATCTTACTCAAGCATTTGACATCCTAGATGCATTCAACATGAAGCTGAATCCAACAAAGTGTAACTTCGGCAGGAGGTCTGGAAAATTTCTAGGTTATATGGTGACACAAAGAGGAATTGAAGCAAGTCCAGAGCAGATAAAAGCAATCATTAACCTGACGTCACCTCAGACTGTTAAAGATGTTCAAAGATTGACAGGAAAGGTAGCAGCCCTCAACAGGTTTATTTCAAAATCCTCAGAAAGATGCAAGCCATTCTATGATATCTTGAAGAAGAATACCAGATTCGAATGGACAGAAATACATGAGAAAGCATTCCAAGATTTGAAGCAGTACCTGTCAACAACTCCGTTGTTGGCCAGACCATAAGAAGGCGAACCGTTATATGCATATCTGGCCATCTCAGAAGCAGCTGTTAGTGCAGTCCTTGTACGTGAGAAAGATGGTAACTAACATCCTATATATTATGTAAGTAAAACTCTTTTAGATGCGAAAACTAGGTACTCCCATCTAGAAAAGTTAATTCTAGGTTTGATTACTGCGTCAATTAAATTAAGGCATTATTTTGAAACTCATGTCATCTATATTCGTACTATTTATCCAATTAAGAATGTTATGAGAAAGCCAGAGATGTCTTGAAGGATGGCAAAGTGGTCCATCCAGCTGAGCACATATGATATCAGATACGAGCTAAGGACTGCAATAAAATCACAGGCACTTGCAGACTTTGTGGCAGACTTTAGTCGAAGTATGCAGCCCGAAGTAGAACTTGAGGTCCAACAGCTTCAAGGTGACGACATCCTCAAGTGGACCTTATTCACAGATTGTGCATCCAACATGAGAGGAACAGGACTGGGTATTGTCCTGAAATCACCACAAGGGGACATCATACCCCAGGCCATAAACTGTGATTTTAAAGCTACCAACAATAAAGCAGAGTACGAAGCTTTGATTGCAGCACTAACTGTTGCTCTAGACCTCAACGTCAAGGCGATTCAGGTATACTATGATTCATTATTATTGGTTAATCATTTCAATGGTTTCTATGCAGCTAAGAATGCCAAGATGACGTCATACCTGGGCATCATGAAAATCCTAGCAAGCAAATTCCAAAGCTTTTCCTTAGCACAGGTACCTAGAGAAGAAAATTCTCAAGTAGATGCCCTTGCTAACCTGGGATCATCCTTCAAAAGTGCCTCTCAAACCAATATCCCAATCATTCATGTCAACATTCTTGCTCTGGAAAAGTTAGAGCTTTTCAGCATAGATGACGACATCCAAGAAGATCAAGACAGTCAATCAGAAACTTCATGGACCACTCCAATCATCAAGTACCTCCAAGATGGCACCATCCCAACTAATGAGAAGAGTGCTAGAGCATTCAGGGTAAGAAATTCAAGATATCTGTTAATAGATAATGTGATGTTTAAGAAATCTTTTGCAGGTCCATAGGAACTTCATGAAGGAATTTGTGGCAACCATTTTGGGGGCAGAAGCTTATACACCAAAGCTCTAAGGATGGGTTATTTTTGGCCTACAATGCGTCAAGTTGCCACTGAATATGCCAAGAAGTGTGATTCATGTCAGAAGCACGGCGACATCCTGCACCAACCAGCAGAACTGTTTCATCCCATTCTCTCCCCTTGGCCATTTATGACATGGGGAATGGACATTGTGGGTAAATTTCCTAAAGCATCAGGAGGGAATGTATTCATGCTTGCAATGATGGATTATTTTTCCAAATGGGTAGAAGTGGAAGCATACGTCCAAGTCCGTGACAAAGAAGTCATTTCCTTCATCAAAAGGAACATCTTCAGCAGGTTTGGCATTCCTTTAGAGATAATCTGTGATAATGGTATCTAGTTCATCAGCAAGAAGACAATAGACTTCTTGACTAGCTGGGGAGTCAAGATGGTGACATCTTCGCTTGTACATCCTTAAGCCAATGGACAAGCAGAATCAAGCAACAAAATTATAATCAACAACTTAAAGAAGAGGTTAGATCAGAAGAATGGATGTTGGGATGAGGAGCTTCCATTCATTTTATGGGCAGACAGGACCACACCAAAGAATGCAACTGACACGCCCCCAGGTCCCGGGATCCCCTAATAGAACCTCGAACCTGGATGGGAGTGCCTAACGGGAAACAAGAAACTTAACAAGAAACTTAATGACATTTGTTTAACAAACTGACATGATATATATATTCTAGAGTAAGGAGCTATACTAGCTCACAACACGAGTTCTAGACAAGAAAATTCAAAACCAAACTTAATACATACACAGCGGAAACATGCCTAGCACATAAGCTGGCATTAAGAGTACTATAAAAGATGTCTACTGATAACAAGAACAAAACAAGACTGTCTACCCCAAAATAAGGAGTTATACAAAACCCAATACATCGTCCTCACCAAGAGTAAAAGGACACAAGCCCCAAAATAATCACGACCTGCGAAGCAAGCTCCCAACTATGTCGAGCCTCACTGCGCACTATCCTTCCTTTCCTGGGGGGGAAAGCAAATAAAAGGGTGAGATAAATCTCAGTAAGCTATTAGATGCAACTACATGACATGTTATCATGCAATTCAAGTAGATACTCAAATAATCATATCTCAAGTATCATCAAGTAACAAATATATGAGAGGATAATCCACTCATCAAGTAGCACATAAGGCTAAACAAGCAAGTTATAAGGATATTGCTTCCTTCCTTATTCCTCCCAAGAATACCATTGTTGTCGAAGCTTGTATTACTTTGACATCACGATCAATAATAGGAACTGATTATTCAGTATATATCAGAAGACCCGGTAACCAGTGTCATTCTCAATATCAGTACTCATGATTATTCATGAGGTGTTCGGGACAGGAATTTAGCATTTACTTAAGTCAGGCTTATTGCTCCAACTAAGGAAGCTATGCCCTTACTATGGCCGGTAGTAAGGGGTCGGGCGGAAATACATAGGGACCCGATTGTCACTTAAACCCCAGCTCTCGCGACAAGCGTGAACCTATACATTTTCGAACAAGCAAGGAGAACCAGCTGGACTCACACAAGAAAGTACAAGTAGATATTTCCTTGAACAACGGGAGAGGAACTAATCCAAATTTAGTGGACTAGCTCAACAAGGAACATGCTTCAAGTAATCAAGAAGTCACCTTGTATCAAGAAAATGTATGCAATGTTTGCACATACACAACAAGAACATGTCTCATACACGTTAGTGCTTGTTCATAGCACTTTCAAGTTCACTACCATACACATGTATTGGTGTCAAGCCAAGTACAAGATTTTATTATCTTATATTCAAGTCTTAATCCATTTCTATGGATGTTCAAGTCATGTACAAGCTTTTAATGTCTTATACTTCAAGTTATAACTTCCAATCTTTGGACATTCAAACAAGTATAAGAGTTATACATTTACTCTTACCAAATCCCAATCCTATTCTTAGGATGTTCAAGTCTAAGACCTTAGGCTAATGCCTCTAAGGTGCACAATCATTGGATTCACCACAAGTATAACACATTAGTGCTTGTTCATAGCACTTTCAAGACATAAAGAAGAGATACTACTCTTATACTTATGTTCTCATTTTGATCTAATGAGTCTACATGTTTAAGACCAAGTCTGATGCCCCTAAAGTATCACAACACTTGCTAGGACATCTTATATTAAGGTTATATACCTTAACTAGGGTTACTTCCAACTTTATACAAACTTTAAACAAAATCTTTGTTTTTCAGACGTCTGTGCGGTCGCCCACAATTGACTGTGCGGCCGCACACAAGCATGTCAATTTCTTTGAAAAATCCTTCAGAAAGATGTGCGGTCGCACACTAATTTTTGTGCGGTCGCACAGTGTACTAAAATGCGAAATTTTCATTCTTTCCCAGGTTGAAATATTTTCCGTTCCAAACGTAGGAGTAACATTTCCTAACAAATTCAACATTCCCAGAAAAGGCATAACATCATTCAAACTCATCTTTCCAAATCCCTTTATAATTTTACACAGGGGAATTTTACTCCTTTTGTCCCAAATTTACAAGTACCACAAAAATCACCCCAAACACAAAATTAACATTCACAAGTATCGAGAATAACATTTATGCATGTTATTACAAGCAAGGGGGAGCTAATAACTTACCTAGTCAAAATTCAAGTTGACCCAAACTTATTTCTGTTCGTCCTGGAACGCTCTATTCAACGCCACGAATATTAATCCGGGATCGGAATCAAGAACGGAGGGATAATTAAACTCGAGGAGTCGGGAATAGGGAAAACTTTTAACCCTAGCTTTTCAGAACAGAGGAAGTGAGCGTAAAGATTTGGGGAAGATGACTTTCCCAGGCAACCCAAGTCTTGATATACTTGGAAGTTTCAAAAATGACACTTAGGCCCCTCAAGTTTCACTTTTAACAAAAAGGCCCCTAAAGTCAAATTTTCACAAATGACCCAAAAGTCAAAACTAAACATTTAACCACCTTAACTATTTAAAGTAGTTAAAACTTTAACCCAAGTAAAACTAACACATAACATGCAAGTTCAAGAATTTAACAAGTATGTCAAATATTTAACAGGAAATAGGATGGGTGTTACATCCTCCCCACCTTAAAGAAAATTCGCCCACGAATTTTTACTTACCAAAGTTTTCAAATAGGCTCGGGTATTTATCTCGCATCTCTTTCTCGGTTTCCCAAGTAGCCTCTTCAATTTCATGATTTCTCCAAAGGACCTTCACAATAGGAATCCTTTTGGTACGCAATACTTGCTCTTTCCAGTCAAGAATTTCAACAGGCTGTTCCTCATAAGACAAATCAGGCTGAAATGGAATAGCCTCATACTCAAGAACATGTGATTCATCTGCCATATACTTGCGAAGCATAGATACATGGAACACATTATGAATACCAGATAAAGAAGGAGGTAAAGCCACTCTATAAGCCAACTTCCCAACTCTTTCAAGAATCTCAAATGGACCGATATAACGAGGAGATAACTTTCCTTTCTTCCCAAATCTCTTTATACCTCTACGAGGAGAGACCTTCAAGAATACAAAGTCACCTACCTGGAATTCAAGATTCCTTCTACGATGATCTGCATAACTCTTTTGTCTACTTTGAGCTGTGCGCAATCTATCTCGAATGAGTTTCACACTTTCAACTGACTGTTGAACCATTTCAGGACCCAAGAGTCTAGCTTCTCCCACTTCATCCCAACATATAGGAGATCTACATTTTCTGCCATAAAGAGCCTCATATGGAGCCATTTCAATGCTAGACTGAAAACTGTTATTATAAGCAAACTCAGCCAAAGGAAGATGAGTATCCCAACTGCCTTTGAAATCAATAACACAAGCACGTAACATATCCTCGAGAATCTGTATAAGTCTCTCAGATTGCCCATCAGATTGAGGATGAAAAGCAGTACTGAAATTCAATTTAGTACCCATAGCACCCTGAAGAGCCTGCCAGAATCGAGAAGTAAAACGAGGATCTCTGTCAGATACAATACTCACAGGAACTCCATGCAGTCGGACAATCTCCTGAACATATAAAGATGCCAACTGAGACAATGAATATCCCATGGAAACAGACAAGAAATGAGCTGATTTAGTCAACCTGTCCACAATAACCCAAACAGCATCATGGCCTCGTCTGGTACGTGGCAAACCAGTCACAAAATCCATAGTAATATGTTCCCATTTCTACTCCGGAATTTCCAATGGTTGCAACAAACCTGCTGGACGTTGATGTTCCACTTTTACTTGTTGACAAGTCAAACATTTGGATACATACTCAGCAATTTCTCTTTTCATATTGTTCCACCAGAAATGTTTCTTAAAGTCTTGGTACATTTTAGTACTTCCAGGATGAATAGTATACTTGGCTTTGTGAGCCTCTTCAAGAACTTTCTTCTTTATCTCAGGATCAACTGGAATACAAACTCGACTTCGGAAGGTAAGAATTCCATCACTGTTGAAAGAAAAATCTGGTTGCTTTCCTTCATTCATTCCACTAATGATTTTCTGTAATTCAGAATCACTTACCTGAGCTTCTTTGATCTGTTGGAGTAAATCTGAAGTAGCTTTTATATTAGCAAACATAACTCCATGATTTGATTCACAAGGACTCCAATCACACAAGTCTTCAAACATCTTCCATTCACGAATCATCAAGCAAGAAATATAAGTCTTTCTGCTCAGTGCATCTGCCACAACATTGGCTTTTCCTGGATGATAAAGGATAGTACAATCATGATCCTTCAATTTCTCCATCCATCTACGTTGTCTCATGTTAAGTTCTTTTTGAGAAAACAAGTACTTCAAGCTCTTATGATCGGTAAGGACTTCAAATTTGGTTCCATACAAGTAATGCCTCCATTTATGCAAAGCAAAAATAATCGCAGCCAATTCTAAATCATGAGTAGGATAATTCTTTTCATAAGGAGATAGTTTTCGAGAAGCATAAGCTATTACCTTGCCATCTTGCATTAGAACACAACCCAATCCTTCTTTAGAAGTATCAGTATAAACCATGAAATGCTCAGAACCATTAGGCAACGCCAAGACTGGAGCTGTAGTCAAACGCCTTTTCAACTCCTGAAAACTTGCTTCACATTTGTCATTCCACTCAAAAGAAATAACTTTTCGAGTCATATTAGTCAATGGAGTAGCAATCTTGGAGAATCCCTCAATGAACCTCCGATAATAACTAGCTAAGCCCAAGAAACTACGGATCTCAGTCACTGTAGTTGGCCTCTTCCAGTTTACAACTGCTTCAACTTTGGAAGGATCTACTGCAATACCAGTAGCAGACACAACATGCCCCAAGAATGAAACTTCTTCTAACCAGAAAGCACATTTGCTGAATTTTGCAAATAATTGTTTCTCACGAAGAACTTGTAATACTACTCTGAGATGTTGTTCATGCTCAGCCCGTGACTTAGAATACACAAGAATATCATCAATGAATACCACCACAAAGCAATCAAGATATGGCTTGAATATACGGTTCATCAAATCCATAAATACAGCTGGAGCATTTGTCAAACCGAATGGCATAACAATAAACTCATAATGCCCATACCTGGTACGGAAAGCTGTCTTTGGTATATCCTCAGATCTGATTTTCAACTGATGATAACCACTTCTCAAGTCAAGCTTCGAATACACTACTGAACCCTGAAGCTGATCAAACAAGTCATCAATATGAGGTAACGGATATTTATTCTTAATAGTTACCTGATTAAGATCTCTGTAATCAATACACAATCGCAGAGTCCCATCTTTCTTTCTGACAAATAACACTGGTGCACCCCAAGGTGATACACTAGGCCTGATAAAGCCCCTTTCAAGCAATTCCTCAAGCTGTGTTTTCAACTCTCTTAACTCAGCTGGAGCCATTCTATAAGGTGCTTTAGAGATTGGTGCTGTACCTGGTAATAACTCAATACAGAACTCAAGCTCTCGATCAGGTGGCATGCTATACTCAGAAGAGAACACATCTGAAAATTCAGACACAACAGGAATATCCTCCATCTTGGGAACAGATAAACTCTGATCAAGTACACATGCGAGATACCCGGCACAACCACGAGATAAAAGTTTTCTAGCTTTTAAAGCAGAAATAACATGTATAGCACATAAAGGCCTATCACCTTCAAAGGTAAAATCAGGCAAACCAGGAATAGAAAAAGTTACTACTTTTCTATAACAATCAACAGATGCATGATGCACATATAGCCAATCCATGCCAAGAATCACGTCAAAGTCCCTTATAGGTAACACGACTAAGTCAGCACGAAGGGCATGATCACCCACAAGGACCTCACATTTCTTGTAAACCTCAGAAGTAAACATGCAATCTCCCATAGGGGAAGATACTTCTAGCACATAAGGCATAGAATCAGGAAGAACATGCAAATGCGACACAAAATGAGATGCCACATAAGAATGAGATGAGCCTGGATCTATCAAGACTCGCGCTCTCGTACTAGAAAGTAATATAATACCTCCTATGACCGCAGAAGACTCAGCTACACCCTGCTGATCTAAAGCAAACACTCGACCCTGAACTTTTGGTCGACCACCACTATCTCTCTTGGAACCTGAGACTGGTTGACTTGTACTCCCAACTTGATTTACTTTACTTTTAGAACTATTTCTAGCAAAGTGCCCCGCTTCACCACACACTATACACTTTCCTTGCTTTAGCCAACACTTGTCTTCAGAATGGCCTTCTTTCGAACAATAGCCACATACTCTCCTGGAACCTTGGACTGTTGTCCTCGAACCAGTTGATACACTACCTTTGCTTTTAGTTGGCTGTCGGAATCGACGATCTTGGCGGCCAGATTTACCACCTTTATAACCAGATCCCTGAGTTCTATCTAATACACGACCAGTCATGGTTGTTCCCAACTTCACCTTGTGTTCTTCGATATCATTTTCAATGGTATAAGCCTTCTCCACTGCTTGCTGATAGCTAGTGAGTTGTAAAGAAAGAAGTTGCTTCCTATACTCAGTCCTCAACCCTTTAACAAACCTCTGTGCCTTCTTGGCTTCGTTTGGAACTAAGTGATCACAATACCTTGCCAATTCTGTGAACTTGGTTGAGTATTGCCCCACGGTCAGACTTCCCTTCTCCAGATTTAGGAATTCCATCTCCTTTCTATCTTGGACCACTGTTGGAATAAACTGCGACTTAAAAGCTTTAAGAAAATTCTCCCATGTCTGTGGTACACCTTCCATTTCCCAACTTTTACTCAACACTTGCCACCAATGTTCAGCGGCTTTCTCAAGTTTAAAGGTTGCAAAGGTTACCTTATCACCACCTGCACATCTCAAGGCTGTAAAGATCTTCTCAATACTTTCAATCCACTCCTCTGCCTTCTTAGCATCAAATTCCCCATCAAAACTTCGAGGTTTCAGCTTCAAGAACCTTGTAAGGCAATTAGGATAATCCCAGTCTACATTATCAACCATTTCTTCTTGAGGAGTTATAGATCTCAGCTGATTACTACCACTAGTACCTTCAGAACTCATTGTACCTGTAGGTAAACACTCAGCGTTATTAATAACACCCCAAGACTCACCCATACCTAGGCCATAGACCCTATCCAGACTTAGAGCAAACCAAGGTAGCTAAACAGGGTAGCTAAACCAGGGTAGCTCTGATACCAACCTGACACGCCCCCAGGTCCCGGGATCCCCTAATAGAACCTCGAACCTGGATGGGAGTGCCTAACGGGAAACAAGAAACTTAACAAGAAACTTAATGACATTTGTTTAACAAACTGACATGATATATATATTCTAGAGTAAGGAGCTATACTAGCTCACAACACGAGTTCTAGACAAGAAAATTCAAAACCAAAATTAATACATACACAGCGGAAACATGCCTAGCACATAAGCTGGCATTAAGAGTACTATACAAGATGTCTAGTGACAACAAGAACAAAACAAGAATGTCTACCCCAAAATAAGGAGTTATACAAAACCCAATACATCGTCCTCACCAAGAGTAAAAGGACACAAGCCCCAAAATAATCACGACCTGCGAAGCAAGCTCCCAACTATGTCGAGCCTCACTGCGCACTATCCTTCCTTTCCTGGGGGGGAAAGCAAATAAAAGGGTGAGATAAATCTCAGTAAGCTATTAGATGCAACTACATGACATGTTATCATGCAATTCAAGTAGATACTCAAATAATCATATCTCAAGTATCATCAAGTAACAAATATATGAGAGGATAATCCACTCATCAAGTAGCACATAAGGCTAAACAAGCAAGTTATAAGGATATTGCTTCCTTCCTTATTCCTCCCAAGAATACCATTGTTGTCGAAGCTTGTATTACTTTGACATCACGATCAATAACAGGAACTGATTATTCAGTATATATCAGAAGACCCGGTAACCAGTGTCATTCTCAATATCAGTACTCATGATTATTCATGAGGTGTTCGGGACGGGAATTTAGCATTCACTTAAGTCAGGCTTATTGCTCCAACTAAGGAAGCTATGCCCTTACTATGGCCGGTAGTAAGGGGTCGGGCGGAAATACATAGGGACCCGATTGTCACTTAAACCCCAGCTCTCGCGACAAGCGTGAACCTATACATTTTCGAACAAGCAAGGAGAACCAGCTGGACTCACACAAGAAAGTACAAGTAGATATTTACTTGAACAACGGGAGAGGAACTAATCCAAATGTAGTGGACTAGCTCAACAAGGAACATGCTTCAAGTAATCAAGAAGTCACCTTGTATCAAGAAAATGTATGCAATGTTTGCACATACACAACAAGAACATGTCTCATACACGTTAGTGCTTGTTCATAGCACTTTCAAGTTCACTACCATACACATGTATTGGTGTCAAGCCAAGTACAAGATTTTATTATCTTATATTCAAGTCTTAATCCATTTCTATGGATGTTCAAGTCATGTACAAGCTTTTAATGTCTTATACTTCAAGTTATAACTTCCAATCTTTGGACATTCAAACAAGTATAAGAGTTATACATTTACTCTTACCAAATCCCAATCCTATTCTTAGGATGTTCAAGTCTAAGACCTTAGGCTAATGCCTCTAAGGTGCACAATCATTGGATTCACCACAAGTATAACACATTAGTGCTTGTTCATAGCACTTTCAAGACATAAAGAAGAGATACTACTCTTATACTTATGTTCTCATTTTGATCTAATGAGTCTACATGTTTAAGACCAAGTCTGATGCCCCTAAAGTATCACAACACTTGCTAGGACATCTTATATTAAGGTTATATACCTTAACTAGGGTTACTTCCAACTTTATACAAACTTTAAACAAAATCTTTGTTTTTCAGACGACTGTGCGGTCGCCCACAATTGACTGTGCGGCCGCACACAAGCATGTCAATTTCTTTGAAAAATCCTTCAGAAAGATGTGCGGTCGCACACTAATTTTTGTGCGGTCGCACAGTGTACTAAAATGCGAAATTTTCATTCTTTCCCAGGTTGAAATATTTTCCGTTCCAAACGTAGGAGTAACATTTCCTAACAAATTCAACATTCCCAGAAAAGGCATAACATCATTCAAACTCATCTTTCCAAATCCCTTTATAATTTTACACAGGGGAATTTTACTCCTTTTGTCCCAAATTTACAAGTATCACAAAAATCACCCCAAACACAAAATTAACATTCACAAGTATCGAGAATAACATTTATGCATGTTATTACAAGCAAGGGGGAGCTAATAACTTACCTAGTCAAAATTCAAGTTGACCCAAACTTATTTCTGTTCGGCCTGGAACGCTCTATTCAACGCCACGAATATTAATCCGGGATCGGAATCAAGAACGGAGGGATAATTAAACTCGAGGAGTCGGGAATAGGGAAAACTTTTAACCCTAGCTTTTCAGAACAGAGGAAGTGAGCGTAAAGATTTGGGGAAGATGACTTTCCCAGGCAACCCAAGTCTTGATATACTTGGAAGTTTCAAAAATGACACTTAGGCCCCTCAAGTTTCACTTTTAACAAAAAGGCCCCTAAAGTCAAATTTTCACAAATGACCCAAAAGTCAAAACTAAACATTTAACCACCTTAACTATTTAAAGTAGTTAAAACTTTAACCCAAGTAAAACTAACACATAACATGCAAGTTCAAGAATTTAACAAGTATGTCAAATATTTAACAGGAAATAGGATGGGTGTTACAGCAACTGGACAGACACCATACTCCCTAGTATTTGGAGCAGAAGCCGTCATCCATGCAGAAGTCATCGTCCCAACAGCAAGATATGGGTTGCTGACATCTGAGCAGAACGACGTCAACCTATCTCATGATTTGGACACTATTGAAGAACTAAGGGACCTAGCAAGGATCAGGATGACAGCCTATTGTAGACACCTCGCCTTGGACCGCTCACCCCGATTGCACATTTGATTTTGTGTTTCTCCTCATTTTAAGTGTTTCTCGTTAGTTTATGTCACTTCCGTTAAGTTCCTGACTGACTTCGTTAAGTCCAGGGACTAAACTGAATGACAGGGCTGACTTTCTAGTCCATTCTGTGAAAATTGCCTTCTCTGAGTCGCGCGCCTCCGACACTAAGAGCCAGGCGCGCGCGCCTCCCGCCCCCAAAGCAGGAAGCGCGCGCCTCTGGGCGTCAGTTACAGATTTCTGGCCAGGATTCCCTCCCTTGCTCAATTTACAAGATTTTGCCCGGGAAGGATTTCTTGGTGACTGAGTTTTGTCACCAAAAACACCCCTCTTTCACCTATAAAAACCTCTCTTTACGTCCATTTTCAAGGACCGAAGATTGAACTTACAAAAACTATACCAAAATCACTTTCTAAAGGTTCTCCAAGGATTTCTTCAACCAATATTTGAAGTTCTTCAAATCGTAGGTAAAAGTCTATCTTTTCCTTTCTTTTCTACTTCATCTCCTCTCTCTCTTTTACTCTAATCAAATGTGCAATCACCCAAATCATTTTGGGACATGACTCTAATGATCACCTCATCTCATTGAGGTTGGTTAAGGAGTTATCTCCTACATTCCAAACTCTATTTTAAACCCCCTTTTCATGACTTAAAGAAGAAGAAGAAGAACGTTATTATTCATGTAGATTTTGATCAAGCAAGACCAACTTTAGTTGGGCGAGATGGGTGTTTTGGTACTTCCCATCTCGTAATCTAACCCCCGAACCTCAAAACAAAGAATCTCTGTTTTCGTAATCAAACTTAGGCTACAATCAATAGGTTTTTCTTATGTTCCTCAAAACATAGGTGGCGGCTCTAAAACAAGTTAGACATCCTAGGATAATTCACCGCTCTAGCCAAGCCGTGGTTCCCCCGGCTTGGCTAGAGCGGTGTATGCTTTACTACATTAATTGCGGGGGAACCACGGCTTGGCTAGAGCGGTGAATTATCCTAGGATGTCTAACTTGTTTTAGAGTCGCCACCTATGTTTTGAGGAACATAAGAAAAACCTATTGATTGTAGCCTAAGTTTGATTACGAAAACAGAGATTCTTTGTTTTGAGGTTCGGGGGTTAGATTACGAGATGGGAAGTACCAAAACACCCATCTCGCCCAACTAAAGTTGGTCTTGCTTGATCAAAATCTACATGAATAATAACGTTCTTCTTCTTCTTCTTTAAGTCATGAAAAGGGGGTTTAAAATAGAGTTTGGAATGTAGGAGATAACTCCTTAACCAACCTCAATGAGATGAGGTGATCATTAGAGTCATGTCCCAAAATGATTTTGGTGATTGCACATTTGATTAGAGTAAAAGAGAGAGAGGAGATGAAGTAGAAAAGAAAGGAAAAGATAGACTTTTACCTACGATTTGAAGAACTTCAAATATTGCTTGAAGAAATCCTTGGAGAACCTTTAGAAAGTGATTTTGGTATAGTTTTAGTAAGTTCAATCTTCGGTCCTTGAAAATGGAGGTAAAGAGAGGTTTTTATAGGTGAAAGAGGGGTGTTTTTGGTGCCAAAACTCAGTCACCAAGAAATCCTTCCCGGGCAAAATCCTGTAAATTGAGCAAGGGAGGGAATCCTAGCCAGAAATCTGTAACTGACGCCCAGAGGCGCGCGCTTCCTGCTTTGGGGGCGGGAGGCGCACCCGCCTGGCTCCTAGTGTCGGAGGCGCGCGACTCAGAGAAGGCAATTTTGACAGAATGGACTAGAAAGTCAGCCCTGTCATTCAGTTTAGTCCCTGGACTTAACGACGTCAGTCAGGAACTTAATGGAAGTGACAGAAACTAACGAGAAACACTTAAAATGGGGAGAAACTCAAAATCAAATGTGCAATCGGGGTGAGCGGTCCTAGGCAGGGTGTCTACAGAGCCCCTCGGCGACGTGGACTGCAAAGCAAAACGCGTCGACGAAAGTTAAAAACACCCGCCGAGGACATCACTAAGAAAAAGCAAAGACTCGATGAAAGCAGGAATTTGAAATTTCGAGAGATAGTGGTGCGCTCCCTGTGTGAGCGGCTTTTGTTGATAGAGGGGGTGGCATGATCCGTTAGGTGAACCTGCCGGCTGAATGTTTTGAATGAGGCCGTTAGTGAACCGGTTTGATGAATCCGTTAGTGAATCCCTTGGATGAGTCCGTTGGTGAACCCTTGTTGACGAATCCGTTAGTGAATCCGTTTGATTAATCCGTTAGTGAATCCCTTGGGTGAGTCCGTTGGTGAACCCTTGCTGACGAATCCGTTAGTGAATCCGTTTGATGAATCCGTTAGTGAATCCCTTGGATGAGTCCGTTGGTGAACCCTTATTGACGAATCCGTTAGTGAATCCGTTTGATGAATCCGTTAGTGAATCCGTTGGATGAGTCCGTTGGTGAACCCTTGTTGACGAATCCGTTTGATGAATCCGTTAGTGAATCCCTTGGATGAGTCCGCTGGTGAACCCTTGTTGACGAATTCGTTAGTGAATCCGTTTGATGAATCCGTTAGTGAATCCCTTGGGTGAGTCCGTTGGTGAACTCTTGTTGACGAATCCGTTAGTGAATCCGTTTGATGAATCCGTTAGTGAATCCCTTGGATGAGTCCGTTGGTGAACCCTTGTTGATGAATCCGTTAGTGAATCCGTTGATGAGGCCGTTAGTGAACCTTTGAGGACGAATCCGTTAGTGAAATCCGTTGATGAAATATTGCTTTGAAGTCTCGTGCCACTTGGAGTCACACTTGACTTTTTGAATTGTGGGGTGCGGGCACAGTTGGCCGCGACCAGAAAAATGTTCATCCTGGGGATGAAATGTTGAGATTGACTCTTGAGGGGGGTGTGGCACCCGTGACAGAACTTAGGGAGTTCGGAATCCGTGGGAGGACGGCCTACTTTTGAGTGGGAGTTTTTATCCTACTTTCAATTTTTTTTTGACATGCCTTAAGGGCGGACCAGAAGAATGTGTGCCCAACTGGGTGTCCGAGGACAGGGGCTGTGCCTTGATTTAAGCTGGAGATCTCTGACAAGGCTTTTTCTTGAAATGATTTAGACTTGGGAGGCGCGCGCTTTCCTATGTAGGCTTGGGGAGATGACCGCAACCGTTGGGCTTTTGCTTCTCTGTATCGGGGAAGTGTCTTCCTTCCCGAGAGCTACTTGGATTATTTATTTGGCACCCTTTACCGTGGCATCACTTGGGTTGATGTGCTTCGTGCCGAGTTGTTGGGAAAGGGTTTTGAGCCTAGCAGCACTTTGAGATATAGGGAGGCTGCTGCTGATTTGAGTAACATTCTCGCTGACCCATTCGGTACTCCTTTTGATGACTTTTATGCTAGGAGACGTGTTGCAACACAGAAGGTTTCGGTGTGTATTAGTGCTCCTTTGTTACCCAAGAAGAAAAGGATTGAGAGACGATCGGGTGGTCCTTTGAAAGCTAAGAGAAAATTGGATTTTTCTTAGTACCCTAAGAGATTGCAATTAGACCACTTTGTTTTAGGATTTAATATTTTGATGTCTTTTGTTGCTCAATAAATCCGTTGCAATGGCTCGAATAATTCATTGATTGAATAAGAATTGCATTTTGTCATTTGAAGTGAATTGGGTATTTTTGATATGTTTTAGACCGCACCCGAAGGTTGCCTACGTTCCTCCAGTTGGGAGGCTCAGGTCTTCATAGTTCAAACAAACAAAGACCATTTTTTTTTGTGCACCCTGTTTTTTGCCTAGACCGCCCTTTCGGGTTTTCAATCTAGCGGGCTTCTTTTTTACACGTGCTCTAATTTTTGCCTAGGCCGCCCTTGCGGGTTTTCAACCTAGCGAGCGTTTTTTTTTTTTTTTTTTTTTTTTAATGGTCTTTGTTCATTAAGCGTAGAACCTCTTGAGTTTGTCGAGGTTGACCTCCTTTGGCAGCTGGTCACCATCTAAATCCACGAGCCAGACTGCACCACCGCTTAGTATCTTTTTGACCACGTACGGACCGATCCATCGGGGTCCCCATTTCCCCAGGGGATTCATGGCATTAGGAGGATGTTGTCTTAAGACCAAATCTCCCACATTGATGTTTCGAGGCTTCACCTTTTTGTTGAAAGCTCTTGCCATCCTTTGTTGATATGCTCTTGTGCGTTCGAGTGCTCTTAACCTTTTCTCGTCGAGCAAGGCTAGTTGTTCATATCGACTTTGCATCCAGTCGACCTCATTGACTTGATTCTCGAGGAGGACCCGTAGAGATGGGACTTCAAGTTCGATAGGGAGTACGGCTTCAGAACCATAGACTAATGAATAGGGAGTTTCTCCTGTTGCAGACTGTATTGATGTGTGGTAGCCCCACAATGCTAGAGGTAGCTTCTCGGGCCAATCCCTTCCTGTTGAGGCCATTTTCTTGACGATGGTCTCGATGGTTTTATTTGCTGCTTCGACCGCGCCATTTGCTTGGGGGCGGTAAGGAGATGATTTGTGCTTAGTGATCTTGTATTCTACCAAAAGTGCATCCATTTCCTTCTCAAAGTGAGAGCCGTTGTCGGAAATGATTTCATGAGGCATGCCGTATCGGCACATGATATTAATCTTTACAAATTCGGCCACTTTCTTGGCGTTGAGGGTCCGATAGGCTTGTGCTTCGACCCACTTTGTGAAGTAGTCGACTGCCACTAGGACGAATGACTGCCCATTGCTCCCGGCAGGATGAACTTTACCGATGATGTCTATCCCCCAACAAGAGAAAGGACAAGGTGTGACCATGTTGTAAAGTTGTGAGGGTGGATCATGTTGCAGATTAGCGTGGAATTGGCACTTGGCACACCTTTTTACTTTCTCGATACAGTCTCGTTCCATAGTACTCCAATAGTAACCAATGCGAAGTATCTTCTTGACTAGCATGAACCCATTCATGTGGGGTCCACATTCTCCTTCGTGCACTTCACACATTATCTCTTGATCTTCGGCCTCATTGGCGCATAAGAGATTGATCCCGTCGGTGTGCCTTTTATAGACTCGGTCCCCAATCAGTACGTACCGAGAGGCTAACCTTTGCAGAGCTGCTTGAGACTTCTTATTGATATTCTTGGGATAAGTGCCATCTTTGAGGAGATTCATGATATCCGAATACCACGGAGAGTTTGTTTGAACCTCGTTGATCTCGATACTCATGCAATATGCCGGACTGTTCCTTCGAGAAATTTTGAAGGGTTTCACCATTTTCCCTTTGGGCATTTCGACTAATGAAGCTATGGTGTCCAGTGCAACGGCGAAGCAATTTTTATCCCTTGGCAGGTAGTTGAAAGTGATCTCTTGGAATTGTTCAACCAGTTCTTCTAGGTGCTGACCATACTGTTGGAGAGTCGGGTCTTGGGTTCGCCATTGACCCGATTGTTGATTGATAAGGAGCAAAGAGTCGCCGAATACTTCTAGTTCTGTGATGTTTCTGTCGAGAGCTGCTTCGAGCCCTGCTATACATGCTTCGTACTCGTCAATGTTGTTGGTAGCTTCGAATTCTAGGCGGATGGCAATGGGAGTGTAGATGTCTTTTGGATCGACAAGCAATACTCCTATACCAAAACCATGTTTATTGGCGGCGCCATCGAAAAAAAGTTGCCACTTAATTTCCTCGGTTGCAGTACAAATTAAATGCTCGTCGGGGAACTGTACATCTTCCCCCTTCACTTCGTCACACGGGAATTCGGCAAGCTGGTCACTAAACACTTTCCCCCTGACGGATTTTAGTGTGACGTAAGTGATATCTTAGCCGGCGAGCATGAATTACCATTTGGCTATTCTTGTTGACATGAAAGGCTTCTCGAAGATGTAGCGGAGCGGGTCCACCTTTGCTACTAGCTTGATTGGAAAAGCTTCCATATAGTGTTTGAGCTTTTGAGTGACCCAAACCAATGCTGCACATAACTTCTCTAAGACAGATTAGTTCTTTTCACCTCCTTGGAATCGGCGACTGACAAAATAAATGGCGTTCTCCTTTGTGGACTCTCGTTGCTCTTGTGCTAACATAGCCCCTAGGGCTTCATCATTGACAGTGAGATAGAGCAAAACAGGTTTCTCCTTGTGCGGCGGAACTAGAACAGGAGGGCACGTCAAGTAATGCTTCACTTGATCGAAGGCTTCTTGGCACGCGTCGGTCCATTCTAGAGCTACATTCTTCTTGAGTAGCTTGAAGATTGGCTCGCACATGGAAGTGAGTTGGTGCACAAACTGACTGATGTATTGTAGTCTGCCTATGAAGCCTTTAATCTTTTTCTGCGTCTTTGGAGGAGGCATGTCAATGATTGCCTTGATTTTGGAGGGGTCTACTTCAATTCCCCTTTCAGTGACCATATAACCAAGAACTTTGCCTCAGATAACCCCGAACTTGCACTTTGCAGGGTTGAGCCTCATCTTGTGTTGACGAAGCCTTTCGAAGAACTTGCGGAGATCGATTAAATGTTGACCATCGGTCCCTTTGGAGTGAATGATCATGTCGTCCACATAGACCTCGATTTCTTTGTGGATCATATCGTGGAACAAGTCTGTCACGGCTCTTTGGTAGGAAGCCCCGGCATTTCTTAACCCAAATGGCATGACTGTGTAGCAAAAGGTACCCCACGGTGTTGTGAAGGCTGTCTTGTGTTGATCTTCTTCGGCCATGAGAATCTGATTGTACCCAGCGAACCCATCCACGAATGAGCGAACCTCGTAGGCAGCAGTGGAGTCGACCAGCATGTCGATATTAGGGGGTGGAAAATCATCCTTTGGGGAAGCTTTGTTTAAATCCCGGAAGTCCACACAAACTCGAACCTTGCCGTTTGCCTTCCTGACTGCCACGATGTTGGCTAACCATGTCGGATACTCGATAACATTGATGAAACCCACACTGAGGAGCTTCTCAATCTCTTCTTTGACCTGCAGAGACCATTCTGGCTTGATCTTTCTGAGCTTCTGCTTTACTGGCCTGGCATCTTCTCTGATCGGAATCCTGTGCTCCGCTACCTTTCTGTCCAAACCCGGCATGTCTTTGTATGACCATGCGAACACATCCACGAACTCCCGTAGTAGTGCAGTCAATCTGTCTTTGTCGTCCCCCTTGAAGAAGCTTCCAATCTTAGTTTCTTTTGGCTCTTCCTCGGTACCCAGATTAACACCATGCAATTCTTCGTCAGCCTTTGGACCATTCTCACCACGACTACGGACTTGTTGAGCAAGTTCATTTAAGTATGTTGTGTTTTCGTGGTCTATTTCATCATAATTTGAATCGTTATTAACTTGTTCGTTAAGTTCATTATTAGTTAATTCATCATTTATGATGTTTGCAATCTCAGGGTACTCAGAAATATCAATTTTTTCATTAGCAAAGAAAGGAAACACACGGTCGGCTATGGCCTCCAAATCCTCTTGGGTGAGGGTATTAGAGACACTCTCGGACTCAAAAGTAAGTGTGAGCCACTCTTCCTTCGTTGCTGTGCGGGGTATGCAACCCATTTCTCAGACTAAGAATTCTTCGGATACCACGGGCCCTTTCGTTGAATACCAATTGTTGATCGGCTCGGAGCTTGGCGGGATCTCACTGATAGTCTCGTTCATGATGATGGTGTCATGGATGGCGTTGACTTGGCATTCATTCATCGTGGCAAGCTCTTCGAACATGGAGGCTAAATCTGTCAGTTCTTCCCCCACGGTAATTTCTGTCTCGGATTCTATAGTCATCTTCCTTCCCCACCATTCACGGGGCGACATGGGAGTTGGTTCCCTTTCGGATTTTTGGATCTCACAATCGGAGAAGATTTCGAGGCCGGGCTTTTTGATACCCTTATTGTTAACCAATGGCTCGGGAAAGATCATGTATGGAACGTCTTCCCCTTGGCGGACAAAATAACCATTCAACATCTTGCGGTAAAGCCTCAGATTAGGGACCTCATAACGACGGCCTTCTTTACGAGCTCGGGCCTTTTCGCTCTTGATTGCTTGCTCTTGTTTTAAGTCTTCTTTGGAAGGCTCATACCCCAAACCGAATGTGTTTTTGATAAATGGGACTTGCACGAGATGTAGGATTCCTTGTTGATATCTCCCTAAGCCTAAACCAGGGAAGTAGTCCATATTCCTCATTATGCGGAGGACTTTGTGATTGCTGGGGGTCCATGATCCGTTTCCCCCTTCTTTGTCAATGGCGTTGATTGAGACGCCGGAGAGAGTGGAGTCTGGTAAACCATGCTGAACTTGGTGGACGGGCTCACCTTTTCTGTGGATAGTGACGTTTTCAGCCATGACGGTCACTATTTCATCACCATTTCGGATCTTGACATATTGGTGGAGAGTTGATGGTACGGCATTAGCACTGTGAATCCATGGTCGTCCCAAAAGTAAGTTGAACGAGGCCGGGATATCAAGCACTTGGAATGGAACGGACATGACCATGCTTCCAAACTCGATGTCTATTTCGATCATACCCATGACTGTACGGGCGGTGCTGTCATAACCTCAGATTACTTGAGTAGAAGGCTTCAAATCGGAATCCTTAAGTCCCAGTATGCCCATGATTCTGCCAGGCATGAGATTGAGTGCGGAACCACCGTCCACTAAGACTCTTGAGACGGGCCTCCCCCTTTTTCGTACCTTGAGGTAAATAGCTTCGTTGTAGCCGGAACCAAATGGTGGAAGGTCCATATCGGCAAAGGTGATGACGTTGCCAAAATGAATGTGACCAATCATTGCCGTGAGGTCCTCGGGGGTAGTATCGGGAGAAACTGATGTATCATCGAGATTGCGGATGACAAGATCTCGGTGTTTCTTTGAGGATGCAATGAGGTCCCAAATAGAGATGTTGGCTTGAGTTTTCTTGAGTTGGACAAGTAGAGGGTCTTCGGGAGTGTCGCGAGCTTGCGGTCTTTGAGAAGAGGAGCTTAGTGCGGAAGTGGAAGGGTTGCTTGCTATGACTCGACCGGATCGAGTTAGCATGTTGACGTTCCCATCTTGCTTCTTTTTCCTATTCTCTAGTACTTCCCTCATTACCTCATCGTAAGTCACTACATAACAAGAATTTTCAAGTTTATTCATAACATTGGGGCCCCCATTCACAATTGGGATTGAATGGGTGGTCCCCTCGAGTTCTCCTATCTCTATTACATTGATATGCTCGTCATTAGTCACTAAAAATTCTTTCTTATCTATGAGATCTTGAATGACATTGCGGAGAACGAAGCAATCCTCGATGGTGTGGCCACTATATTGGTGGTAGCCACAATATTTGTGGTGAGCATGATTGGGGTGGATCGTCTTGGGTTGGTACCCTTGCACGGGTGTGACTTGACCCTTTGCCTTGAGGACCTCGAACACTTCGGTTTGAGTCATGCCTTGGAGAGGCGTGTAGACACGGTCACTTCGGGACTTCTTCCCTTGAGGTGGAGGAACCTTTTTGTAATACCCCTTATCAATAGTGACGGCGTTGACCGAGGCCTCTTTTGTGGAGTTGGAAGCGGCCTTGTAGCGGTAAGTAGGAGTGGCCTTCTTAATCTCCTTGAGCAAGTCATCCATGCGTACCCCCGCCTCATACATTTGGGAGAAGTCGGAGTAGCAAGCCCCACTTAGGTGGGTGCGGAGATCAATCTTGAGTCACTTGAGAAAGATGTCCATTTGCTCTTTTGTGTTTGGCCTCTCGACAATTTCAGAGAGTTTATCATTCCATCTCCTTGTGAAGTCGATGAAGGACTCATTGTCTCGTTGAGTAGTGTTCTCTAGCTCTTTCCTTGTGGACCGGTGAGTGGTGTTGCCTTGGTATTGGTTCTTGAAGGCAAGCATGGCGGAGTCCCAATCAAGACGGACAGTGAGCGGGAGAGTAGCAAACCAATCTTTTGCCGCCCCCTCGAGAGTGAGAGGAAAGCATTGAGCCATCACCTTGGGGGAGACCTTCTTCGGAACCATTGCCCAAATATAAGTCTCAATGTGAGCCATGGGACAAGAGTTGCCCTTGAATTTGCTTATGTCGGGCATCTTGAACTTATCGGGAAGAGCGGCCATAGTACTCATGAGGACGGATGATTGATAAAGGCTTGTGTCGGAGCCTTTCCCCATGTTGAGCCCATTGAATTTTTGGTCGATGTAGGCCATGATAGAATCCACCATTTTGGGCTCATTTTTCTCGGAACTTGGTTCCCCCAGTTTCTTGGTGCGGGTGTTGACATAAGGACTTTTGAACAAACCCTCGGTCCACTCGGATTCATCGTCATTGTTCTTGTTCTTCCCCTGGGCAAGGTTAGTGAGATTTTCTTTCATTAGCTCCATCTCGGCCTCGTGGGCCTCCCTTTGGCTGTCGAGGTGGGATTGCCAAATGTCGTCTTTGCTTTGTGCCTCCTTATTAAGGGTGGAGACTTGCTCTTGGAGGAGTTGGACCATAGTTGAGAGCTGTTCGAGAGACATGGTGTTGCTGCTGCCGGTCATGGTTGATGTTGGAGCTGTTGGAGTGATCTCTTCATGGACTAACCGATTTGCTGAATCCCGGTAGACTCTGTAAGTACTAATTGAACCTATATTGCAGAAGAGGCCCTTGTCAGTCTTGAGTAACACTTGCAGTCCATGAAGAGGCTTAGAACACACAGTTGGGCACACGACTCGAACCACATAAGAAAAGACTCATTTTTTTTGTTTTTATAAGTCGGAGGGAATGAATCCCTTTTGGGGTTTCTAAGAAAATAATGGAATCGTCACACTAGTATATAGACCATCTCGTGGTCCCATATACTCATCGGATTCCATCGCGCTTGTGAATCCTACATGTATCGGGAGTAAACTAAATTAATGTAGTAAAGCATACATGCGGGGACGGATTTTTATTTTCGTCCAAAATAACCACTTTTGGTGAATTATCCTAGGATGTCTAACTTGTTTTAGATTGTTTAGAGTCGCCACCTATGTTTTTAAAGGAACATAAGAAAAACCTAGAAATAGCCTAATTTATGTACCAAATCAGAGATTCGGGAGAGAAGGGTTCGGGGGTTAGGTGACGGAGTGGGAAGTACTTAAACACCCACTCCGCCCCGCTTATGCGGGTCTTGCTACTATTGGTGTTCTAATGCTAAATGTCTTTCAATTTATTAACAGTGCTAACAATTATAATGTAAAGAAAAAGGGGAAGAAAAGAGAATTGTTTTATTTATAAATTTATGCTAAACAATTACATTAAGAAATGTATAGGAAATTAAAGTAGAGATTAAAATGTAGGGAGATAACCTTAACCAACTTTAATGTAGTAAAATGGTCATTTGGTCATGTCCCAATTAATGGGGATTGCATACTAGTAAGACTAGAATAAAAGAGAAGAAGAATAAAAGTACCTTTAGAAAAGAGGACCTTAGACTTTGACTTGAAGATGGTGTTGTTTGTAGAGAAATGGTTGTGCAACACTTTGTATAGTGTTTGTTTGTAGGGAAAATGTGTTGAGAGAACTTGTGTATAGTTCTTGTTGGGAAGATGAAGTTGGTCGAAAGAGTGTAAAAAGAGTCCCTTTCTAAGGTAGAAGATGATGGTTTTATAGGTAAAAAAGAGAGGGAAAGGTTGGAGGGAAATTGGTCAATCCATGTGAGATGGAATTGACCAATAGAAAATAAGATAAATAAAATAATAAATGAAAGAAATAAAAAAAAAATCAAATAAAATAAAAATGAATTATTTTGTTTTAAAGAGATGGCTAGAATAATGGGATTGGAGGTTATAAAACTAGGGGGGATGAATGTGGATGAGAAAAGAAGTCTTTTGTGATCAAGAAAGAGATGTTGTAAATAAGAAAAGGGAGGGAAATAAGGTGCAATCCGTTACTGCCAAAATGGGAAGCGCGCGAGTCCCGCTTTTGGGGCGAGACGCGCGCGCAGCCCGTTAACAGTTCCGGAAGCGCCCGCGGCAGAAAATGACAGAATGACCCTAAAAGTTAACTCTGTTATGCAGTTTAGTCCAAAACTAACGGAATCAGTTAGGAACTTAACCGAAGTAACAGAAATTAACGAAAATGAGTTAAATAAAAATACTTTGTATGCAATCGGGGTGAGAGGTCCAAGGCGGGGTGTCTACAGAGCCCCTCGGCGACGTGGATTGCAAAGCAAAACGCGTCGACGAAAGTAAAAACACCTGCCGAGGACATCGACAGAGAAAAAGAAAGAAAAGAAAGCAAAGACTCGATGAAAGCAGTAATTTGAAATTGCTAGAGATAGGGGTGCGCTCCCTGTGTGAGCGTCTTTCGTGGGTAGAGGGGGTGGCATGATCCGTTGGTAAACCTGCCGGCTGAATCCGTTAAGTGAGGCCGTTAGTGAACCCTTGGATGAGGCCGTTAGTGAACCTTCGAATGAGGCCGTTAGTGAACCTTTGAAGAGGCCGTTAGTGAACCTTTGAATGAGGCCGTTAGTGAACCTTTGAGGAGGCCGTTAGTGAACCTTTGAAATGAGGCCGTCAGTGAACCTTTGAGGAGGCCGTTAGTGAACCTTTGAATGACGAATCCGTTAGTGAAATCTGTGGATGAGGCCGTTAGTGAACCTTTGAGGAGGCTGTTAGTGAACCTTTGAATGAGGCCGTTAGTGAACCTTTGAAGAGGCCGTTAGTGAACCTCTTCAAAGGCCGTTAGTGAACCTTTGAAGAGGCCGTTAGTGAACCTTTGAGGAGGCCGTTAGTGAACCTTTGAATGACGAATCCGTTAGTGAAATCCGTGGATGAGGCCGTTAGTGAACCTTTGAGGAGGCCGTTAGTGAACCTTTGAATGAGGCCGTTAGTGAACCTTTGAAGAGGCCGTTAGTGAACCTTTGAATGAGGCCGTTAGTGAACCTTTGGGGAGGCCGTTAGTGAACCTTTGAATGACGAATCCGTTAGTGAAATCCGTGGATGAGGCCGTTAGTGAACCTTTGAGGAGGCCGTTAGTGAACCTTTGAATGAGGCCGTTAGTGAACCTTTGAAGAGGCTGTTAGTGAACCTTTGAAGAGGCCGTTAGTGAACCTTTTGACGAATCCGTTAGTGAAATCCGTGGATGAGGCCGTTAGTGAACCTCTGTTGACGAATCCGTTAGTGAAATCCGTTTGGCGAGGCCGTTAGTGAACCTTTGTTGACGAATCCGTTAGTGAAATCCGTTTGACGAGGCCGTTAGTGAACCTTCGAGGACGTTAGTGAACCTTTGTTGACGAATCAGTTAGTGAAATCCGTTGATGAGGCCGTTAGTGAACCTTTGACGAATTGCTGCTTTGAAGCCGTGTGCTGTTTGGCGTTGCAGTTGACTTTTGCGGGGATGCGGGCATGGTTGACTGTGGACCATTTTTTGCTGGGATAAAGTGCCTCGAGTTGCAGATGCTGTTTGACTTCGCGGTGGTACCTGTTATGTGCTTTGCAGGTATATGTGCTAGTGCAAGAAGATGCATGAAGTGTGAAATGAAGAGAGAAATTGTGCTCGTGGTGCAATGTGATTTGAAAGCAGTTTTGCATGAGAGAGAGATTTTCAAGAATGAAGAAATTGCTTTTGTGTGCTATGTGATTTTGAGGAAAGTATTAATGAATGATGTTCATACCTTCACTTACCATGGCCGCTTGATTCGGGATGGAGATGTTGTGGCTTTGATGAAGATGATGAACTGCTGCTGCTTTTGATGGAATGTTGGTGAGATGACATTCTGAATGATGGGTTGGTCGTGCCAAAGGCTGCCTACGTATCCTTTGAAGGAATCAGACCAGCGTAGTTCAAGGATGATGGAGAATGCTGGAGGAGAAGCTAGGAGCAAAGCAAAGTAAAGCACATACTTTTGCACATAGAAGGAGAAAAAGAAAAAGAAAAATCTTTTTTTTTTTTTTTTTTAGATTAGAAAGGAAAGAATATGCACACATGTGAGGAAAAGATTTTTTTTTTTTTAGTTCGTGGGTGAACCATTTTAACCATTGTGTGCTTGTGAAGCCAACCCAAGATCAAGTCATGTTCAGTCGAAGTCCGGATTGCCTCGCTTGAATTCTGTTGTCGTCGGTGTGCCCAACGAAGATTGATGTCTAGCCCTAAGAGATTTGTCGGTTATGGGGCTTCAAAAGGCTTTAGATGCCGAGATGAGGGGTTGCTGATTGTAAAGCCCCTAGAATGCCTTTGATGCCAAATTTTGAGGGACTTGCATAGCTCCAAGATAAATCAGCTCTTGGCCCATTCGAGTAAATCGCCCTTTGTTGTTGTAGTGAGCAAGCCCCAAGAGGAGATCGTTGATGCCAAGCTTTGAGAGATTGCAAATCCCCAAGTGTCGTGGGCTTGTAGATGGCGGGATGTGAAGACCTTTCATTGTAAAGCCCCAAATTATCTCGTGATTGGCTCGGCATTGAAAGCGGATGTACCGTTTGGTAGAATTCTTGATATAGATCTTCTTCTTGCTCTTACTGGGGAGATGAATGGCCTCATTGTGGTCGATACCCAAATGGCTGAGGGCTTATGTCAAAGGATGCAGTAATGTCTTGCGGTGCCGTCGAGGTCGCGGAGGATAAGGTCTTGGCGTGATAAAGTCTCAAATGAGTATGCTTGCTTGACTCTTCTTGAGTTGAATTAATGACGTATCTTCGGATGCAACTAGTGCTGTGGCCCAACTTTATCTGAGCTGCACCTTGTGGTTTTTTTTCTTGGAGAAGGGGGTGCTGAATTGCAGAAACATTGGGATTGGCCGTGGCATTTCCCGCTATAACCCTGTTTTGATTAGAGTTTAGCATATTGAATCTTTTCCTGTTCCCTAAGACTTCCTTCATAATCTCGTTGTAAGTTCTAACAAGAATTATCAAATTCATTCATATCATTGGAGCCTTCATTTAAAACCAAGGGGCCTTTTGACTGGAAGTGTTGAGAGACTCTTGAAGCTTGATCCCTTTCATGGAGCCATAAGACTATTCCACATTGCACTTGCTCGAGTATTGTTGCCCAAAAGACTATCGGTCGCGAAGCCCTAATACTGCCCTTTGCTTGAATTACTGTAATGCCGTAGCCCAAAAGATTGTAGATTGCGAAGCCCTTGGAGACCTTTGGTGCCGAATTGAGGAAGCTTCCAATGTTGCACATGACTTGGCTGGGGATACTGCTGGGGAGTTAATTGCTCTTTGCCGAGGGAGCCTTTAAGACTTGACCGTGGCCCCTAGAGTTCCATCATTGATTGCGAGAAAGATCCATCCTTGATTGGGGGAACGAGCACGGGCACACTTGACAAGAGGGCTTTTTGACATCCCTTTTGAGAGACTTTGAGGATAGTCTCACACATATTTTTCGAGCATAGCCCCTAGGGCTTGTTGATTGTCAAAAGAAGCCCTTGTTCTCGGGTCATATAGCCCCTAGGGCGTCACCATTTGTTGAGCAAAGCAAGAGTGACCCATCCTCGTGCGAGGGAACAGACATGAGAGGACATGGCAAGAGCTACTCCATTTCTCAGGAGCCTTTCGGCGTACTTTAGAAGCACATACTTGAAGAAGCTTTGAAAACCGAGACACATGTTGTTGCTATTTGCTGCCCAAGCCAATTGACTAGATATGGGTTATTTGTGCAACCTCGTGCCCTTTTGTGATGGGCTCGTTCTCGGATGGGTCTTGGTTACCACGGGCCTTCTTTTCATGAACCCAAGAATGCACACTGCTGGAGAATGATACCAATAACCCAAGACAACCTTTGATGGTGCCATATCTTGTCGAGCCTTTTGCAATCCCAAAGTTGACTCGGTGGGGAATTGACTTGCTGAGGAGATTCAATTGTAGGACTTGTCTTCTTTAGAGGCCGGGGATCTCCATTTCTCTTTCCCTTCTCTCTCTCACTCTCTTATTTTTTTTTTATGACGCACCCTGTTTTGCCTAGACCGCCCTTTCGAGTTTTCAATCTAGCGGGCATCTCTTTTGCGTCTTCATTTTTGACTCGATTAATGAGGAAGTGTGTATTGACTCTAGCTGAGGATGAGAGACATGTGATTTTGCGGTGAAAACCTTTTGTCACTAAAGATGAGTGACATTGACTCGACTAGAGAAGTGTCCCTAGTATTGACATGTATTTTTTTTTATTGAATTGAATGACTCACGAAGGCAAGTAGGTCATTAAGAGAGAAGAGAAGGAAAGCCCCAATTTGATTGCAAGAAATTGGGAGTATGCAGAAAGAATAGAAGTCCTTAGACTCGACAAGGAACGCGAAATGATTCCAAATCTAAGTCTTTTTGGTGATTAATTCATTGGCAAATGAATCGTACAAAGATGTCTTGACAAGTTCGAGATGAAGGCCGATCACCATAACGCGCTAGGACTAAACATTTCTTCTTTCTTGCATGAGACCGGACCCGAAGGTTGCCTACGTTCCTCCAGTGTAGAGGCTCAGGTCACCGTAGTTCTTGTGGATCCTCCTTTTGATGTGAGGATTTGTTGCTTCGTCGTAATTTGTTGTTGATGTCGGTTCGTCGTTCATTGGTGGAATAATGTTGATCTTGATGTGAACTTCTTTGATTGATGGGGATTTTTTTTTTTTTTTTTTTTTTTTTTTTTTGTGCTCTAACTTTTGCATAGGTTGATTTGAAGAGTTCAACCTAGCGAGCATTTTTTTTTTTTTATAATCCCCCCTTTGAGACATTGCTTGATTTTTCTCCATGGTTGTTGCTTCACCTTTGATGTCTTGGATTTGTCTTCGTCGTTGATGATGTTGCCTTCGTCATTGATGATGTTGCCTTCGTCACAATGTTTAGCCCCTAGGCGTTCAAGTGATGGCCTTCATTCCAAAACTCGTTTAGACATCTTTTCATCATTTTGCCAAGAATTAGATTGAACAACTTGGAAGAGTGTATGAGGACAAGAACGACTTTTATTTGATGATGAGACTTGACTCAAAATTTCACATTAATTGGACAAAGAAAACTTAATGCACACTTAAGAGGACTTTGACTCTTTTTTTTTTTTTTTTTTTATCCTATTTTCTAAGTAGAGAAAGAGAAACGAAGATTGCTGTCGTAGTCCCCATTATCGTTGTAGTCTTCCATGTCACTATATTCGTCCATGTCGTTGCTCGGATTGCTCGGGAACCCTTCATCGTTGAAGCTTGTCTCGTAGGAAGACTCGGCCATTTCTCGGAGCAAATTGTCGACTCTAATTCCCACATCATACATGCTTGCAAAATCGGAGTGAAAAGCCCCACTAAGATTAGTGCGGTAGTCCATTTTCAAACACTTCAAGAAGATGTCCATTTGTTCCTTCTTGGAAGGCCTATCAACCATCTCGGCTAGCTTGTCATTCCAACGGCGATAGAAGCCCCCAAATGATTCATCACCCATTTGCACGGTGCTCTCCAATTTTTTCTTGGTGGGACGGAACATGGAGTTGCCTTGGTATTGTGACTTGAAGGCAAGCATAGCGGCATCCCAATTGAGGCGGGTGGAAATTGGAAGACCCATGCACCAATATTTTGCGACCCCATCAAGAGTAAGCGGGAAGCATTGTGCCATTATTTGAGGAGACACTTTCTTCGGCAGCATGGCCTAAATGTAGGAGTCGACATGAGCGTCGGGGCAAGAGGTGCCTTTGAACTTGCCAATATCGGGCATCTTGAATTTTTCGGGAAGAGCCTCCATTGTGTTCATGAGGAGGGAAGCTTGATGGAGATCGGTGCTCGGGCCCTTGTGCAAATTTAGCCCACTAAGCCTTTGGTCAACGTAGGACATGAGAGTGTTGACCAAACCGGTATCAATGCTTTGGACCTTTCCTTCATTCGTGAGCCCCTTTAATCGGTTCTTGAGTTGAGCAACTTCTTTCTCGTGGACCGTTTTCACATGCTTGTAACGAGCTCGCCATAGATCATCCTTGCGGCGGACATTCTCGGCTAGTGTATCAACTTGCTCTTTCAATGCTTCCACCATGCGGAATAACCCTTCGTTGGACACGGGAATGCCGTTGTCGTTGCCATTTGAAGCCATTGGACCTTTGGAAAGAACACGGTTGATCTTAGGATGGCCCCACAAACACCTTTTGAGTAAAGTAACTTCACCCACAACAAAGGAAAAAGACTCAACAACATAAAGAAAAATAATATGTTTTTTTATTTACAAAGTCGGAAGGACGGAGTCCTTTTTGGGGTTTCTAGAAAAATAGTGGAATCGTCACACTAGTATATAGACCTTCTCGCGGTCCCATATACTCATCGGATTCCACCACGTTTGTGATACCTACATGTGACGGGATTAAACTAAATTAATGTAGTATGCGGGGACAGATTTTTATTTTCGTCCAAAATGCCCACTTTTGGGGACGGAGTTTTATTTCGTCCATTGCAACAAGTTGGCATGTATGATTTGAAGACATTAGTTTAGGGAAATCTCGATACATGAAAAACCGACTTGAGTCACGGAGTGTTAGACCCTAGACTAGAATTGTGTGGCTTGTGCTCGGCTAAAGAGAGGCTTAAAGGTCACCCCCGGCATGTAGTCTTGAACTACGCCACGGGCTGAGGTTGACCGCTTCGAAAGAGTCAAGGTCGGGTGGAGCTTGAAACTTTCTAGGACGGGCCTCGACGGGTTAGGGGTTGGACTTGTGCGACTCGATAGTGAGCAATTGATAAGAATATGTGCATGTAGTGTGAGGTCAAGGCAGTGACAAAATATATTTTTTATTTTATTTTTTTTTTTTTTGAGAAGGAAAAGAAAAGCAAATATGTGCAAGTAAAGAGAGGAGGGAGGAGAATTAATGTCCTAAATTATTACAACTTCCGAGTCAACCAATGACCGGTCAAAGCAAAGAAGAGAGAGGGCGAGACTGCAATTTTCTGAACTCCAGGGGCTGTTCTGAAACTTTCTGAAACCTGGGGATCAAACTGCACTGTTCTGAAACCCAGGGACTATTCTGTACTTTTCTGAAACCCAATGACTGTTCTGCAGTTCTCTTAATTCCAGTGACCAAACTGCTGTTTTGGGAGATCCGGTGACCAAACTTTAATTTTCTGGAACTTCAGTGACCAAACTGTAATTTTCGGATTCAGCCCCCATTTTTTTTTTTTTTTTTTTTTTTTTTTAAAAAAAAAAAGAAAATCAAAAGATTTTGGGGAGAGAAAGGAAAGGAGGAAAATATGTACAAAAAGCTTTGTCCCAAAATAAAAATGTAACTCCCCTTTTGATTTGGAAAAGCTTAAAATATGGAGCAAAGCTAGATTTCCCAATATCCCCATTTTTTCTTTACTTTTTTTTTTTAAATGTAAATAAAAAAAAATAAAATAAAAAATGTACACACACGCACAAATGAAAGAGACAGTTAGTGCCATCTTTTTTTTTTTTTTTAGTGGAGTAAAAGAAAAGTAAAAAAAAAAAACTCTACACACACAATAAACACAATGGTCACACACACATGCACGAGACACAATGGACAGAAACTCTTGTCATGCATCTTCCTTTCCTGCACCACACGTTTTTTTTTTTTTTTTTTTTTAATTATGGAAAAGAACCGGGGCGCGCGCATTTGTAATTTAGAACGGGAGGCGCGCGCTTTTGAGAATTTCGGGCAAAGGCGCCCGGTTCTGGGCATACCTGTAAACTGATGGGTTCAAGGGATTGCCTTGACCCAAAAAATAGTACTTTTCCCCTACAAACATTGTTAGCACAAATAACATAGAATTGAAAGACATGATGAGATGCGGGCGATTCTGGTGTATTGGGTCGGAGGCGCGCGCCTTAGGCCAAGAAGGCCAAAAGCGCGCGCTTCCCACCCTTTTTACCAGAATGCCCAGAAAACAAAAATTAGAACACCAAAAGCAGAAAATGCAAGTTTAACCCTCTATGATCCCCAGCGGAGTCACCACTGTAGATACCCCGGGGAGCCACGGCTTGGCTAGAGCGGTGAATTATCCTAGGATGTCTAACTTGTTTTAGATTGTTTAGAGTCGCCACCTATGTTTTTAAAGGAACATAAGAAAAACCTAGAAATAGCCTAATTTATGTACAAAATCAGAGATTCGGGAGAGAAGGGTTCGGGGGTTAGGTGACGGAGTGGGAAGTACTTAAACACCCACTCCGCCCCGCTTATGCGGGTCTTGCTACTATTGGTGTTCTAATGCTAAATGTCTTTCAATTTATTAACAATGCTAACAATTATAATGTAAAGAAAAAGGGGAAGAAAAGAGAATTGTTTTATTTATACATTTATGCTAAACAATTACATTAAGAAATGTATAGGAAATTAAAGTAGAGATTAAAATATAGGGAGATAACCTTAACCAACTTTAATGTAGTAAAATGGTCATTTGGTCATGTCCCAATTGATGGGGATTGCATACTAGTAAGACTAGAATAAAAGAGAAGAAGAATAAAAGTACCTTTAGAAAAGAGGACCTTAGACTTTGACTTGAAGATGGTGTTGTTTGTAGAGAAATGGTTGTGCAACACTTTGTGTAGTGTTTGTTTGTAGGGAAAATGTGTTAAGAGAACTTGTGTATAGTTCTTGTTGGGAAGATGAAGTTGGTCGAAAGAGTGTAAAAAGAGTCCCTTTCTAAGGTAGAAGATGATGGTTTTTATAGGTAAAAAAGAGAGGGAAAGGTTGGAGGGAAATTGGTCAATCCATGTGAGATGGAAATGACCAATAGAAAATAAGATAAATAAAATAATAAATGAAAGAAATAAAAAAAATAAAATAAAATAAAAATGAATTATTTTGTTTTAAAGAGATGGATAGAATAATGGGATTGGAGGTTATAAAACTAGGGGGGATGAATGTGGATGAGAAAAGAAGTCTTTTGTGATCAAGAAAGAGATGTTGCAAATAAGAAAAGGGAGGGAAATAAGGTGCAATCCGTTACTGCCAAAATGGGAAGCGCGCGAGTCCCGCTTTTGGGGCGAGACGCGCGCGCAGCCCGTTAACAGTTCCGGAAGCGCCCGCGGCAGAAAATGACAGAATGACCCTAAAAGTTAACTCTGTTATGCAGTTTAGTCCAAAACTAACGGAATCGGTTAGGAACTTAACCGAAGTAACAGAAATTAACGAAAATGAGTTAAATAAAAATACTTTGTATGCAATCGGGGTGAGAGGTCCAAGGCGGGGTGTCTACACCTATCAACAGAATATTGCACGGTCATAAAACAAGAATGTTAGAATAAGGAGGTTTCAAGTTGGTGACTTGGTATTACGCAAAGTTTTCCAGAATACAAGAGAACTCAATACTGGGAAATTAACTCCGAAATGGGAAGGTCCATACTTAGTAGATGCAGAAGCAAGGAAAGGTTCCTATTGGCTTTCTACTCCAGATGGCGTCAGGATCCTAAGAAGTTGGAACGCTATTCATCTCAAAGCCTACTTTATGTAAGTTGTAGTACGCCCATTTAATTCAAGAAAACAGGTATGAAATAATTTTGCTTATTTACCTTATGTTATTTCAAATTTAAATATATTTTTCAAACCATTACTAACTTAAGCATCGCTAACACCCATCTCTAACATGTTTTTGTCTTGCAAGGAAATCAAAGGAATCTTTTCAGGTCAAGACAATCACATGCAAAGTCAGGATCAACATGACGACATCTTACCAGAAGGTGACATGTGTTAAACAACATTCAGGTATGATTTTATCTTTCCTGTATAAGTAAATTCTCATTTCTTTGAGTAAATGATTTCAAAAGTTTTGCATAAGTATAAAGTGATATCACTTCAGATATAATCAAATTGTTTTGCAAGTCAAATACCAATATTTTTACTAAAATTTGGAGATACAATAATGAACGATAGTTTTGAGACTGGCCATCTCATCTCAAGTTTAAGGTCCCTAAATCCCTTCTAAGGTTTAAAGAAATGACTTTCTTTCGTCTCCATTAAGGTTTATACACCTTCGCCTGGAGTGCATGACATTGATGTTGGCTAAGGTGTGGAATGAACACGTATGTTTATATGTACGCACCCCCCCATTCTCACTTAGTCAAATATTAATCTAAAGATTTGATCAATTGGTCATAACATTTACATGTTATCTAAGCACAAAGGCTTATTGGCATGACATGTCAAACAAAAGTTGTGCAAAGGATTTAAACATCCTATGCAAGAAGGCAACACAGCAGGAATACCTGAAACCCATTCCATTCATTGAAAATCCTACCAGTTACTTAGCCTAAATTTGTCCAAAACCTCAGAGATAACCCTTAAAAAGTGTGGAACCAACCCCACACTTTCAAAAAAGACAATTGTTTTCGGCCCTTATGGACCTTTATAGCAACCAAATCCAAGCAAAAAACTTAAATTGTTTTACAACCTTCCTGGGACGCAGCACGATAAAACCCTTGTTCAAACAAAAACTTAAAAACTTCTTCAATTGGCTTCCGCCGCTGGTGGTGCTCCATCTTCCTTCCTATTGTCATCCTTGGTAGCTGATGACACCTATCCTACTTCTACTGCCTCTCCTATCAACCCCTTCAAAATAGTGCGTTGTTGCTCGATGTCCCACTCAGTATGCTTGCCACTCAGGAAATCTTCCATCATTTGGATCTTGATCTCCACCATGCTAACAGCGGCAGATTTCATCAATGCGCTCTTCAGAACTTCAATCTCCTGAATGTGGACATCTTGAATGGAAGACATCCCCTTCATTAGGCTGGACACCTCATCATTCAGAGCTTCAACCTTCTTTTCTAACACTTCACTCTTCTTTTGCGTCTCTTCTTTTTCCAGGGTCACATGCTTCTTGAATTTCAAGGATTCCATCAGCAACCTATTGTTGTTCATCTCATCCAAAGTTACAACCTTGGACTCCATCGCTCCAAAAGCCTACAAGAACAAACTGGTTAGTAATTTTAAAATATATTTAATATTTCAAATCAACAGGAAAGCAAGGAAACTTACATCAGATGCAACTGGACCCAAAGGCTCTGACCTCCACAATATCCTTCTCTTTACTTTTTCTCTTTTTTAATCTGGACCCAACAGACGGTGTGACTTCAATCTTTGGCTTGACCAGCGGTTTGTTGACAGAACTCATCCCAACATAAGTCTCCAAATCTTTTAGTGAAAATCCTTGGGTAGACTTAGAAACTGCTCAGAAAAGAGAAAAATTCATTATGTCAGAAAAAAGAAGGAAGGAAGCAAAGTTTAAAGCAAAAAATCTTACCCATCGACATCTTGTGAGAAGATAGTTCCTGGTTGAAAAGGCGAAAAGCTCCAATTTCTAGCAATTTGAAGGTCCTGTCCTCAACAGAAAGCCCTCTTAGAGCGTCCAATTTCTTCTTAGAAAGCTCTGTTGGTGGAAAAAGACCCCCCACTTGATATTTGCAAACACAAAAGAGGCAAAATTACAAGTTCAGTTAAGAAGCAAATAAAGATTCAAGAAAATGATATGTACCTCCCCTGTACCATCTCCATGGAACACTGTCATCACAGCCTAAGGATTTTATATCAAAAAAAAATAACGACCCTTCCAACCTCGGTCATTCGTAGAGACTCTCAAAAACGCTGAATCAACCCCGGTCTTCGTTTTCAGCAAATAACGTTTGGAGCCAAAAGACTGCAAATCTTACACTAAGGCCAGTTCATTCAAGCCTATTCCTAAATTGTGCTCCTGATTCACTCTCAAGACGCAAGAAAAGACTCGCCACACCATGGGCATAAACTGGACATATGCTAATTGGGTCTTTCGAAAGAAATCAGTTACCAACGCAGGAAAAGGAAAAGTAAAACCTAGGGTAAAAGGGTACTCATAAAAAGCAATTCATGAAGAAGACACGAAATCAACTTTTAGGGAAACATCGAACGGACAGAAAACAGAGGACTCCGGCAGACATTGATGATTTTTGAAAAGGTCAATTTGGGAATTGTTGAAGACGCAGACTTCGTTATCAGGGTTGGCTAGCAGAACCTCACAAATGAAATTGTCAGATTCTGCATTTTTGCCTTGACTCGAAGGACTGGGGACCGCCAAATCTCTAAACTTGGACCACTTAGTTTTTCCATGGTAAGAAATTGAAGACGAAAAAGAAAAGAATCAAAATTACCTCTGATTCTTCACCATAGAGAGAGAAAGGAAAATTGTGAAGAAGAAAGGAAAGACAAACTCCTTATTAACCCTAACCGCTCAAGTCTCCTAGAACCTAGCAAAAACATTAATTGCCCTAGACATCTACTCATGTACGTCCAGTCAACTCAACCGTTAGAGATTCATGAACCTGGTAGAAGTGTGTGGAAACTTATCTTTTAACCAGCCGTAAAAAGTAAGCTTGGGGGCAATTGTTATGGATAAATTTACATGACGACATCTTCCAGGATAGCGACATCCTGATAATTACAGCACTGTAAGTATTTAATTTATCTATTTATTTACTGTGTTAATAACAAAATTTTGTGCAGATTAAACACGTGATGTCGCACCCCGACCCGGGGTCCTACTTGGCCCCCACGACCGGAACACGCACGGAAGATGTCATAATTCACATTTTATTTTCGAAATGTCCTTTCTTAAATATTCATTAATACCAAACTTGATAAACTTTAAAAACACTTCTAACACTTCATTTATAACCCATAAACAACACAAAATACATAGCCTCAAGTCTCACACACTTTACTTACAAAATTTACAATCACTTAAAAGTGTATCCAAAAGATGATAGACATAAGGATCTCAATTATGCTACCCCAAAGGTTTTACATTTACATAATGTAACCCAAAATCACCTCTTCCCAAAAATAGCTTACCAACTCGACGTCCTCCCCCCAAGCTCAACGTGTCCTAGTCCCTGGCTCGCCCTTATCTAAGGAAAACAAGTAAACAAGGAACGGAATGAGATAAATCTCAGTAAGTTACTAATATGCAACTTATGGCATGTTATACAAGATAACTTCAAATGAACATTCATGATAAGCAATCACATAGCACATAACATGAGAGGCTCCCTATCGCCAACCGTCCCATACCGGTTGGAAATAACGACCAACTCATCATACAGCACATTAAACTGAAATAAACACGTTACAAAGGATACTGAGCCAAGGTTCTCCCACAAGGATATAATAATCTGAGTAGTTTCAACAGGCAGCTTCGAAGAGCTGAGCAGGGGTTCCGGAACCAAACAACCATAGTAACAACGGTGAGAAAATGACACAAAGTCATAACCCTAAAAGTGTAGCTATAATACTCATACAAGGGAGCTAGCTCATCCCAACCACACAATCAGGAAGGGGAAAAACGTGGGTCGCCAGTGACAAACATTATACTAAACTTGACTCGTGTGCCATTATAATATTCATCACTGCCCGACTCAACCAAGTAAGACCAGCTGGACCAGTTTTACCTATTGCACAATCGGTGTATGATTCCACAAGAGGGAACCATACTAGGTACATCATAAAGATGATAAACTGCCCAAAAAGAGCTCCACAACCAAGTACGTTAAACACATTTCTTACACAAGGGATTTCAACGTAGGAAATCCCACAAAGGCATCATAAAGATGTAACACAACCAAAATGAACCTAAACGGTTACATCATTCCAAACTCGATCACAAACGGACCAAACCTACAACTTTAGTGTTCCACAACAACCATCTAGCTACCCTAGGATATCACCTAAGACCTAGACCAAGATTGAATCACAACTCTTATTAAATTGGAACATTTCAACTTTCCAGCAATCTGGGCGGTCGCCCACAACCAGATGTGCGGTCGCCCAAAACACCACCCTCAAGCCCAGAAATCTTCCAGATGGTCTGGGCGATCGCATGCCCTATTTGGGCGGTCGCCCAGAACTCTGTTCTGACAGAATTTCGTACTTTTTCCCCCAATTTAACATTCCACCGTCTCAAAAGTACTAACACACTTCTATCTTACTCTTAATAACTCAACACAACTGAGTTATCAACATAAATATAGCTTCATTACAACACCAAGAACAAATTTCACCCAAAATATATCACAAAGCAATATTCACCACACAAAGTACCATATAATATGTATATGAACATTTTAATAATAAAAGGGGGAATAGTAACTTACCTACTACGGGGAAAGTATAGATGGAAATATATTTTGTTCGGGTAGAAATGACCTACTCAACACCATGAACATTTTGGTGTAATTAGATTTTAAAATGGAAGATTAATTGAAAGAAAGGAAATCAATTTAAGAAAAAGCTTACCTTCTTCTTCTTCAACCTAGGAAAGGAAATTTGGGAAAGTTGCTATGTGTGTGTGTGAAAGAAACACAGAGAGTGAGAGAGATGGGATAAGAATGGTTTTAATCTTTACCATTTTCCACTAAGGTCCCTCTAATTAAACCTTGGACATAAAAACCCCTAAAGTTTCAACTTTCTCAATCTACTACTATAACTCATTAATCTAACAAATTAAACTAACACAATAGTCAAGCAAATAATGCTAAACAAGTAATAATATGCAACACATAATACACACACAAGCTCAATTTATTTTTAAAAATAGTGTCGGGTTTTTGGGGTCGTTACACGTGACATTTCAAAAACCTATGAGGACTCTTATCAACGGCAACTAGACATGATCATAAAGGGGATAGAGACCGAGTTTTTAGCTTAGTTAGTTAGATTAGAGATTAGTCTATATTATTCTTGTATTTAAACCTAGCTAAGAGGCGGCACAAACACACACTCATATACTCATTATTAGAATCCGCCATAGCTTTCATTGTAACTCAGTACATCAATACAACCGTTTAGGGGTGGTAGGTGCTCAGAAACACCTCCCGAGGTTTTGTGCCGGTGAGAATATTTTCTCAAGGTCTTTCCCCGTATATATCATTGTCCCATTATTGTTTATCATCTTCATTCAACAATTATATTCCATTGCACCCTCCTTTCGAGTCTAAGACAAAACACTTTTTCGCTTAATTTAGTTCTTATTGTTTTCTCACCAAAACAATAAGTATAATGCGTAGTGACAATAGTCTCTCTTTCTAAATTATTATGAATTATATTGATAATAATAGAAATCATACTTACGTCCATTAGCAACTACGTCCATTGGAAACAACAATTGTTAAAAAATATATTTTTAAATGAACGACGAACTACATTCAAAATCACAAATGCATATAATTTCACACCCCTGTAATAAATGGAAAAATATAGATTAATGCCCCTGTACTTAGGTCTAAGATGCGGATCTACCCTTAAATCGATAATTGTCATCTTTGCCCTTAAACTCAAGAAAAATGAGAGTATATTTGGGCACTGTTAACTTTCCGTCCAAAAATTAACGAAAATACTGACTAAGCTGCTTAAGTGGCTATTTGAGTGTTACACGTGGAAAAACAAGGGCTCTAAATGTAACATAACAAAGTATAAAGTACTACAAGGGCTTATATGAAAAAATGAATAAATAAATAAATATTAGCTCCCCATCCCTTCCACCTTCCTTGATCGTCTTCAACCTTTCATCCTCTCCCTCACTTCTATCAAACTCCACCATCATCATCACTTAGCCAAATCATCTCCAGCTCCCATACTACTCCCCTGCTTCTCCCCTTTACCCTAGCCATGTCGTTCCACCCCTCCCCACCCATTTTTCCCTTTCCCTCTCTCTAACCCAATTCCCTTACCTTGCTAGCGATTTGTTCAGCACGACAACAACTATGTCACAAAAAATGTCCATCTCCATGGCGGCACTGAAGTCAACTTCCATCCTCCCTTTCCTCTTTCACCGTTCCGCCGCCACCAACTCCACCATCACCACTTCTCCATCTCATCTCTCACCAATTCTTCTTTTAAATTCTGTAATTTCTACCGCCGCCATTGTTTCCCAAAACGGATCTCATTTTTCTTTACTTCCAAATTCTTTGTCTCCAATGGCGCTCTAAACTCAGAGAAGAAGTCACCAATTTGAATTCTAGAAGGTAATTTTCAGAAGACAAGAATAGCAAAAAAAAAAAAAAAAAAGAAGAAGAAAGAAGAAGAAGAAGAAGAAGAAGAAGAAGAAGAAGAAGAAGAAGAAGAAGAAAAGATTAGGTTTTGAAGAGAGGCATATGGTTATGTTACTGAAAGGAACAACCCGTAGAACGGTTATTGGGCTTGCCCCATTTCAACTCGGCCCAACATAACAAACTAAACAAAGACTCACCCAAGAGGGTCTCTCTCTCTCGAGGCCCATTACTATACGACATGAATCGTGCTTGACCTACGCCGAGCAGGATTGTTTAATCCAGCTCAGTGTATATGAGCTAGGCCATAACCGACCCTGTCCGGTTCATCTCTCTCTCTCTCTCTAAGTCATCAAAGGCCGTCTCCAATCAAACGACCTGGAGAGAACCTCATTCTTTAGTGGGCTCATACTTATACGTTATCAATATCAGCGCCACATTCCTTCTAGAACCTCTCATAACAGATCCAGCCCATTCCAACGAGATATTTGTCCCAAAAGATTTCTTAACCTAGTATGGATAAGAACAAGACAGTAATGTCACAAGGGATAGGGCTGGCATCACTCTACTGACCTCACTTATCAAGAACTTGGAGAGAAAGCTAAAGCATGGTATAAATAGGAGAGCCCAGTCCTATTTTTAGGTTCAAATTCTCTTTCCTAGCTCTCTCTCTCTCTCTCTCTCTTCAATTTTTCTATTTAAAATAATGGCTAACTTATTCTCAAGCTGGAGGGCCTTCGCCGGTGAAGCACCAGCCTAGTTTACGTTTGTTCTTTTCTTTCAGGCTAAATAAAGACTTTCTGGGTATCCAACCGCGGATCCGGCACATTGATCTCATTTTTGGCTCGATCAGTTACAAATTGGGGAAAACGCATACACTCCCTACGCGTTGAGGGTGACTCTCAATTCGGGTTGATTTGGTCTTGCAATGGAGAAGAAACCAGACAGGAGGTCTGGGCAGTCGCCCACTTGGGTTATGGGCGGTCGCCCAAATTGCTGTTTCAGAGGTCCAACAAACTGACGTCTTGGGCAGTCGCCCACTTCGGGTTTAGGCGGTCGCCCACAATGTCGGGGCTGGGATTCCTAGTGTAATTTGGAAACAGATTTTAGGTGTGTTTTGGACTCCTATTCTTCTAGGGTTGGGTTTATATCTTGTGTATAAATATAAACAAGCCTCCATACCTATTGGTGTGACTTTGAATAGATCCTTGAGAGAGAGATTGATAGAAAATCTAGGTTATTCACTATTGTGAGAGATTGTGAGATTGTGTGAAAGGTTTTCACTTTGATTCTCCTTGTACTCTTCTTGATGATAGTGAATTGATTCTCCGTCGCTCGTGGACGTAGCCAAGTTGGTGAACCGCGTAAAATCTCTTGTGTTCATCGATTTTCAATCTTGTTTCGTTCTTGCTATTGTGTTATTTTGTGCTTTCATCTTTATCAATCTAGCAATTGTGTTTGGGCCTTAAAATCCTTACAATTGGTATCTAGAGCTCCGGTTCGTGGATCTTGTATTGCTTATTGGTAATGATGTCAGGGAAGTACGAAATTGAGAAATTTGACCGCAAGGTCAATTTTGGTTTATGGCAAGTGAAGATGCGAGCAATCTTGGTGGGTAAAAATTGTGTCAAGGCTTTGCTTGGGAAGGCAAAAAACCGGCGAACTTGACGGATGAACAATTTGATGATATGGATGAGAAAGCTTTATCTCTCCTACACTTGAGTCTCAAAGATGAGGTATTGAGGGAGGTTGTGAGTGAGAAAACTGCGGCAGCAATTTGGCTTAGGCTTGAGCAATTGTACATGACCAAGAGCACTAGTAACAGGTTGTTACTGATGAAGAAACTCTAGGAATGTAAGCTCAAATCAGGTGAGTCTTTGGAAAAACATCTCGATGAGTTTGATGGTTTGGTCATGGACTTAAAGAATGTCGACGTTGTGATTGATGATGAGCAATTGGTGGTAAAATTTCTCTGTTCTCTACCTCCAGAATACATGCACTTTAGAGAGACAGTGTTGTATGGGAAGGATCAGATCTCTTTGGAAGAGATCAAGAACGCTCTACTACAACGGGAAGTCATTGAGATGCACTTGACCTCAACAAGTGCTGAATCTCAAGGTGATGGGTTAGTAGCTAGAAGCGGCAGAAATTCAGGGAAGGGTCAATCCAGTTCAAGTAAATGAATGAAGAATGTGATAGGTCATGGTTCCAAGGAGAAGGGACACATTAGAAGGTTTTGTCCAAACCAAGAGAATACAACCGTGAAGACAAAGGGTGAAGCTGGAGTGGTGTTTAAACACACTAGTGATGACAGTGACTGTGATGCACTTACTGCTTGTGATTCAGGTACCGAAATTCGTGATAGTTGGATTTTGGATTCGGGTTGTTCTTATCATATTAGTCCCAACCGGGCATGGTTTTGTTCATATAAGGCTGCCGGCGGAGTAGTTTTGTTGGGGAATAATACTGCATGCAAGGTTGTTGGTATTGGGACTATTAAGGTTAAGATGTTTGATGGAGTAGTGCTGAAATTACAGAATGTCAGGTATGTTCCTGAATTGAAGAAGAACCTGATTTCTCTAGGCACCTTGGATAGCCTTGGGTATAGTTTGTCCATTGCGAATGGCGAATTATCGGCTATTAAAGGTGACTTGGTGGCATTGAAGGGCAAGAAGGTGGGGACATTGTACAAGCTTCTTGGGTCTACGGTTGTTGGTGATGTGTCTATTGCAACGGGGTCAATGGTTGAGGCGGAGGTTACTCAATCATGGGACATGACATTGGGTCACATTGGCTTGAATGGGATGACAGAAAAGGCTTGGTATTTGTTGTCACATGCATTGTTGGGTACAGAATTTTGTGTGGAGGCAATTAGGATGACTGCTCACTGGGCTAATCGTTCTCTAAATTCTTGTATTGGGATGAAGACTCTAGTGGAGATGTGGTCAGGCTCTCTAGGAGATTACTCAAGATTGTGTATTTTTAGGTGTCCCTTGTATGCTTGTGTGAACAACAAATTGGATCCAAGGGACAAAGGATGTTCTTTTGTTGGGTATACTACTGGAGTGAAGGGATTCCGGTCATGGAATACGGTGGCATCTAAGTTCCTGACATGTAGAGATGTTGCTCTACTTCTCTGTGGAAAAAAGTGTTCTGCAGAACGAATTTAAAAACAGCTGGAGTTAGTCGGAGATGAAAAAGATATGGTGGAACTTGACTTAGATGTTAATGATGTGTCTGATGAAGCGACTCCAATTGATACTCCAGTTCAAGAGGAGGAGACCAACAAGCAGGTGGAGACTACCATTGTTTTTGGTAGAGTTCGATGGTTTGGAGGATATGGTGACTTATGCATTATCCGCTGCGAAAACAGTAAGTATGCATAAATTAATTTCTTTCAATGAAGTTATATCGTGTCATATATCTGCTATGTTGTCAGTCGTTGTGAAAGAAGAGATGGTATCTCTTATTAAAAGTCAGACATGGGAATTTGTTAGATCACCACCAAAGAAGGTGTTACTCAGTCACAAGTGGATCTACAAGTTCAGAGATGGTACTCCAATGTTTGGGGGTAGACTACAATGATTTTGTTTCACCAATTGTTAGACACTTATCTATTCACAACTTGTTGAGCATTGTGGCGATGCAGGATCTAGAGTTTGAGGTGGAGATCTACATACGCCGGCCTGAAGGGTTTGTTGCCGAGGGTAAGGATCATGTTTGCCTGTTAGAGAGGTCCTTGTATGATTTGGAGCAGTCAACTTGACAGTGGTATAAAAGGTTCGACACTTTTATTGTTACCCATGGTTATGCTAGAAGTGGATATGATTTTTGTGTTTACTTGATGGTTTGTTGTGATGGCACATTGAGTTATCTTGTTTATGTCGATGGCATTCTTGTGGATGCGATAGATATCAATGATGCTTACCAGTGAAATGGTTATCTTCTTTAGATAGTCCCAAGTCTAAAGATGATGTGTCACGGGTTCCGTATTTAAATGCTTGTGTGTGCATTGTGTATGGCAAGAACAATGATGTTTTTATTGGGTATGTTATGACTATAACGGAGGCGGTCATGTTGACAAAGCCGGGTTCGAAGGTTTCGATTGCTAAGTTCAAGAAGTTCTTGGACTTAGTTGGTGTTACTAGTCATTGATGCCCGTAGGGGCGGGGCGACGGAGATAGAGATGTTCTCTTTGTTTACTAGCTTTTCGGTAATTGATCGTCAAGGTGGAGAATTGTTGAGGGTGACTCTCAATTCGGGTTGATTTGGTCTTGCAACGGAGAAGAAAACCAGACAGGAGGTCTGGGCGGTCTCCCACTTGGGTTATGGGCGGTCGCCCACATTGCTGTTTCAGAGGTCCAACAAACTGACGTCTTGGGCAGTCGCCCACTTCGGGTTTGGGCGGTCGCCCACAATGTCGGGGCTGGGATTCCTGGTGCAATTTGGAAATAGATTTTGGCTGTGTTTTGGACACCTATTCTTCTAGGGTTGTGTTTATATCTTGTGTATAAATATAAACAAGCCTCCAGACCTATTGGTGTGACTTTGAATAGATCCTTGAGAGAGAGATTGATAGAAAAGCTAGGTTATTCACTATTGTGAGAGATTTTGAGATTGTGTGAAAGGTTTTCACTTTGATTCTCCTTGTACTCTTCTTGATTATAGTGAATTGATTCTCCGTCGCCCGTGGACGTAGCCAAGTTGGTGAACCACGTAAAATCTCTTGTGTTAATCTATTTTCAATCTTGTTTCGTTCTTGCTATTGTGTTATTTTGTGCTTTCATCTTTATCAATCTAGCAATTGTGTTTGGGCCTTAAAATCCTTACACTACGCTACACCCATACAAATTGAGAGAACCCATACATTTTATTATCAGTTTGCAGAAAAAGATGGGACGCCGTTCCCGTTCTGGCGTTCTGCAATAGAACCTGGGTGACAGAGAAGGAAATTGGCTGGGGAGATTTTTATTTGTTTCTTCATATAAGCCCACATAGCACCTTATACTTTGCTATTTGGTACGTTGAGTCCTTATTTTTCCACGTGTACTGCTCAAATGGCCACCTAGGCAGCTTACTCAGCAATTTCGTTAATATTCGGATGGAAAGTTAGCGGTGGTCAAATATACCCACCTTTTTCTTGAGTTTAAGAGCAAAGATGACAATTTCCTATGTACATGGGCATAAATATATATTTTTCCTTTAAAAAATAGATAAACATTTATGGGATGAGATGAAATGAAGAAAGAACTAATGAGAACAATTCAACCATCTTAAAATTTAATTACCCCCCTTCTTAATCTCTCTCCATATCACACGGTTTTTGCTCTTTTTTTTTTTTCTTTTTTATAATTTGTTCTCCATATAAATTTGGGCTGGTCTTGTGTGCGGCGCCGCCCACATACCCTTTTTTTTTTTTTTTTTTTTTTGCCCCCACAACCTTTTTTCCACCCACCAAAAGTAACACTTCTTATAACGAAATGTAACACTTTTCTTTTTCAAATGTAACACTTTTTTTTTTCAAAAATGTACCACAATTTTGATGCAATAGATTAAAGATAACATAAAAATTAACGACTAAATTAATGTAACACTTTTGATAAAGGAATGTAACATTCTTTTTTCAAATGTAACACTTTTTTTTCAAATGTACCACCCATACTTTTTTGCCTTCAACAAATGTAACACTTATTATAACAAAATGTAACACTTTTTATTCAAATGTAACACTTTTTTTAAAAAAAATGTACCACAATTTTGCTACAATAGATAAAGATAACATAAAGATTGACAACTAAATTAATGTAACACTTTTTATAAGGGAATGTAACACTCATTTTTTCAAATGTAACATTTTTTTTCGCCGAAAATAACATAGGATTGACAACTAAACTAATGTTACATTTTATAAAAAATGAATGTAACATTTTTTTCTCAATTGTAACAGTTTATATTCCTTAATGTAACATTATATATGAAATGTAACAATTTTTTATTGAGAAAGTAACAATTGAAATCTAAAACCATTTTTTTTGTTTGTAAAACTGCTGTTATAACATACAATAAAGTGTTACTTTTTTAAGACCAACTTGTTACTTTCTTCGTAAGAACGTGTTACTTCTCAGGGACGAGCAGCCCGATTTTTTTTGTGTGTTAAAATTTTGATTTTTTTAAAAACAAAATCAAAATATATCATGACCTATGTAGTTTTGTTCGTCTTGTCGAGACGAACACACCGGTATTTTTATATATTTTTTTCGACTTCAAAATCTCAAGATATAGCATTTTAAAAATTTTGGAGGTTTTTTTTTTTTTTTTTTTTTTAAAGCCAGCGACGCGAGGGAGGGAGCGCGTCCGTCTCACGTGCCCGTCGCATGGCGTGAGACGGCCGCACTGAAGAATTTGTCTATAAATTTATGCTTATCGCATGATAGTTTAACATGAATCAATGTAACGATATGCGTTTTCATACATAACAACATCAATAAGAAATTTCATCATGGTCTCTTAATCTTATTTGAAATTGGTTACAGTTTTCAGCTCAAGGATCTACATACTCCATATAGAACAACCAATCACCAATTTTCTTTGTGTTTTCTCAATCTTTACAATGTGAATGGGTTCCAGTTTCTGCTCAACTTCATTATTGATTTTTATTGTTATGCTCTTTGAGTTTAAGGATGTTTACATGCATCTAATTTAATCTAATTTAGTGGTAAAGTTCTAGTGTTTTTTTTTCAAGCCCGTGTGCTCACGTCCCATAATAAGCCATTTATTTTCCACAATAGATATTGAAAAACTTTATAATGTAGTTGTGCATCCATGGAAAAACTTATACTAGATCCGCCACACCGAGCTTCCACTAGGGGCGGATCTAGGCCCTTTGAGAAAAGTACTTAGACCCCCTTTACTTTTGTAATTTTTATAAATTTACCTTTACAATTTTCAAATGTCTTATATTGACTCCCTTGTACAAAAAAATAAAAATTAGAGAGATCTAGATCCGCTGTTTGACTTCCCACCAAAATTGAAGGCTTTTGCTTTTTGGATTTTTTTTATTGTCTTGTCTAGATGTATGTATTGGAGATTACTCTACTTGTGAGGGTTGTGTGGTATCTACTTGTGAGGGTTGTGTGGTAGTTGTGAATGGGAAATTATTAAGGTTTTTACTCTTTTTTGTCCTATGTACATGTCACACTTACAAAACCAAAACAATAGTAAGCCACAAATAAGTTAATTAACCACTATTCTCTCCCCTCTCTCTCTCTCTCTCTCTAAAATACACATAAACACTACCAAAACTGAAACACGCTTCAACTCCTATTATTTATCCTCCTAAAACAATTAGAAAAAAATTAAGCAAATATAAAAAGGGAAAAGGAAGAAAAGGCAGTAGAATAGTTAAGGGATGGAAAATTGAATTTTAGCATACATTAATATATTACTCCTCCATCCCACCAGAGTCATAGTTAGCGTCTACTTTTCCTTTTTAATCTGTCTCAGGGTAAGTGTTCTTTCTCACATTTTCTTTTTTACTTTACTTTTATACTCACAACACCATTCTACTTACTATTCTCTACTCCACTTTCTATCACCTACCTCACTTTACATACTCACAACATTTACATCACTTTAACTATTTCTTAATTTTCGTGTAAATAGATGAGTGGACATTTAGTTTGAGACGGAGGGAGTAATACGGAAGAAATTTGTCACTAACCCCACACAAATGTATACGCACCCACACTCACCCACACACACACAAACAACCAGGCAAACGGCTTTATCCCTAATCTCACATCTCTCTCTCTCGTTTTCTACCTCTCCTAAATACGGACACAAACTCAAACACGCTATTACGTATCCTCAAAACTTTTAAAAAATAAATAAGTAATGGAAAATTGTGATTTATTTCACTACATTGTCGAAGAAATTATCACACCCCCACACAAAAACACACACCCTATGTTCAGAATTCAACCTTAACTTCCCAGAAATTTTCATACACACCATTGGACCGACCGCGTAAAGATTTATTTAATACAGTGTTCTTGGAAATTTTGTCAAAAATCTAATGTCTATAAATACTAATAACTCATCATTCCCTAATTTCATCAAACCCGAAAAGCATTTACAAAAAAGAGCAAAAAGTAAGAGAAATTAAGAGAGATTATCAAGAGAGAAATGGGAGATAGTTCAGCCAACTACAATAAGGGTGCGAATAGTAGTTTGATTCCTCCACCCAAGAAACTAGTGAAGACGATGATGGTGGAGAAGGTTGTAAAAGCGACTGCCTCTGCCGTTAACAATATCAAGAACAAGAAGAAGATCAATCCTAGCACCAGCCCCAGCTATATATATATATATATATATATATGGTCGGGTTGGGTATGGCTAACATGTTCTATATTTGCATATATTAAGAACATACTATTAATATTATATTCCCTCCGTCCCAAAATGATCTTCCTATCTTTTTTTCCGTTATTATGAAGGATATTTGAGTAGTAATTTTAAGTTGATTCAAGTGTACTAATGAAAATCTGAAACTTGTTATTGACACACTATCAACAATACTATCAATAACAAGTTTTAGATTTTTATTAGGATACTTAAATTAACTTAAAATTATTGCTCAAAATTCCTTTGTAGTGACATCAAAAAAAATGTGAAGACCATTTTGAGAGGGAAAGAATGTATGTAAATTTTGTTTCGACTATTAACTTTACTATAGTTTTAGTGGTGGAGACAAACTTTACTATATAAGTATGAACTTAAAATATGTCTATATAAACATGTTTTTTTAGGTTTTGGAATATGTCTGTGTTTTTAGGTATACTACTAGATATTATATGTTTGTTCCTTTATTTTATGTGTAAAGGTTGCTACATACTTTATTGTTTGAGATATACTATTAATAAGTTGTACGTACTACTGTTAATTATTGAATATAGAGTGTGATTGTTTGTGAATATATTGTACTTTTGACCCATTTTCCTTTAACTTCATTGTACATAATTAAGTATTTCTTGATCATATTGCTATAAATTGAGGATAAGTTAATTGAGGAAGAATTCTTCCAAGTACTCCCACCGTCTCATACTTATTGCTACTTATTTTCATTTTGGGTGTCCTATACTTATTGCTACTTACCTAAAAAATAAAGTAACATACTCATCCGTTAGGTATAATATGCCTTGAGCGAGGACCACACTAATTTTGATGGATTCATTGTAATTGTAATTGTACTAGTACTAGTACTACCCGTGCCGGATGGCACGGTGCCGGTATAAAGTGGTGACGGTATGAAACGGTGAAAATATAGAATATGTATATGTTTTTATGTATACTATGTTTTTATGTTTATTTTATGTGTAAAATTAACAAAAGATCATTTTACATTCAATATTAATTGAATGTAAAATGATATTTTGTTAATTTTACTTTTGTCCCATCTTCCTTTAACTTCATTGTACATGATGAACTATTACTTGATTTCATTGTTCCATAAATTGAGGATAACATTAAACACAAAATTTAGGGGTAATTAGTTTTTCTCTAAACTATAATAAGTTATAATTTTCAATTTTTTCTTAAATATTTGCTAAATGCTTGCAAGTAGAATTTTTTTTGACTTTTTGTAATCAAGGGAGAAACCAGTTTCTCCCAAAACCTACTCTAAATGAGGAAGATCAACTCTTCCAAATAACTGTTTGCGGAGAAAAACAAAATACTATACATACTAGTTTAGTTCCAAATTGAATATCTATTTTTTTTTATCTTCATGTTCTCTCTTAAGTTAGAAAAACTAGAGATTAATTTTTAAGAAATTTTAACTAGCTTTTGAAAATTTGTTGAAAAAAGTGAACTTTAAAGTGAAGGCGTACAAACCATGAAAAATGTTTTAAATATGTCATTTATTTTGGGACATGGAGAATATAGAAGATACTCCTCATTGATAAAAAAAATGAAAATAGTTTAAAAGTAATATTCCCACAGTTGAAGTTTTGTCACAACTCAGATGCAAAACTGGCATCAAAATGAGATTAGTTGTCAATTAGTTGCTAAATCAAACACTAAAATGTTCCGTTGCAATTCAGTGGCCATAGTAGCAACAACAAATTATTTGTCTCAAACTAGTTAGTGAGTCAATAAGCGAACTTATTCGGTGACAAATATCAAAAACATGAATTTTTAGTACTACCTCTGTCCCTAAATGAGTGTCCAAATTTTATTTTTAGGGACACTGAAAATCTCAACTTTGTTGTACAATTTGGTAGCAAATATTCATATATAATCTTGTAATCTTCTTTCCAAACATTAAGTTTTGCGCGTATAAAGAAACCGGTGAAAAAAATTTCGGAAAAAAACATTTAGGGACAAAGTTATGTTAAAAAAAGACACTCATTTTGGGACAAAGATTTCTTGAAAATGGACAGTCTTTTAGGGACAGAGGGAGTAGTAATATCAATATGTTCAAAGAAATAGTCCGCACGTGTATATTTATACAAAATGGGTCGTGCTTCTGTGAGAACCGTGAGAACTTGGATACATTAGGTAAAAAATTAATGTATCCAATGGTTCACTTGGATACGTCATTGGATACATTACTTGACTTTGATACATCATTGGATACATTACTTGGATACATTAGGTAAAAACTAATGTATCCAATGTGCACTTGGATACATCATTAGATACATTAAGTTCTCACGCTTCTCACGATATTTAGGTTCTCATTTGAGCACCTACCTATATAAAATTATAAGGGCTAAAATGTTATTTCTTAAAATTCAGGAGGGTAAGTAAACCCTTGCGCTATGATGTATCAAAAAAAATTAAAACTTAAATTAAAGATGGAAAAATATGATTTAAGCGTAATGTCCAAGAAACTATATCACCCACCCACACAAAGACACACAACCTATGATAAGAATTTAACTTTAACTTGTATAAATTTTCATGTTATTTTGGCAAATTCCGATGTCTATAAATTAATAATCTCTCATTCTCCAATTTCATCAAACTCACAAAGCCTTTTGCAAGAGAGCAAAGTAAGAGAAAGACTAGATATACTAATATAAGAAATTTGTTTCAACAATTGACTTTTCTGAAGTTTTTAGTTGTGGAAATAAACTTTACTATACAAGTATGAACTATAAATAGGTCTGAACAGATATGTTAAAAGTTTAAAGAACGTTGCATTATTTAAAACGAAAATTGCATTTTTTGAAACAAAATTGAAAAATTACGTTGTATTATGTGGTAACTTTTGAGTGTCTTGCATTTGGTGTAAACAAAGTGATAGTACGTTGCATCGTTTGATCATTCACCTATGAATATAGAGCATCTCCAACAGGTTTTGCACCAAAACACTAAAATGGTGCAACTTCAGCACCAAATATCTTCTACCATCTCCAACAGCTTACTTCAAATCTTGCACCAAATCAGAATATTCCTTATCATTTCATTTATTTAAAATGTTAGCCATTAAGCATATATTATCATTATTATTAAATGATTCAAATTACATTATATTAAATATTATGTTATAAAATTTAGTAATTAAATATGAAAATAATAAATAATCCCTCTGATTCAAGTAAGTTGCAACATTTTGATTTTTAATGGTCAATAAAAATAAACTTTGACCAAACATTTGTGTCAATTTAATTATCACAATGAAATTCTAAAAATTTTTATTTATAAATCACTTAATAATTTATCAATTACAAATTTTAGAATTTCACTTGAATGATTAAATCGTCACCAATGGTTGGTCAAAGTTCATTTTTGTTGACCATAAAAAATCAAAATGTTGCAACTTACTTGAAACAGAGGGAGTATAAATTAATATATTTAAAATATAAATATATATAAAAGAAATACTAAATTTGATAATTAAATTAAAATGCTTCAAAACACAATTTAAATGGAAAAATAAGTTACATGATAATGAAAGACGAACATTTAATTCTCTGAATTCACATATTCCTCCCATAAATATTCAATCAAGACATCTCTATGTGAAAAGTGAGCTCGTTTATCTTTGATTTCTTTGTGTCGCTCGAGAAATCGATGAAATCGGGCATTTTCATTCATCATTTCTACCTCCGGGGCAGGTGCATCCATTGCATCTTGAATTTTTGCATTCACATCACGCTCATCTTCAACTATCATATTGTGTATTTGTAGACACCCCGTCTTGGACCTCTCATGTCTCGATTGCATACACATTCTCTGTCTTCCTCTTTTCTGTTAAGTTTTGTTACTTTTTGTTAACTTTCGTTACTTTCTGTTAAGTTCTTGACTTACTCCATTAGTCTTGGACTTAACTAAGTAACAAAGTCAACCTTGAATCTTTGTTTCATTTGTTTTTTTTGACTTTTGTGGTGTTCGTTAAGTTTCTGACTGATTTCGTTAGTTTCAGGGCTTAACTGCATAACGAGGTTAACTTTTGGGCTAAAATATGAATTTTCTGAAGGTGGGACGTGTGCGCCTTTGCCCTCCTTTGTGGGAGGCATGCGCTTCCCATAGGGGGTGGGACGTGCGCGCCTCCCGCTTCCAGAATATCAGATTTTGCCAAATTTCCCTCCTTTTCTGATTTACAACCCCCAAAACCATTATGCCTTGGCTTGATCCAGGGAAAAACCATCTTTGTGAACTCAAACACATCCCTAACACCTATAAATACCTCTCCATTCCACCTTAGAAAGGAGGACTCTCTTAACACAAAAAGAAGAATATTTTCTCTCTAAAGAAACTCTACAAAAAAACTCTCTCAAACTAAAGGTCCATTTTCAAGGGTAGTTACTATAGACAATTTGGTTCCTTCCCATTCAAGCACAAGGTACAATGTCCATTTTCTTCTCCTAAACTCTTAATCTCATTTTATTACCTCTCTTTATCAAAACTTTTTAATTACATTCTTCATTTTTCTACCTCTCTAATGTGTATGCAATCTCCATAAAAAGGAATATAACCAAAAAGACCACTTCACTATTGATGTTTGGTCAAGGTTATATTCTAACATTCTAAACTCTCATTTAATTTCCCCCTGTTTCCCTTAATGTAATAGTTAGCATAAATTTACTTTGTAATTCCCCTTTTCCCTTCATTGTAATTGTTAGCACGTATTCATATTCATAAAAGAAGGACTTTTTTATACTAGAACACCTTTAGTAGCAAGACCGAATTTAGCCGGGCGGAGTGGGTGTTTGAGTACTTCCCACTCCGTAACCTAAGCCCTGAACCCGTCTCTTCCCGAATCTCTGGTTTTCGTAACAAAACTTAGGCTAATTATTAGGTTTTTGTTATGTTCCTTTAATAACATAGGTGGCGACTCTACTTTCTAAAATCAAATAGACATCCTAGGATAATTCACCGCTCTAGCCAAGCCTTGGTTTCCCCGGGGTATCTACAGTATTATAATACATGCAGTCATTATAGCATGTAAGTCCCTTTTATTCCAATAGCGAATCGGTCCTACTAATATTGCAAATCGTGATTGTAGAACTCCGAATGCATGTTCGACATCTTTTCTACACGATTCTTGTTTCATTGCAAAATGTTTTTTTTTTGGACCCCGTGGATCATGGATACTTTGCACAAGAGTTGCCCATTTTTGATATATACCATCGGCTAAATAATAGCCCATGTTATACTCCATTCCTTGAATGATATAGTTTGCTGGGGGTGCAATACCAATAATGAGGCAGAATATGAAGCTCTCATTGTGGGGCTAACTGTGGCACTAGATCTTAATATCAAAGTCATCCAGGTATATTGCGATTCTTTATAATTGGTCAATCATTTTAACGGATCTTATTGTAACGCCCATCTTTATTATCGTTAAATATTTGACTTATTTGTTAAATATTTGAACTTGCATATTATGTGCTAGTTTTACTTGGGTTAATTTATTAACTGCTTTAAATAGTTAATGTGGTTAAATGTTTAGTTTTGACTTTAGGGTTATTTGTGAAAATTTGACTTTAGGGGCCTTTTTGTTAAAAGTGAAACTTGAGGGGCCTAGGTGTCATTATTGGAAAGTTGTTAAGTATATCAAGTGGTTTACCTGGGATGTTCTTCCCCAAATTGTTTTTACGCTCTCTCTGTGTGAAAAGAAAAGTTAGGTTTAGGGTTTACCCTATTTTCGACTCCTCGAGCTTAATTATCCCTCCGTTCTTGATTCCGATCCCGGATTAATATTCGTGGCGTTGAATAGAGCGTTCCAGGCCGAACAGAAATTTATTTGGGTCGCTTTGATTTTAGACTAAGTAAGTTATTAGCTTCCCCTTGCTTGTAATAACATGCATAAATGTTATTCTCGATACTTGTGAATGTTAATTTCGTGTTTGGGACGATTTTTGTGGTACTTGTAAATTTGGGACAAAGGGAGTAAAACCCTACTGTGTGAAATGATGAAAGAACTTGGAAAGTATAGTTTTTACATGTTATGCCTTTTGTGAATTGTTAAATTGTTATTAGAAAGTTACTCCTACGCTTGGGGACGGACAATTCTAAGCCTGGAAAGAAAATTGGGGTTTGCTGTAATTTGGACCAGGCGCCCGCCCGGTTAGTGACCAGGCGCCCGCCCTTTTCAACAGAAAGTTATGGTTTCTGAAATTTTTGGATGAGCGCCCGCCCGGTCCATGCTAAGCGCCCGCCCGGTCCCCTGTTCCAAATAAAGTGTTTTAAATCTAAATCAAATTGAAAGCTTATCCCTCCTAAGGCATATAGCCTTGGTATAAGATGTCCTAGCAAGTGTAATTGTACCTTTTGGGGCATTAGAACTTAATCTTGAACATTAATACTTATAGAACTCAAATGAGAACTTAAGTATAAGAGTAGTAACTCTTCCTTATGTCTTGAAAGTGCTATGAACGAGCACTAATGTGTTATACTTGTCTTGAAACAATGATTGTGCACCTTAGGGGCATTAGAACAAGGTCTTAGACTTGAACATCCTAAGAGTATGATTGGGATTTTGTAAGACTCTTATATTTGCTTGAATGTCCAAAGATTGGAATTATAACTTGAGGTATAAGACATTTAAAATCTTGTACATGACTTGAACATCCATAGAAATGGATTAAGACTTGAATATAAGATAATAAAATCTTGTACATGGCCTGACACCAATACATATGTATGGTAGTGAACTTGAAAGTGCTATGAACAAGCACTAACTTGTATGAGACATGTTCTTGTTGTGTATGTGCAAACATTGCATATAGTTGTTTGATAACAAGGTGACTTCTTGATTACTTGAAGCATGTTCCTTGTTGAGCTAGTCCACTACTTTTGGATTAGTTCTTCTCCCGTAGTTAAAGTAAATATCTACTTGTACATTCTTGTGTGAGTCCAGCTGGTTCTCCTTGCTTGTTCGGAAATATATAGGTTCACGCTTGTCGCGAGAGCTGGGGCTTAAGTGACAATCGGGTCCCTATGTATTTGCGCTTGACCCCTTACTACCGGCCATAGTAAGGGCATAGCTTCCTTAGTTGGAGCAATAAGCCTGACTTAAGTGAATGCTAAACTCTTGAACACCTCGTGAGTCTTGGTATTGGGAATGACACTGGTTACCGGGTCTTCTGATACATACTGAATAATCAGTTTCCTGTTATTGATCGTGATTGTCAAAGTAATACAAGCTACGACAACAATGGTATTCTTGGGAGGAATAAGGAAGGAAGCAATATCCTTATAAATTGCTTGTTTAGCCTTATGTGCTACTTGATGAGTAGCTTAGCCTCTCATATACTTGTTACTTGATGATACTTGATACATGATTACTTGAGTATCTACTTGAATTGCATGATAACATGTCATGTAGTTGTATCTAATAGCTTACTGAGATTTATCTCACCCCGTTCCTTGTTTAATTGTTTTCCTTAGATCAAAGGAAGGATAGTGTGCAGTGAGGCTCGACATAGCTGGGAGCTTACTACGCGGGTCGTGATTCTTTTGGGGTTTTGTCCTTTTACATTTGGTGAGGACGATGTATTATGGGTTTTATAACTCCTTATTTTGGGGTAGACTGTCTTGTTCAGTTCTTGTTGTCACTAGACATCTTGTATAGTACTCTTGATGCCAGCTTATGTGCTAGGCATATTTCCGCTGTGTATGTATTTAAGTTTGGTTTTAATTTTCTTGTCTAAAACTCGTGTTGTGAGCTAGTATAGCTCCTTACTCTAGAGTATATATATATCATATCAGTTTGCTAAACAAATATCATTAAGTTTCTTGTTAAGTTTCTTGTTCCTCGTTAGTCACTCCCATCCAGGTTCGAGGTTCTATTAGGGGACCCCGGGACCTGGGGGCGTGTCAGGTTGGTATCAGAGCTACCCTGGTTTAGCTACCCTGTTTAGCTACCTTGGTTTGCTCTAAGTCTGGATAGGGTCTATGGCCTAGGTATGGGTTAGTCTTGGGGTGTTATTAACGCCGAGTGTTTACCTACAGGTACAATGAGTTCTGAAGGTACAAGTGGCAGTAATCAGCTTAGATCTATAACTCCTCAAGAAGAAATGGTTGATAATGTAGACTGGGATTATCCTAATCGTCTTACAAGGTTCTTGAAGTTGAAACCTCGCAGCTTTGATGGGGAATTTGATGCCTAGAAGGCAGAGGAGTGGATTGAAAGTATTGAGAAGATCTTTACAACCTTGAGATGTGCAGGTGGTGATAAGGTAACCTTTGCAACCTTTAAACTTGAGAAAGCCGCTGAACATTGGTGGCAAGTGTTGAGTAAAAGCTGGGAACTGGAAGGGGTACCACAGACATGGGAGAATTTTCTTAAACCAAGTTCACAGAATTGGCGAGGTATTGTGATCACTTAGTTCCAAACGAAGCCAAGAAGGCACAGAGGTTTGTTAAAGGGTTGAGGACTGAGTATAGGAAGCAACTTCTTTCTCTACAGCTTACTAGTTATCATCAAGCAGTGGAGAAGGCTTATACTATTGAAAATGACATTGAAGAACACAAGGTGAAGTTGGGAACGACCATGACTGGTCGTGTATCAGAGAAAGCTCAGGGATCTGGTTCTAAGGGTGGTAAATCTGGCCGCCAAGATCGTCGATTCCGACAACCAACTGAAAGTAAAGGTAGTGTATCATCTGGTTCGAGTACAACAGTTCAAGGTTCCAGGAAAGTATGCGGGTTTTGTTCGAAAGAAGGTCATTCTGAAGACAAGTGTTGGCTAAAGAAAGGAAAGTGTTTAACTTGTGGTGAATCTGGGCACTTTGTCAAGAATTGTCCTAAAGGAAGAGGAAGTCAAGTTGGGGGTACAAGTCAACCGGCTTCAGGTTCTAAGAGAGATAGTGGGGGTCGACCTAAAGTTCAGGGTCGAGTGTTTGCTCTAGATCAGCAGGGTGTAGCTGAGTCTTCTGCGGTCATAGGAGGTATTATATTACTTTCTAGTACGAGAGCACGAGTCTTGATAGATCCAGGCTCATCTTATTCTTATGTGGCATCTCATTTTGTGTCGCATTTGCATGTTCTTCCTGATTCTATGCCTTATGTGCTAGAAGTATCTTCCCCTATGGGAGATTGCATGTTTGCTTCTGAGGTTTACAGGAAATGTGAGGTTCTTGTGGGTGATCATGCCCTTCTTGCTGACCTAGTCATGTTACCTATAAGGGACTTTGACGTGATTCTTGGCATGGATTGGCTTTATGTGCATCATGCATCTGTTGATTGTTATAGAAAAGTAGTAACTTTTTCTATCCCTGGTTTGCCTGATTTTACCTTTGAAGGTGATAGGCCTTTATGTGCTATACATGTTATTTCTGCTTTAAAAGCTAGAAATTTTTTATCTCGTGGTTGTGCCGGGTATCTCGCATGTGTGCTTGACCAGAGTTTATCTGTTCCCAAGATGGAGGATATTTCTGTTGTGTCTGAATTTTCAGATGTGTTCTCTTCTGAGTATAGCATGCCACCTGATCGAGAGCTTGAGTTCTGTATTGAGTTATTACCAGGTACAACACCAATCTCTAAAGCACCTTATAGAATGGCTCCAGCTGAGTTGAGAGAGTTAAAAACACAGCTTTAGGAATTGCTTGAAAGGGGCTTCATCAGGCCTAGTGTATCACCGTGGAGTGCACCAGTGCTGTTTGTCAGAAAGAAAGATGAGACTCTGCGATTGTGTATTGATTACAGAGATCTTAATCAGGTAACTATCAAGAACAAATATCCGTTACCTCATATTGATGACTTGTTTGATCAGCTTCAAGGTTCAGTAGTGTACTCGAAGCTTGACTTGAGAAGTGGTTATCATCAGTTGAAAATCAGATCTGAGGATATACCAAAGACAGCTTTTCGTACCAGGTATGGGCATTATGAGTTTATTGTTATGCCATTCGGTTTGACAAATGCTCCAGCTGTATTTATGGATTTGATGAATCGTATCTTCAAGCCATATCTTGATTGTTTCGTGGTGGTATTCATTGATGACATTCTTGTGTATTCTAAATCACGGGCTGAGCATGAACAACATCTCAGAGTAGTATTGCAAGTTCTTCGTGAGAAACAATTATTTGCAAAATTTAGCAAATGTGCTTTCTGGTTAGAAGAGGTTTCATTCTTGGGGCATGTTGTGTCTGCTACTGGTATTGCAGTAGATCCTTCCAAAGTTGAAGCAGTTGTAAACTGGAAGAGGCCAACTACAGTGACAGAGATCCGTAGTTTCTTGGGCTTGGCTAGTTATTATCGGAGGTTCATTGAGGGATTCTCCAAGATTGCTACTCCATTGACTAATATGACTCGAAAAGCTATTTCTTTTGAGTGGAATGACAAATGTGAAGCAAGTTTTCAGGAGTTGAAAAGGCGTTTGACTACAGCTCCAGTCTTGGCTTTGCCTAGTGGTTCTGAGCATTTCATGGTTTATACTGATGCTTCTAAAGAAGGATTGGGTTGTGTTCTGATGCAAGATGGCAAGGTAATAGCTTATGCTTCTCGAAAATTATCTCCTTACGAAAAGAATTATCCTACTCATGATTTAGAGTTGGCTGCGATTATTTTTGCTTTGCATAAATGGAGGCATTACTTGTATGGAACCAAATTTGAAGTCTTCACAGATCATAAGAGCTTGAAGTACTTGTTTTCTCAGAAAGAACTTAACATGATACAACGTAGATGGATGGAGAAATTGAAGAATCATGATTGTACTATCCTTTATCATCCAGGAAAAGCAAATGTTGTGGCAGATGCACTGAGCAGAAAGACTTATATTTCTTGCCTGATGATTCGTGAATGGAAGATGTTTGAAGACTTGTGTGATTGGAGTCCTTGTGAATCAGATCATGGAGTTATTTTTGCTAATATAAAGGCTACTTCAGACTTACTCCAACAGATTAAAGAAGCTCAGGTAATTGATTCTGAATTTCAGAAAATCATTAGTGAAATGAATGAAGGAAAGCAATCAGATTTTTCTTTCAACAGTGATGGAATTCTTACCTTTCGAGGCAGAGTTTGTATTCCAGTTGATCTTGAGATTAAGAAGAAAGTTCTTGAAGAGGCTCACAAAGCCAAGTATACTATTCACCCTGGAAGTACAAAAATGTACCAAGATTTGAAGAAACATTTCTGGTGGAACAATATGAAAAGAGAAATTGCTGAGTATGTTTCCAAATGTTTGACTTGTCAACAAGTAAAAGTGGAACATCAACGTCCAGCAGGTTTGTTGCAACCATTGGAAATTCCAGAATGGAAATGGGAGCATATTACTATGGATTTTGTGACTGGTTTACCACGTACCAGACGAGGCCATGATGCTGTTTGGGTTATAGTGGACAGGTTGACTAAATCAGCTCACTTCTTGTCTGTTTCCATGGGATATTCATTGTCTCAGTTAGCATCTTTATAGGTTCAGGAGATTGTTCGACTCCATGGAGTTCCTGTGAGTATTGTATCTGATAGAGATCCTCGTTTTACTTCTCGATTCTGGCAGGCTCTTCAGGGTGCCATGGGTACTAAATTGAATTTCAGTACAGCTTTTCATCCTCAATCTGATGGGCAATCTGAGAGACTTATACAGATTCTCGAGGATATGTTACGTGCTTGTGTTGTGGATTTCAAAGGCAGTGGGGATACTCATCTTCCTTTAGCTGAGTTTGCTTATAATAACAGTTATCAGTCTAGCATTGAAATGGCTCCATATGAGGCTCTTTATGGCAGAAAATGTCGATCTCCTATATGCTGGGATGAAGTGGGAGAAGCTAGACTCTTGGGTCCTGAAATGGTTCAACAATCAGTTGAGAGTGTTAAACTCATTCGAGATAGATTGTGCACAGCTCAGAGTAGACAAAAGAGTTATGCAGATCATCGTAGAAGGGATCTTGAATTCCAGGTAGGTGACTTTGTATTCTTGAAGGTCTCTCCTCGTAGAGGTATAAAGAGATTCGGGAAGAAAGGAAAGTTATCTCCTCGTTATATCGGTCCATTTGAGATTCTTGAAAGAGTTGGGAAGTTGGCTTATAGAGTGGCTTTACCACCTTCTTTATCTGGTATTCATGATGTATTCCATGTATCTATGCTTCGCAAGTATATGGCTGACGAATCGCATGTTCTTGAGTATGAGGCTACTCCATTTCAGCCTGATTTGTCTTATGAGGAACAACCTGTTGAAATTCTTGACTGGAAAGAGCAAGTCTTGCGTACCAAAAGGATTCCTATTGTGAAGGTCCTTTGGAGGAATCATGAAATTGAAGAGGCTACTTGGGAAACCGAGGAAGAGATGCGAGATAAATACCCGAGCCTGTTTGAAAACCTTGGTAAGTAAAATTCGTGGGCGAATTTTTTTAAGGTGGGGAGGATGTAACTCCCATCCTTATTATCGTTAAATATTTGACTTATTTGTTAAATATTTGAACTTGCATATTATGTGCTAGTTTTACTTAGGTTAATTTATTAACTTCTTTAAATAGTTAAGGTGGTTAAATGTTTAGTTTTTACTTTAGCGTCATTTGTGAAAATTTGACTTTAGGGGCCTTTTTGTTAAAAGTGAAACTTGAGGGGCCTAGGTGTCATTCTTGGAAAGTTGTTAAGTATATCAAGTGGTTTGCCTGGGATGTTCTTCCCCAAATTGTTTTTACGCTCTCTCTGTGTGAAAAGAAAAGTTAGGTTTAGGGTTTACCCTATTTTCGACTCCTCGAGCTTAATTATCCCTTCGTTCTTGATTCCGATCCCCGATTAATATTCGTGGCGTTGAATAGAGCGTTCCAGGCCGAACATAAATTTATTTGGGTCGCTTTGATTTTTGACTAGGTAAGTTATTAGCTTCCCCTTGCTTGTAATAACATGCATAAATGTTATTCTCGATACTTGTGAATGTTAATTTCGTGTTTGGAACGATTTTTGTGGTACTTGTAAATTTGGGACAAAGGGAGTAAAACCCTACTGTGTGAAATGATGAAAGAACTTGGAAAGTATAGTTTTTACATGTTATGCCTTTTGTGAATTGTTAAATTGTTATTAGAAAGTTACTCCTACGCTTGGGGACAGACAATTCTAAGCCTGGAAAGAAAATTGGGTTTGCTGTAATTTGGACCAGGCGCCCGCCCGGTTAGTGACAAGGCGCCCGCCCTTTTCAACAGAAAGTTATGGTTTCTGAAATTTTTGGATGAGCGCCCACCCGGTCCATGCTAAGCGCCCGCCCGGTCCCCTGTTCCAAATAAAGTGTTTTAAATCTAAATCAAATTGAAAGCTTATCCCTCCTAAGGCATATAGCCTTGGTATAAGATGTCCTAGCAAGTGTAATTGTACCTTTTGGGGCATTAGAACTTAGTCTTGAACATTAATACTTATAGAACTCAAATGAGAACTTAAGTGTAAGAGTAGTAACTCTTCCATATGTCTTGAAAGTGCTATGAACGAGCACTAATGTGTTATACTTGTCTTGAAACAATGATTGTGCACCTTAGGGGCATTAGAACAAGGTCTTAGACTTGAACATCCTAAGAGTAGGATTGGGATTTTGTAAGACTCTTATATTTGCTTGAATGTCCAAAGATTGGAATTATAACTTGAGGTATAAGACATTTAAAATCTTGTACATGACTTGAACATCCATAGAAATGGATTAAGACTTGAATATAAGATAATAAAATCTTGTACATGGCCTGACACCAATACATATGTATGGTAGTGAACTTGAAAGTGCTATGAACAAGCACTAACTTGTATGAGACATGTTCTTGTTGTGTATGTGCAAACATTGCATATAGTTGTTTGATAACAAGGTGACTTCTTGATTACTTGAAGCATGTTCCTTGTTGAGCTAGTCCACTACTTTTGGATTAGTTCTTCTCCCGTAGTTCAAGTAAATATCTACTTGTACATTCTTGTGTGAGTCCAGCTGGTTCTCCTTGCTTGTTCGAAAATATATAGGTTCACGCTTGTCGAGAGAGCTGGGGCTTAAGTGACAATCGGGTCCCTATGTATTTGCGCTTGACCCCTTACTACCGGCCATAGTAAGGGCATAGCTTCCTTAGTTGGAGCAATAAGCCTGACTTAAGTGAATGCTAAACTCTTGAACACCTCGTGAGTCTTGGTATTGGGAATGACACTGGTTACCGGGTCTTCTGATACATACTGAATAATCAGTTTCCTGTTATTGATCATGATTGTCAAAGTAATACAAGCTACGACAACAATGGTATTCTTGGGAGGAATAAGGAAGGAAGCAATATCCTTATAACTTGCTTGTTTAGCCTTATGTTCTACTTGATGAGTAGCTTAGCCTCTCATATACTTGTTACTTGATGATACTTGATACATGATTACTTGAGTATCTACTTGAATTGCATGATAACATGTCATGTAGTTGCATTTAATAGCTTACTGAGATTTATCTCACCCCGTTCCTTGTTTAATTGTTTTCCTTAGATCAAAGGAAGGATAGTGAGCAGTGAGGCTCGACATAGCTGGGAGCTTACTACGCGGGTCGTGATTCTTTTGGGGTTGTGTCCTTTTACATTTGGTGAGGACGATGTATTATGGGTTTTATAACTCCTTATTTTGGGGTAGACTGTCTTGTTCAGTTCTTGTTGTCACTAGACATCTTGTATAGTACTCTTGATGCCAGCTTATGTGCTAGGCATATTTCCGCTATGTATGTATTTAAGTTTGGTTTTAATTTTCTTGTCTAAAACTCGTGTTGTGAGCTAGTATAGCTCCTTACTCTAGAGTATATATATCATATCAGTTTGTTAAACAAATATCATTAAGTTTCTTGTTAAGTTTCTTGTTCCTCGTTAGTCACTCCCATCCAGGTTCGAGGTTCTATTAGGGGACCCCGGGACCTGGGGGCGTGTCACTTATGCAGCTAAAAATGCCAAGATGACGTCATACTTGGGAGTTGTGAAGATCTTGGCCAGCAAATTTCAAGTGTTCAAGATAGAAAAGATTCCCCGGGAAGAAAACTCACAGGCAGATGCTCTAGCCAACCTTGGTTCTGCCTTCAAGAGTTTGATTCAGTCCAGTATACCCATTGTTCATGTCAATATTCCAGCCATAGAAAGATTGGAATTATTCTGTATAGATGATGACATCCAGGGAGCACAGGCTGAACCATCTTGGATCTCACCAATAATCAGATATCTTTAAGATGGTAACATCCCACCACAGGAAAAGAATGCAAAAGCATTCAGGGTAAGAAATGCAAGATATTTGTTAATAGATAATGTTTTGTTCAGAAATCCTTTTGCAGGTCAATACTTAAGATTTCTCGAACCTGATCAAGCTGCATCAATATTAAAAGAACTTCATGAAGGCTTGTGTGGAAATCATTCTGGGGGTAGGAGTTTATACGCAAAAGCCCTCAGGATGGGATACTTTTGGCCTACTATGCGTCAAGATGCAGCAGAATATTCCAAGTGTGATTCTTGCCAGAGACATGGTGACATCTTACACCAGCCGGCAAAAATGATGCATCCTATTCTATCCCCTTGGCCCTTCATGACTTGGGGAATGGACATCGTTGAGAAATTACCTAAAGCTCCTGGAGGAAAGGTGTTCTTACTAGCAATGACAGATTACTTTTCCAAATGGATCGAAGCTGAGGCTTATGTTCAAGTTCGTGATAAGGAAGTCATATCTTTCATAAAGAAAAATATCTTCAGCAGGTTCGGTATCCCTTCAGAAATTATATGTGACAACGGTTCCCAATTTATTAGCAAGAAGACTCAAGATTTTCTCACAAGATGGGGAATTAAGATGGTAACATCTTCACCAGTGCATCCCCAAGTAAATGGACAGGCTAAGTCTAGCAATAAGATCATTATTTCCAACTTGGAAAAGAGATTAGATCAGGAAAAAAGAAGATGGGCTGAAGAGTTACCCTTCGTCTTATGGGCCGATAGAACAACACCCAAGAATGCGACGGGCCAGACTCCTTACTCTCTAGTTTTCGGATCAGAAGCGGTCATTCCTGCTGAAGTCGTCGTCCCTTCGGCAAGATATGGATTGTTAACTTCTGAGCAAAATAGCATTATCTTGACTCAAGATCTTGACACCATTGATGAATTGAGGGATATGGCGAGAATCAGGATGGTAGCATACCAGCAAAGGATTGAAAGATCTTACAACAAGAATGTCAGATTAAGGAAGTTCCAAGTTGGTGACTTGGTGCTAAGAAAGGTTCATCAGAACACAAGGGAGCTCAATGCCGGCAAGTTGGCTCCAAAATGGGAAGGACCTTATTTAATAGATGTAGACGCAGGAAAGGGGGTATATTGGTTATCAACCTTGGAAGGTGTAAGGATCTCAAGATCTTGGAATGCTATCCATCTTAAAGCATACTTCATGTAAGTTTTAAGTTATCATTCAAAATTCAGGAAGACAGGTACGCTTTTAATACAATGTCATTCCAATTATTTCCATTTGATTTATATTTATCAAACTGTTACTGACTTAAGCATCGGAGGGGTGTTAGCTAAGCTAACACCCAATCCTAACATGTTTATGTCTTGCAAGGAAACTTAGGACGACCATTCTGAAATACAATAAACCATGATGTTAACATCTTAAAAGGTTGTTAACATCTTAGAGATCCACCAAGATGTCAACATCTTATAAGGTTATGAGCATCTAAATGATTCAGGTATGATGTTTACCTTAATTTAATTTTATTTTTATCATTTACGCAGAACTTATATTTATTCATAAAAACGACATTATTCAAGACGTTGGATTGTTAATATATTCTAGTTTTGCAAGAAAGTAACACTTGTTTTTGAAGATTTCAAAGAGCACGACATCTTGAGATTGACCATCTCATCTTAAAAGTTCAAGGTACTAAATCCCTTCAAAGGTTTAAAGAAATTGACTTTCTTTCATTTTAAATTAAGGTTGATACACCTTCGCCTGGAGCGCAAGATTTCAATAATGGTTAAGGTGAGGAATGGGCACGTATGTTTATATGTACGCACCCCCCATTTCCACTTAATTAAATATTGAACTTAAGAAATTTTCAAATGGTTATGGCATATTCGTGTCATCTAAAGACAAAAGATCTTTGATATTTTCATATCAAACAAAGTATTATAAAGGACGTAACACCTTACATAAGATTGTTACATCTTGATCTACGGGGCACTGACATACTTATCAAACAAAAGAAAACTACCCTATCCAGTCAAAGGTTTGTTACTAACCATCTTCATAACCTTGCATCGTGTTGGACCAACCCAACATCTGAAAACCTAAAAACTACTTGTCCTTGACCCTTATGGGCCATTACATCCAAAATACCATAAAAGTTCAGAAAAACAAAAAATTGTCTTACAAACTTTCGGGACGCAGCCCATCAAAACTCATTGTTCAAAAATAACCATTGTTCAAAACCAAACATTGTTCAAACTTACCCTTAGGCATTCGCCTTTTCCTGACCATCTTCATTGTCTTGACCTTCAATCACCGGGACTGTAACACTGGAAGAAACCTCACCAACTTCAACTGCTTCACCATTAAGCCTCTTCAGGATGGTCCTCTCTTTTTCCAAGTCCCAAGCCTCATGTTTACCTTCATAGAATTCTTGAATCATTCTGATCTTGATTTCTACCATCCTTTTTGCTACAAAATTGGTAAGGGCAGTCTTTATCTCCTCTATCTCAAGGGTATTAGCATCCTGGATAGAAGCAATCCCTTGCTTCAAATCTGCAATCTCCCCTGTGTGATCAGCAATCTTTTTCTCAAAAGTTTCTCTTTCTTTCTCCCAACTTGCCTTCTTTTCTTTGGCTTCTCTTTTTGCACGAGTTATTTCATTCTTTAACTTCTTGTTGGCATCTCCCAAAGCCTTAACTTGAGTTTCTACACTCCCAAAAGCCTACATGAGTACAAGAGATTGGTTAAGACATAATGATAAAAGTTTATAAAACAAAGATATGCAGATACTTAAACTTGAAGCTAGAGCCAAGAACTTCTTCTTGATTCCATCTACAGACAGATTCCCAAAAGCCTCAATTTCTACAATATCCCTCACTTCATCAATTGCTTTTCTCTTCTTTAGTCTTGAACTGACAGTAGCAACATCTTGAATCTCCATTTTTGGAACAACGGGGGGCTTATCCACTGGATTGGTTGAGAGATCTCCAAGTAGGCTATCCATATCGTCAAAGGAAATTTCCATAGTTGGCTTTGAAACTGCAAAACAAGAAGGAAATTCATGAGTTTATACAAGAAGGGAATTCAATCAAGATTTCAAAGTTATACCTGTAGAAATGTTATCCTCTTCAGATGGATCAATGACTTGTCTGCTCTTGAAACTCATCTCCTCCTCAGAAAGACGAAAAAACAAGGCAATCTTAGATTCTGAATTAGCCTTTGGAGGGAACAATTCTTCCCACTTAATCTCTGCAAAGGAAGGAGAAAAGTGTAAAACTTAAAAAATATAGCAGACTTGAGCAAAAAGATATTTCAAGAATCATACCTCCCATGTTCCACTCTTTGACCAAATTCTCACCACCTTCCAATGAAGCCCTCTCAATAAAGAAAAATTTTCCTCTCCACCCTCTATCATTTACAGAGGCTTTGGGGACCATCAAGCCCTTTTTTGGTCTTTTCTTAAAAACAAACCTTTTTTACCCAAAAGAATGTAGGTCATAGCAAATGGCCATCTCACTCAAACCTATATCTAATCCACGCTCTCGGTTCACTCTCAACACAACATCAAAAACTCTCCAAGTCATGGGCATCATTTGAACATACGCCAATTGAGTTTTTTTCAAAGAACTTAGAAACCAAAGGGGGAAATGGAAAACTAAACCCTAGAGCAAAGGGATACTCATAGAAGCAGATCCAAGACTCAAAAACAGAATCCGCCCTTAAAGACACATCAAAGGGACGAAAAACAGTTTGGTTCGGAAAGCATTTTCGATTTTTCAAAGAGCAAATCAGAGCATTATTGAAAAAACAAATCTCGTCATCAGGTTTAGCAAGTAAACCCTCTGAGACAAATACATTTGGGTCATTAGAAGAAACAGCTTTGAGAGTACCAGATTTTGAAGATTTCGACCTCCTCTTCGTAAAAGAATTTTTGCAGAAAAGGAAAATTGAGAAAAAAGAAGGAAAGGAAGAGAAGAATACCTCAATTCCACCGTCTGAAGATTATGAGTAGGAAGGAGGAACCTTAGGGGGTTTTATGATCCTAGGGGGTCTAGACTCCTCTTCTCCCAAAGCACAATTAAGATGATGTATTGGGTCAAAATGCCGGTTAATTAACCGTCCCATCAAATCACGTCTTTCCAGAAACTTATATTTTCCGTGTTACACTGCTAAGACAAGTTTGGGGGCAATTGTTGTGGGTGAAATTTTAAGTTGTATCCATCTTAGTTCCCCTTCAAAGATTGCAACGTCTTGAACAGCAGGTATATTTCCCATTATTAATTATATTCTATTTTACTAATAATTTTTGCAGGTGTTAAATACCAAATAAGCACATGTGGATAAGTTATGAATCAACTCCCAATGGGCTGATTGACTACGTCTCCTCCTCTTGAAGATAGAATGCGATTTTGTAGGAGAGTTAGTTATACTATTTAGATTAGGTCTCTTACTTTTCCATTTGTGTATAAATAGGGTCTTGGAGGTACACCAACACACAGGCACTCACTCTCTGTAAACCTCCATAGCTCGAAAAAGTAAAAAAGATCAATATAAGTGTTTGGGAAGGAAGGTGCTCTTAATCACCTCCCAAGGTTTTGTGGCGACGAGATCATTGTCTCAAAGGCTTTCCTCGTTACATCATTGTGCAATCTTTCAATTCTTTAGTTTTAATTCCATTAGTCCCTCCTTTATTTTGATTTCAACCAAGATCATACATCATTGTTTTTTCTACCAAAACACATAACAACATCAATAAGAAATTTCATCATGGTCTTTTAATCTTATTTGAAATTGGTTACAGTTTTCAGCTCAAGGATCTACATACTCCATATAGAACAACCAATCACCAATTTTCTTTGTGTTTTCTCAATCTTTACAATGTGAATGGGTTCCAGTTTCTGCTCAACTTCATTATTGATTTTTATTGTTATGCTCTTTGAGTTTAAGGATGTTTACATGTATCTAATTTAATCTAATTTAGTGGTAAAGTTCTAGTGTTTTTTTTTCAAGGCCGTGTGCTCACGTCCCATAATAAGCCATTTATTTTCCACAATAGATATTGAAAAACTTTATAATGTAGTCGTGCATCCATGGAAAAACTTATACTAGATCCGCCACACCGAGCTTCCATCAGGGGCGGCCCTTTGAAGAAAGTACTTGGACCCCCTTTACTTTTGTAATTTTTATAAATCTACCTTTACAATTTTTAATTTTTTTATATTGGCTCCCTTGTAAAAAAATTAGAGAGATCTAGATCCGCTGTCTTACTTCCCACCAAAATTAAAATAGAGAGATCTAGATCCGATGTCTTACTTCCCACCAAAATTGAAGGCTTTTGCTTTTTGGATATTTTTTTAATGTCTTGTCTAGATGTATGTATTGGAGAGGGTTGAGTGGTAGTTGTGAATGGGAAATTATTAAGGTTTTTACTCTTTTTTGTCCTATGTACATGTCACACTTACAAAACCAAAACAATAGTAAGCCACAAATAAGTTAATTAACCACTATTCTCTCCCCTCTCTCTCTCTCTCTAAAATACACATAAACACTACCAAAACTGAAACACGCTTCAACTCCTATTATTTATCCTCCTAAAACAATTAGAAAAAAATTAAGCAAATATAAAAAGGGAAAAGGAAGAAAAGGCAGTAGAATAGTTAAGGGATGGAAAATTGAATTTTAGCATACATTAATATATTACTCCTCCATCCCACCAGAGTCATAGTTAGCGTCTACTTTTCCTTTTTAATCTGTCTCAGGGTAAGTGTTCATTATCACATTTTCTCTCTTACTTTACTTTTATACTCACAACACCAATCTACTTACTATTCTCTACTCCACTTTCTATCTCCTACGTCACTTTACATACTCACAACATTTACATCACTTTAACTATTTCTTAATTTTCGTGTAAATAGATGAGTGGACATTTAGTTTGAGACGGAGGGAGTAATACGGAAGAAATTTGTTACTAACCCCACACAAATGTATACGCACCCACACTCACCCACACACACACACACACACACAACCAGGCAAACGGCTTTATCCCTAATCTCACATCTCTCTCTCTCTCTCTCTCTCGTTTTCTACCTCTCCTAAATACGGACACAAACTCAAACACGCTATTACGTATCCTCAAAACTTTTAAAAAATAAATAAGTAATGGAAAATTGTGATTTATTTCACTACATTGTCGAAGAAATTATCACACACCCACACAAAAACACACACCCTATGTTCAGAATTCAACCTTAACTTCCCAGAAATTTTCATATACACCATTGGACCGACCGCGTAAAGATTTATTTAATACAGTGTTCTTGGAAATTTTGTCAAAAATCTAATGTCTATAAATACTAATAACTCATCATTCCCTAATTTCATCAAACCCGAAAAGCATTTACAAAAACGAGCTAAAAGTAAGAGAAATTAAGAGAGATTATCAAGAGAGAAATGGGAGATAGTTCAGCCAACTACAATAATGGTGCGAATAGTAGTTTGATTCCTCCACCCAAGAAACTAGTGAAGACGATGATGGTGGAGAAGGTTGTAAAAGTGACTACTTCAGCTATTAATAACATCAAGAACAAGAAGAAGATCAATCCTAGCACCAGCTCCAGCTAATATATATATATATATGGTCGGGTCGGGTATGGCTAACATGTTCTATTTTTTGCATATAATAAGAACATACTATTAATATTATATTCCCTCCGTCCCAAAATGATCTTCCTACTTTTTTTGCCGTTATTACGAAGGATATTTGAGCAATAATTTTAAGTTGATTCAAGTGTACTAATGAAAATCTGAAACTTGTTATTGACACACTATCAACAATACTATCAATAACAAGTTTTAGATTTTTATTAGGATACTTAAATTAACTTAAAATTATTGCTCAAAGTTCTTTTGTAGTGACATCAAAAAAAGTGTGAAGACCATTTTGAGAGGGAGAGAATGTATGTAAATTTTGTTTCGACTATTAACTTTACTATGGTTTTAGTGGTGGAGACAAACTTTACTATATAAGTATGAACTTAAAATATGTCTATATAAACATGTTTTTTTAGGTTTTGGAATATGTCTGTGTTTTTAGGTATACTACTAGATATTATATGTTTGTTCCTTTATTTTATGTGTAAAGGTTGCTACATACTTTATTGTTTGAGATATACTATTAATAAGTTGTACGTACTACTGTTAATTATTGAATATAGAGTGTGATTGTTTGTGAAATTAACAAAAGATCATGTTTTTGGAATATATCTATGTTTATATAAGTATGAACTTAAAATATATCTATATAAACATGTTTTTTTAGGTTTTTGGAATATATCTATGTTTTTATGTTTATTTTATGTGTAAAATTAACAAAAGATCATTTTACATTCAATATTAATTGAATGTAAAATGATATTTTGTTAATTTTACTTTTGTCCCATCTTCCTTTAACTTCATTGTACATGATGAACGATTACTTGATTTCATTGTTCCATAAATTGAGGATAACATTAAACACAAAATTTAGGGGTAATTAGTTTTTCTCTAAACTATAATAAGTTATAATTTTCAAATTTTTCTTAAATATTTGCTAAATGTTTGCAAGTAGAAATTTTTTTGACTTTTTGTAATCAAGGGAGAAACCAGTTTCTCCCAAAACCTACTCTAAATGAGGAAGGTCAACTCTTCCAAATAAACTGTTTGCGGAGAAAAAAAAATACTATACATACTAGTTTAGTTCCAAATTGAATATCTATATTTTTTTATCGTCATGTTCCCTCTTAAGTTAGAAAAACTAGAGATTAATTTTTAAGAAATTTTAACTAGCTTTTGAAAATTTGTTGAAAAAAGTGAACTTTAATGTGAAGGCGTACAAACCATGAAAAGTGTTTTAAATATGTCATTTATTTTGGGACATGGAGAATATAGAAGATACTCCTCATTGATAAAAAAAAATGAAAATAGTTTAAAAGTAATATTCCCACAGTTGAAGTTTTGTCACAACTCAGATGCAAAACTAGCATCAAAATGAGATTAGTTGTCAATTAGTTGCTAAATCAAACACTAAAATGTTCCGTTGCAATTCAGTGGCCATAGTAGCAACAACAAATTATTTGTCTCAAACTAGTTAGTGGGTCAATAAGCGAACTTATTCGGTGACAAATATCAAAAACATGAATTTTTAGTAGTAATATCAATATGTTCAAAGAAATAGTCCGCACGTGTATATTTATACAAAATGGGTCGTGCTTCTGTGAGAACCGTGAGAACTTGGATACATTAGGTAAAAAATTAATGTATCCAATGGTTCACTTGGATACGTCATTGGATACATTACTTGACTTGGATACATCATTGGATACATTACTTGGATACATTAGGTAAAAACTAATGTATCCAATGTGCACTTGGATACATCATTAGATACATTAAGTTCTCACGCTTCTCACGATATTTAGGTTCTCATTTGAGCACCTACCTATATAAAATTATAAGGGCTAAAATGTTATTTCTTAAAATTCAGGAGGGTAAGTAAACCCTTGCACTACATAGTGGCTCCATCCATATGTAACCTCCCAAAATTAAGCACGCGTTTTGAGACGGATTGAAAAAAAAAATTAAAATAAAGAAAATATTGGACGGACTTGATTTATGAAAATAGACTAATTTATGAAAATAGACTAATTGGAGCATGCAGATTTAGTTGAAAAGGGAAGGTAAATGGAAAGTGGGCCACGTTGCGTCTACTGATAATGTTGACACCATTTTAATGAGTCAATCCTTAACGAGCACCCTTCTTAAAGTAAAAAGGTAGTTTTTTTTTTTTGTTAAATAAAGTAAGGTAGTTAAGAAGCCTTTGACAGGCACTTCAGAACTCGCCAACGCTCGTCGCTATTCTGGCATTGTTTTGCTTTAAATTGTGCGGCTCAGACATATTTGGCTGAACCCACTTGTCATACTCACAACAACTATCCACTACTATTCATAAGAATATCAGTTAATCCCTCAACCCGCGCATTTAAAAACACGTTTCTCTTAATCACTAAGAAAAATGCGTTTTTCAGGAGAGTAACCCCTCTAAAAGATACACCAAAACACCAACACAATTTGAAACACGCAATGTAAATCACCCCAAAAGAATTTAAAAATTAACCAAGAAAAAACAGTGAAATAGTTAATTTGGGATGTAAAATTGAATTTGAGCATACACATGATTGAAGAAATTGTCAGAAACCCACAAACACAGTCAGGCACTGAAATGTGTAGTCTCTCTCTGTCTCCTTAGACCATCTCCAACAGTTTAGTGCAAAAATTGCACTATTCTTTATAATAGTGCAATTTTTACACCAAATATTTTCAACAGTTTGTTTCAAATCTTATACTAAATAAGAATATTAAAACAATATTCATTATTGTTTCACATATATAAATAATAGTATGTTATATAATTTTATATTGTAAAATATTTTCATATACATCAAAAAGAAAAACAAAAAACTGATATTTTAAAAGAAAAAGAAGAAGAAGAAGAAGAAAAACGGGATAGCGCAACACTATCCCTTGCACCAAATTTGAAGCAAGTGATAGAGTTGCTCTATTAATAGAGCAATGTTTAGAGTTCCATTGGAGTAAAACAATACTCTATTTTTGGAGTTTTAGAGTACCATTGGAGATGGTCTTATTCTCTTTCTCTCTCCGGGACACAAACACGCTATGATGTATCAAAAAAAAATTAAAACTTAAATTAAAGATGGAAAAATATGATTTAAGCGTAATGTCCAAGAATTTAACTTTAACTTGTATAAATTTTCATGTTATTTTGGCAAATTCCGATGTCTATAAATTAATAATCTCTCATTCTCCAATTTCATCAAACTCACAAAGCCTTTTGCAAGAGAGCAAAGTAAGAGAAAGACTAGATATACTAATATAAGAAATTTGTTTCAACAATTGACTTTTCTGAAGGTTTTAGTTGTGGAAATAAACTTTACTATACAAGTATGAACTATAAATATGTCTGAATATGCTGAATAGATATGTTAAAATTTTAAAGAACGTTGCATTATTTAAAACGAAAATTGCATTTTTTGAAACAAAATTGAAAAATTAAGTTGTATTATGTGGTAACTTTTGAGTATGTTTCATTTGGTGTAAACAAAGTGATAGTACGTTGCACCGTTTGATCATTCACCTATGATATAGAGCATCTCCAACAGTTTTTGCACCAAAACACTAAAATGGTGCAACTTCAGTACCAAATATCTTGCACCAAATCAGAATATTCCTTATCATTTTATTTATTTAAAATGTTAACCATTAAACATATATTATCATTATTATTAAATGATTCAAATTACATTATATTAAATATTATGTTATAAAATTTAGTAATTAAATATGAAAATAATAAATGATCCCTCTGTTTCAAGTAAGTTGCAACATTTTGATTTTTAATGGTCAATAAAAATAAACTTTGACCAAACATTTGTGTCAATTTAATTATCACAATGAAATTCTAATTTTTTTAATTTATAAATCACTTAATAATTTATCAATTACAAATTTTAGAATTTCACTTGAATGATTAAATCGTCACCAATGGTTGGTCAAAGTTCATTTTTGTTGACCATAAAAAATCAAAATGTTGCAACTTACTTGAAACAGAGGGAGTATAAATTAATATATTTAAAGTATAAATATATATAAAAGAAATACTAAATTTGATAATTAAATTAAAATGCTTCAAAACACAATTTAAATGGAAAAATAAGTTACATGATAATGAAAGACGAACATTTAATTCTATGAATTCACATATTCCTCCCATAAATATTCAATCAAGACATCTCTAAGTGAAAAGTGAGCTCGTTTATATTTGATTTCTTTGTTTCGCTCGAGAAATCGATGAAATCAGGTATTTTCATTCAGCATTTCTACCTCGGGGGCAGGTGCATCCATTGCATCTTGAAATTATACATTCACATCACGCTCATCTTCAACTATCATATTGTGTATTTGTAGACACCCCGTCTTGGACCTCTCATGTCCCGATTGCATACACATTCTCTGTCTTCCTCTTTTCTGTTAAGTTTTGTTACTTTTTGTTAACTTTCGTTACTTTCCGTTAAGTTCTTGACTTACTCCGTTAGTTTTGAACTTAAATAAGTAACAAAGTCAACCTTGAGTCTTTGTTTCATTTGTTTTTGTTGACTTTTGTGGTGTTCGTTAAGTTTCTGACTGATTTCGTTAGTTTCAGGGCTTAACTGCATAACGAGGTTAACTTTTGGGCTAAAATATGGATTTTCTGAAGGTGAGACGTGTGCGCCTTTGCCCTCCTTTGTGGGAGGCGTGCGCTTCCCATAGGGGGTGGGACGTGCGCGCCTCCCGCTTCCAGAATATCAGATTTTGCCAAATTTCCCTCATTTTCTGATTTGCAACCCCCAAAACTATTATGCCTTGGCTTGATCCGGGGAAAGACCATCTTTGTGAACTCAAACACATCCCTAACACCTATAAATACCTCTCCATTCCACCTTAGAAAGGAGGACTCTCTTAACACAAAAAGAAGAATATTTTCTCTCTAAAGAAACTCTACAAAAAAACTCTCTCAAACTAAAGGTCAATTTTCAAGGGTGGTTACTATAGACAATTTGGTTCTTCCCCATTCAAGCACAAGGTACAATGTCCATTTTCTTCTCCTAAACTCATAATCTCATTTTATTACCTCTCTTTATCAAAAATTTTTAATTACATTCTTCATCTTTCTACCTCTCTAATGTGTATGCAATCTCCATAAAAATGAATATAACCAAAAAGACCACTTCACTATTGATGTTTGGTCAAGGTTATATTTCAACATTCTAAACTCTCATTTAATTTCCCCCTTTTTCCCTTAATATAATAGTTAGCATAAATTTACTTTGTAATTCCCCTTTTCCCTTCAATGTAATTTTTAGCACGTATTCATATTCATAAAAGAAGGACTTTTTTATACTAGAACACCTTTAGTAGCAAGACCGGCTTTAGCCGGGCGGAGTGGGTGTTTGAGTACTTCCCACTCCGTAACCTAACCCCCGAACTCGTCTCTTCCCGAATCTCTGATTTTCGTAACAAAACTTAGGCTAATTATTAGGTTTTTCTTATGTGCCTTTAATAACATAGGTGGCGACTCTACTTTCTAAAATCAAATAAACATCCTAGGATAATTCACCGCTCTAGCCAAGCCGTGGTTTCCCCGGGGTATCTACAGTATTATAATACATGCAGTCATTATAGCATGAAAGTCCCTTTTATTCCAATAGCGAATCGGTCCTGCTAATATTGCAAATCGTGATTGTAGAACTCCGAATGCATGTTTGACGTCTTTTCTACACGATTCTTGTTTGATTGCAAAATGTTTTTTTTGGACCCCGTGGATCATGGATACTTTGCACAAGAGTTGCCCATTTTTGATATATACCATCGGCTAAATAATAGCCCATGTTATACTTCATCCCTTGAATGATATAGTTTGCTGGGGGTGCAATACCTTCTGCAAGATTGGAATAGAGGTTAGACTATTTTAGGACATTTATGTCATTATTAGAGCCGGGCATACCAAAATATGCATTCCAAATCCAAAGTTCATAATCCGCTACGGCCTCGAGAATGATGGTTGGATGTCCACTTCTTCCATCATATTGGCTAGCCCATGCAGTTGGACAATTTTTTCAACGCTAATGCATACAATCTAAGCTGCCTAACATGCTTGGAAAGCCACGTTTCTTACCAATGTCCAGTAGTCTAGCAATGTCAGCAACATTAGGTGAACGTAGATACTCCCCTCCATATACCTCGATAATACCTTGACAAAAACGCTTTAGACACTCTATTGCAGTAGACTCTTCTATTATGATATACTCATCAGCAGCATTGGCGGGTATACCAAGCACTAGGTTTCGCATCGCCGCTGTTATCTTTTGTAAAGTATATAACCTAAGTGCACCAGTCGCATTTCTTCTTTGAACAAAGTAATGGTCGTGAGTTTGTATGGCCTCAGCGATACGTAGGAATAAGTCACGAGACATCAGAAACTGACGCCGAAATGTATCTTCCTGCCATGTGGTTGTATTTGCAAAATAATCATTGTACAAATTACGATCACCCATTTCACGTGATCGATTGATGACCCCTGATGATTAACGAGTAGTTGTGAAGCAAGTTTTCGATTCTTTGAAATTTTCTCCAAAATTAGTTCGTCATCATCAGAAGATGAAGAAGAAGACTAAAAGTGATGGACCACCAATATTGAAATTCATATTGACTTGGGATGAATAAATTTTATGTGATAAACTCGTCCATCATTTCGTTTATAAAGATCATAATTGTGCAGATGGATAAGATAACAAAAATCTATTTGTGATACATCTTGGCCGTCGGTTAGATTTCATTAAATATGACCATCCAAATGAAAATATCTAGATAATTTCTAGAAAATATCCGGCGAATTTTCTATAAATGCCATATTACATTCCAATAGAACTCACAACTCATCAGCTACTCTATTCTTTAGAAATCTTCCCCCTCGTTTATCTTAAAACATATATTTCTTTTGCAGTTCATTTTTAAATGTCTTCAAAACAGAGAAGTTCATCTTACATTGCTGTTGAGGACGACCTCATATCCTGAGTTTATGTTGACATTTCCCAATGCCCAATCATAGGCATCAACCTGTCGAGCAATACATTTTGGTCTCGAATTGTGGAAGAATACAACTCGTCAAAACGTAAGGACCTACCATTCAGAAATCTCAGATATCGACAAAGTCGTATGATTGTCATCATTAAAGCTATGGGAAAATTAAGGGGTGCTATTCACCAGGTTCAAATTTGAATCGCAGTGGTGCTTCCGAAAAGCATATAGTGAGTACTTATTAATTTTTATATTCCTAGTATATACTCCCTCCGTCTTTTTAGTCTGTTCACTTTTTGCCATTTGGGTGAAAAGAAAAAATGAAATAAGAGAATTGCGTGATGAACGTAAAATAATGATGATAGACATCAACACTATTTCCGATCAAGTTGCACGAGTATATATTGTAAGTGAACGAACAAAAATTATGCAGAAAAGAGCTGATCAACAAACTTCAAATAGCATAGATGGGTTTGGAAGCCTATACCAAAATATTGGACCATCCGGTAACAATCTATCAGATTATTAAAAATAATTTTAATTACATGTCATTTGTATTTGTTTTTATATTTTTAGTTGCATGTTTTATTGTATTTTTATTTTTATTTATTTTTGTATTTGTAGTTGCACTTTTATTGTATTGTATTTTAATTTGTGTTTGTTTTTTGTATTTGTAGTTGCACTTTTGTTTTATTTTTATTTGTATTTTCAGTTTAAAATTGTATTTTTTTTATTTACATTATCTTTAATATATAAATTAGAAGAAAACAAGAAAAAGAGGGAAACAAAAAAGAAAAAAAAAAAGAGGAAGAAGAAGAAGAAAACGGCAAACAGGAAAGCTGAAACTGCAAAAAGAAAAGAAAAAAATTGAAAAGGGATGGAGTGAACTTTGGCGTTGCGCCAAATCTAGCGTAAATCGCCTCCTGCACTAAAATAACGTGGGTTATAGAGTGATTGTTGGAGAAGGATTCTAGACCAAATAGTAGAGTTTTGAAGTAATAGAGTCATTGTTGGAGCTAAAATGACTAACTAAAATCTCAGATCTCTACAAAGTCGTATGATTGTCATCATTAAAGCTATGGAAAAATTAAGGGGTGCTATTCACCAGATTGAAAATTTGAATCGCAGTGGTGCTTCCGAAAAGGATATAGTGAGTACTTATTAATTTTTATATTCCTAGTATATATATCATTTTTTTCATGTTATTGATTAGGCCTCATTACTTATGCAGTATGTTCAAGCTAAGCTCCTCTTATTGCAAGATGAAGAATATAAGAAAGAGTTCAGATTTGATCTTGTTTGGGAGCAGTTGAAGGATATCGAAAAAATTGCACTAAACCATGGTGATAGTTCGTAACACCTAAACTCACAAATACCTGAGACGCCTAATCGTTGTCATCTCCTGGGGTGTCATCATTCTCTATAAATTTAAGTGATGATAGTAGCCCCACTCCTAATATCCGCCACCCTTGTTCCCACTAAAATTGAAGGCTTTTGCTTTTTGAAATTTTATTTATGTCTTGTCTGTATGTATGAATTGGAGAGTACTGTAGTAGTGAATGTTGTGTGGTCGTTGTGAATGGGAGATTATTAAGGTTTTTATTCTTTTTTGTCATATTAAAGAAGCACATGTGACACCTACACAAAACAAAAATAATCAGCCACAAAAAATAAGTTAATTAGCCACTATTCTCCACTCTCTCTATCTCTCTCTCTCTAAAATACACGTAAACACTGCCCCACTGAAACACGCTTCAATTCCTACTCGTACCATCTCGCACTAACGTTCTTAGTTTGTTTTTACATGGAGATTAAGAAAAAGTAAATGTTATGAGTATGAAAAGTAAAGTAAGAGAAGAGGGTAAAGAGTTTTTGTTGAAAGAATGACAAGTGGGTCTCATTGTCTATTTTAAGTAATAAAGCAACTGAAAACTTTAGTTTAGACAAACCAAAAAAGAAAATAAAAACCTTAATCTAGGACGGAGGGAGTATTATTTATCCTCTAAAGCAATTACAGTAGAAAGTAATTAAACAAATAAAAAAAGGAAAAAAGGCAGTAGAATAATTAAGGGATGGAAAATTGAATTTTAGCATGCATTAATATATTACTACTCCATCTCAGAGTCATGTCTACTTTTTTTTTTTAATCTGTGTCACAGAGTAAGTGTTTATTTATGCATTTTTTTTTACTTTATTTTTATATTCATAACATCAATAAATTTACTATTCTCTACCCTACTTTATCTCTCACACTTCACTTTTTATACTCACAATACTTACGTCCCTTCCACTATTTTTTAATCTCCATATAAATAGATAAGTGGACACTTAATTTGAGACGAATGGAGTAATATGAAAAAAAATTGTCACTAACCCACACACACAACTAGGCACTGAACACTGAACGTCTTTATCCCTAATCTCATCTCTCTCTCTCTCTCTATCTCTCGTTTTCTACCTCTCCTAAATACGGTCAAAAACTCAAACACTATTAGAATTGGGTCCTCATCCCGGGGTCAATTCAAACCCAATACGGGCACCCGACACGGGTTAACTCAAGCCCATCATCAACTCGGGCCGGCTCTGATACCATATTAAAATTGGGTCCTCATCCCCTTAAAAGGCCTTGTTAAGGGGTGAGGTTAGCCAATCTATATAAATTATCAATTTTACTCTCCAAGTTGATGTGGGATATATGAGGCTTCAACAAACACGCTATTAGGTATCCAAAAAAAAAAAGAAAAAACTTTTAAAAAAAAATAAGTAATGGAAAATTGTGATTTATTTCACTACATTGTCAAACAAATTATCACACACCCACACAAAAACACACACCCTGTGTTCAGAATTTAACCTTAACTTCACAGAAATTTTCATACACTGTTGGACCGACCGTAAAGATTGATTTGATACAGTGTCCTTGGAAATTTTGTCAAAGTTCGATGTCCATAAATACTAAATCAGTCATTTTCTAATTTCATCTAATTAACCAGCAAATCTTTTGAAAAAAGAGGAAAGTTAAGAGAAGGAGAGATTATCAAGAGAGATAGAGTGAAATTAAAAGAGAAATGGGAGATAATTCAGCTAACTACAATAAGGGTGGGAATAGCAGTGGTAGGCTTAGTCGCACGCCTACTAAATTAGACCTAAACTCGGCCACTATAATAATGTAATTAGGGTAAGTCAGAGTAGATCCACAAAGAACAGTGATTAATTGCGTACTAGTCACTTAACCAGATTGGGGGTTGATTTTGATGATTAAATCCTAAAACGGGGAATTAAACTAAATTGATTAAAGGAATGAGTAAAAAGCATTTCAGATTGATCCCTATCCCCGTCCTCTATTTCAATGTCATTGATACTTCTTTTCTCTGTTAATCTTATTCACTTGATCACGAGGTGTATTTCAATCTCTGTCTCTTCTAACAGTTTAGTTACTAGAAGTGGCGCCCTCACTAGAAACCCTAGTTAAAATTAAATCTAGACTGTCACAGAAAAGATCTAAAGTTTAATTGATGATGTTTTAAGAGACTAAGATCAAGAACGCTTCCTAGTGTTAACTAGATAATCGTTAAATCTTGCCTACTTCCCCAATTACTATGGCACATACACAATCTGTGAAGATGCTATGACAAAAACCCTAATTCTGGCACTAAACAGGTAATGTAGCAAAGATTCATAAAAAGAACTAGTGAATTGGCCAAATTCACAAACCCTAGTTATCAATCTAAAATAGGAACAAGCACAATTATGAATAAAATAACAAAAGAAGAAGAAAATACCTCAATTGAAAAAATTGCACCAAACCATGGTGATAGTTCGTTACACCTAAACTCATAAATACCTGAGACGTCTAATCGTCGTCATCTCCAGGGGCGTCATCATTCTCTATCAATTGATGTTGACATTTCCCAATGCCCAATCATAACCATCAACTAGTCGAGCAATACATTTTGGTCTCAAATTGTGGAAGACAACTCGTCAAAACGTAAGGACCTACCATTTAGAAATCTCAGATCTTTACAAAGTCGTATGATTGTCATCATTAAAGCTATGGGAAAATTAAGGGGTGCTATTCACCAGATTGAAAATTTGAATCGCAGTGGTGCTTCCGAAAATGACATAGTGAGTACTTATTAATTTTTATATTCCTAGTATATATATCATCTTTTTCATGTTATTTATTAGGCCTCATTACTTATGCAGCATGTTCAAGCTAAGCTCCTCTTATTGCAAAATGAAGAATATAAGAAAGGGTTCAGATTTGATCTTGTTTGGGAGCAGTTGAAGGATATCGAAAAAATTGCACCAAACCATGGTGATAGTTCGTTACACCTAGACACACAAATACCTGAGACGCCTAATCATCGTCATCTCCTGGGGTGTCATCATTCTCTATCAATTTAAGTGATGATAGTAGCCACACTCCTGACATCCGCCACCCTTGTTCCCACTAAAATTGAAGGCTTTTGCTTTTTGGAATTTTATTTATGTCTTGTCTGGATGTATGCATTGGAGAGTACTTTAGTAGTGAATGTTGTGTGGTCGTTTTGAATGAGAGATTATTAAGATTTTTACTCTTTATTGTCCTATTGAAGTACATGTCACACCTACAAAACCAAAATAATCAGCCACAAATAAGTTAATTAAACAAATAAGTCCGTTTTATTCCAATAGAAAATCGGTCTTACTAATATTGAAAATCGTGATTGCAGAACTCCGAATGCATGTTCGACATCTATTTTACACGATTCTTGTTTCATTGCAAAATGTTTTTTTTTGGACCTCTTGGATCATGGATACTTTGCACAAGAGTTGCCCATTTTTGATATATACCATCGGCTAAATAATATCCCATGTTATACTCCTTTCCTTGAATGATATAGTTTGCTGGCGGTGCAATACCTTCTGCAAGATTGTAAAAGAGGTTAGACTATTTTAGGACATTTATGTCATTATTAGAGCCGGGCATACCAAAGTATGCATTCCAAATCCAAAGTTCATAATCCGCTACGGCCTCGAGAATGATGGTTGGATGTCCACTTCTTCCATCATATTGACTGGCCCATGCAGTTGGACAATTTTTCCAACGCTAATGCATACAATCTAAGCTGCCTAACATGCCTGGAAAGCCACATTTCTTACCAATGTCTAGTAGTCTAGCAACGTCAGCAGCATTAGGTGAACGTAGATACTCCCCTCCAAATACCTTGACAAAAACGCTTTAGACACTCTATTGTAGTAGACTCTTCTATTCTGATATACTCATCAGTAGCATCAACTGGTATACCAAGCGCTAGGATTCGCATCGCCACTGTTATCTTTTGTAAAGTAGATAACCTAAGTGCACCAGTGATGAGAAAAATCCCACTGTAATAAAAACCTTGCAAGTGTACAAGTGCCGAAGCAGCAGTATACAAAAGTAAGGGTCGAACCACAGAGACTTGCATGATTATCAAGTGAATTTAATTAGTGCAAAAGTAACCAAGGGGGTTTTTGATTTTGATTGATTAATACTAAATTACCTACTAAGCAATAAAAATAAACTAAGGATTTAAAATCGCAAAACAAAGCAAGGATTGTACTCAAGAAGATTCAAATAGTTCACGGATTGGCGATCATAATTACACTCTCTTTATGCTATTTTGATGATAAAATAACTAATCTTGATTTTAAGGTTCATTCACTTATTTAAGAATTGGGACTGTTAGGTGGCTGGATTGCAATTCTATTATCCTATGTAAATTAATTCTTCCGCAAGGTCCAAGATCCAAACTATTCAACGCAACAATGGCTATGTCCAACTCTCCACGCAAGTGCAAGAGATTAGACCCGGATAGTTAAAGAGCAAAAAATATCAATCAATATGATTGAAACTCAAGAACGGAATTAAAATTATTGTGTTAAACTAAACAATGATTAACATCTCATAGCATAAATATTATGTAATTGATCACATCCAATCCGCAAACCGAGGAGATTAGCTACTCATACCCATAGCATAAATCACAAGAAAATAAATAGAATTCATAAACCTGGATAATACGCTTGTTGATGAATAAATCCCAAATCTTGATTACACCTTAAAAACTTGAATAAAACCTAAAAAAAAAGCATAAAAATCTGAGTTCTGAAACCTAGGTATTTAAATACATAAAGGAGGAGTTCAAATAAGGAGAGGAGAATATTAAAATCTTGACTATTACGCAAATCCCGAATTCCTGGCAGAGAAGGCGAGCGGGCGCTCAGTCTGATGCAGGCGGGCGCTCGTGTTGGGCAGAAACATTGGCCGTCTGAGAAAATAATGCAAGCGGGCGCCTAGTGTACTGGAGGCGGGCGCTCGCTCCTTTTTCCAGCTTTTTCTTCTTTTCTTCTTTCTTGACTTTGACCACTGACTTCCGGTTGACCTTTGACTTGGACTTTGACTCGAGCAATCATGGTCTTCAACCTTTGAACCTCTAGGACTTTGAAATACATCAAAATGACACTAAAAAGTGTCTTAAAACAAACATATTCTCACAAAGTTCCTCAAATAAATATAGACCAAAATTACATCAAAACTATTCTAGATTACATCCAAAAGTCAAATAAAGTGATCCGAAAATGCTGAGATATACATATAAAAACCGATCCATCAAATTCCCCCACGCTTAGACCATTACTCGTCCCAAAGTAATATTCCTAACCCCACATCTAAGCACCGGTCTATAAGCGTAGCATGGAGGAAAATGATACCTAATCTCCTCTACATCTCCATCAACCAAGTCAAGAACAAAATAAATCGGAGCATACAAAACTCCGCTTCCTTATAACTCCCAATACAAACATAAGACAATGGCCCTAATCGATATCACACCAATAATAAGAGCAAAAATACACATATGCAACTAGGGCCCACACATAAAAGCTCGGGGGAACTAAAATGACCTAGGTTTCCCCCACGCTTATCTTTCACTACAATCTCCCTAAAAAAAGAAATCAATGTTAGGATATGTCCTTAACAATGATTTACCTCTTAATAAGCTCCCACGCCCCTTATTACTCCAAAAAGAATTGAGGATTTTCTATCCTAACGCCTCTAGTCAAACCTCCTACACCAAATATTATCCTACCCGAATGCTCCAAACCTCCCTTATGTCGCCTCCGCCATAGGATTTTTTTTCTCTTCCTCTCCTTTTGCCTAGGCGCCCTTTCGGGTTTTCACCTAGCCTCTCTTTTATTTTTATTTTTTTTTAAGAATAAAAACTAACTAAACTATACAACAGGTGATGGCATAATCAATCAACAAAGCATCCCCACGCCCAAACCAAAAATTGCATTGCCCCTAATGCATTCACAAATAAGCATAAAAGTAAGGGAATCGGGATACCTCCAACCGCTCGCTGTGAAGGGGGAAAGATATGGTCCCAAGGACTGGCCATACCCGCGCTCGAACCCTGGTATGGTCCTCTCGTGAGCTGGTCCCAAGTGGCCCCAGCCCATGCACTGCTAGGTGGTGGCGGAGGTGCATACTGTGAGGGAGGAGGAGGGTAAAATATGGGAGGAAACTTCTCTCCCGGAAAGTGATGCGCCATCATCCGGTGCCTATAGTATTGCTCCTCCTCAATATTGGCATACACTGCCTCCTCCAGTCTCTGTAGCCTCTGATCATTTTCATCCTCTCTACACTCTCGATGGTAGTTGTCTAACATTTGTTGCTGGTGATATTCCTGCAATCTCTTATCCACCCTCTGAATCTGCCCTGACAAATAATAATTCATTTCTTGTTGGGTCATCATGGGATCCTCACCCATACCAGCCTGAATTGGGGGCCGACCTCGCCCTCCTGCCTGTGCTCCTCCACTCTCAATGGTTGATTTAGTCACTGTGGTGCCTGCAGACAGGGTCTTTGGGAAACCTGCCATTGGCACCCCCGCCTTCTCTGCCATGGTCGTGATCATGATAGGGAAAATATAATTTCGGTTCTCTAAGTTCTTGGTTCTATTACCTATCTCGCTACGAATAATCCCCCTGATATTAACTGGCATCCTCCTAATCATAGCGTAGAGCAAAGGAGCCCTAAACCAATGAACATCCTGATAGTGTGAGGTGGGCATAATCCTCTCACAGATAAATCTGTACAGCGCCCTCAGTTCCAACCGTAGCTCACTGATATAGAACAGATAACCATTCCTAATGTTTCCCCCATCAATAGTAACCCCAAACTCAGCAGAGAACTGAGTCAAAGAATCATCTAAATTCGCCACCATGTCTCTCCTCAACCTCCAATATTCACAATCATCTTCCTCAACCTCATTACTCATCCCTAGAAAAGTATTAATGGCCCTAGCCGATACATCCACGTTATGATCCCGAACCCAGACATTCGTAGCCTCAGTAGCCGAATGGAAATTCGCGTAGAATTCCCTCACCAACAATGTCGAACCTATCCGGGTCGGTTTAGCCATTAATTTTTTTAATCTATAAAATGCAATCACCTCATCTAACCGACAAATTTTCAAGTCAAACCCCCGCTCTACAGTCACCCCATTCCGTTCTTTATTTACAAAATATTCTTCCGAGTTTCGTGAAACAAACCAGGTGTTATCAAAATCTAAATTTACTTGGGGCGGGGGAACAGACCTTTTCCCTTCGGAGGCATTTGTACTCAGCACAATCAACCCACTCAAAGCTCAATAAAAAGCTGTAAAATCCTTACCGTAGGTCGCCGGAAAATCTCACCGGAGTCATAGAAGATGACCGGGGAAGATGAAGCTCACCCACACGAACACAATTCCCTTCTATGGCACTTTTAAAATCAAACCCGAACACCTTCAAATCACGCCTTTTTTCCTTCTTCAAAGTTGCCCAAATCAAAGAGTTCACCAGATTAAATGGAAGTTTAGGACATGGAATCTTGATAATGGGTGTGGGAAAGGTAGGATCTGGGTGTGTTTAGGATGAATTTGGTGTTTAGGATGAGTAATTTGTAGAGGGAGAGAGGTGGGTTTAAGGGAGTTTTTTAGAGAGAGGAAGAAGATGGGGGAGATGGGGAAGAATTAGAGTTAAATTTCTCCAAAATCCTCTTTTGACCCGACCTTGGAATGTCGCCCCGACATATCAAGCGGGCACTCGACATCAACCAGGCGCGCGCTTATGTTGTCCAGTAAGTTTTTGCCTTTCGATTTTTAAATTCAGGCGGGCGCTTGACTAGGGGCAAGCGGGCGCCTGGTCAACCAGGCGGGCGCGTGATTGAGACCAAGCATGCGCTTAAGTTTTCCAGAGAATTGGGATTTTCGAATTTTTAATTCAAGCGGGCGCCTGGTCATGATCAATCGGGTGCTTGGTCTTTTTTCCAGACGCTTGGTCCCTTTTCCAGCCAGTTTTTCACCTTTTGGTTGGACTGGTTTTCTGCACATCACCACAAACAAACATACAAGCGTAATATCTTTTATGAAAATAAAAATTGACTCAACAAAATAAAAATCTTTTTAGAGGGTGACACTATTTACACTAGGGATGGCCAAACGGAACCGGAAAACTGGACCGGAACCGGACCAGAGAAGCACGGAACCGGACCAAACCGGCGAATAAACCGGAACCGGAGTAACCGGAACCGCCATTCATCCGGGCCGGTTACGGTTCACATAAATGGAGAACCGGACCGGAAGCAGACCGAAAATCCCTTGTTTTTCAATAATTTTAAAGGGGGACTGGAACCGGACCGGAACCGTACCGGAATCTAACCGGAACCGGATTGTGCCAACCGGAACCGAGATAAGCACGGGCCGGTTCAGGGTCACATATATGCCGAATCGGAACCGGGCCCGGAACTGGTTTTGGCCATCCATAATTTACACTCCTCTATAAACCCACAAACTCAGAGAGATCCATGAAGGATGCACAGACTTACTTTTTTACCGCACTTTCGTTGCCTACGTTCCCCCTAGGACAATAAGGGGCTCAGTTCACCATAGTTCGAACCGACCCAGAAATAAAAGACACGAAAGCAATAATTTTTTTTTATCATTTATTTATTATGAATACCACCACCCCCAAAACGAAAGTATGCTATGTCCTCATGGCATTGAAGAAACAACACACTCCCAATTTGAAAATGATGATAGACTGAAAGGGAAAAACATAAAGCAATAAATGATATACCTAGTTGGGTTGCCTCCCAACAAGCGCCTTTGTTTTAAGTCGTTTGGCTCGACAGAATGCCACATGAAGATTAAGTGGCTTCCTCCGGATCCACGAATTCTATCACATCAATCTCATTAATGTCTTCAACAATAGATAGCCCCTCATAATATGGCTTCACCCGGTGACCATTCACCTTGAATATCATCCCATCTTTCAAATTTTTGAGCTCCACTGCTCCATGGGGAAAAACACGGACAATTCATATGGACCTGTCCATCTCTTGGTCCTCTTTTTGTACAACTTGGCACTCTCATAACTGTCTTGCCTCAACTCTGCTAACTCATCCAAATTGACCAACCTTTTCTCTCCTGCTAGACCCAAATCCATGTTAAGTTCTTTGGTTGCCCAATAAGCTTTGTGTTCTATTTCTATCGGGAGATGACACTCCTTCCCATACACAATGCGGTACGCTGTCCGATATGCCCACAGTGCATCACATAATTTCACAGACCAATCCTTACGATTCGGACGCACTGTTTTCTTAAGCACCGCTTTGATTTCATAATTACTCACCTTCACTTGGCCTGAAGTTTGAGGATGATAGGCCGTAGCCAACTTGTGACCAACCCCATACATTTTCAGCACTTGATTGAACATGCGATTGGTGAAGTGTGTCCCTTGGTCACTGATGATGACCTGTGGTACTCCATACCTGTTAAAGATATTATCACGAACGAACTTGCACACAGCGTTAGCATCATTAGTGCGGGTAGCAATTGCTTCCACCCACTTGGACACATAATCCACAGCAACAAGTATGTACAAATAACCATGGGAAGGGGGGAAGGAACCCATAAAATCAATGCCCCACACATCAAAAATATCAACAATCAAATTATGTTGCAAGGGCATCTCATCTCTCTTTCCTATGTTGCCGGTCCGTTGGCATCTATCACACCTCACACAAAATTCCTGAGCATCTTTAAATAGAGTGGGCCAATATAGACCCGCTTGAAGCACTTTCCTAGCAGTCTTTTTCCCATTTAAATGACCACCACATTGGAGTTCATGGCAAAACCGCAACACACTAGCTTTCTCATGCTCAAGAATGCATCTCCGAATAATCTTATCCGGGCACACTTTCCACAAATAAGGATCATCCCAAATATAATGCTTCAAATCCGACTTAAACTTTCATTTTTTGGTCATAGGTGAAGTGTGGTGGCATCAAGTTAGTCACAAGATAATTCACAAAATCAGCATACCAAGGCTCTTGGACATGTAAAGCAAAGAGTTGCTCATCCAGAAAATTTTCATTAACCGGAATTGCCCCATCAATGACACTAGTGAAAGTGAAATCCTCAAGCCTAGATAAGTGATCCGCCACCACATTCTAGGTCCCCTCTTTATCTCTAATCTCAATTTCAAACTCCTACACTAGGAGCATCCACCTAAGAAGTCTAGGTTTAGCATCCTTTTTATTCAACAAGTATTTTAACGCAGCATGATCCGAATAGACAATTACCTTGGATCCAAGCAAGTAAGAACGAAACTTTTCAAGAGCAAACACAACTACTAAACACTCTTTTTCAGTGGTAGTATAATTTAGTTATGCATCATTTAAAGTTCTACTTGCATAATGAATCACATGAGGTAGTTTGTCCACTTTTTGCCCCAACACAGCCCCAATAGCAAAATCAGACGCATCACACATGATCTCAAAAGGTAGAGACCAATTGGGGCTAGACAGAATTGGGGCACACGTTAATTTTTCCTTGAAAAGATTGAAGGCTTCCAAGCACTCATGGTCGAAGATGAACTTGGTGTCCTTGGCTAGCAGGTTACATAAAGGCTTACAATTTTTTGAAAAGTCTTTTATAAAATGCCTATAGAAACCTGCATGGCCCAGAAAACTCCGTACACCTTTAACTGAAATAGGGGAGGTAATTTAGAAATCACATCGATTTTAGCTTTATCCACCTCAATCCCCTTACTAGACACCAAATGCCCTAACACAATACCATGCCTCACGAGAAAATGACATTTTTACCAACTAAGGGTCAAATTTGTCTAACAACAACGTTTTAAAAACATTGTCAAATTCTCGAGGCATCCATCGAAGCTATCACCAAACACAGAGAAGTCATCCATGAAGACTTCGACACATCAATCTATCAAATTAGAGAATATAAAGGTCATACACCTTTGAAAGGTCGCAGGTGCATTACATAGCCCAAAGGGCATCCTCCTAAAAGCAAATGTGCCAAAGGGACAATTAAAAGTAGTCTTGGCTTGGTTCTCTGGTGCAATGGGAATTTGGTTATATCCCAAAAAACCATCGAATAAACAATAATAAGCATGACCCGCTAACCTCTCTAATATTTGATCAATAAAGGGCAAAGGGAAGTGATTTTTCTTTGTTGCAGCATTAAGTTTGTGCAAATCTATACACATTCTATGCCCAGTCACTTCCCTAATTGGCACTTCCTCACCTTTCTCATTAGTGGTGACGGTGTAACCCGATTTCTTAGGAACAACTTGAACCGGGCTCACCCACTCACTATCAACAACGACATAGATAATGCCCGCATCTAACAACTTTAGGACCTCTTTCCTAACTGCCTCCTCCATATGAGGGTTCAACCTCCTCTGTCGCTCTCTAGATGGCTTAGCACAATCCACAAGATTAATTTTATGCATGCACATGGAGGGGCTTATGCCTTTAATGTCTGCTAAGGACCACCTTATGGCCGACTTATGCTCACGGAGCACTTTTATCAACTTGGCATCTTGCTCTAAGGTCAAATCAGAGGCAATTATCACTGGTAAAGTCTCACCCTCCCCAAAAAAGACATACTTTAAATTTGAGGGAAGGGTTTTCAGCTCAAGAGCTGGAGGGGTTACAATAGAAGGCGCCGACTTCTCATTGAAGTGGCCTAGGGGGTGAAACGGGCCATCACTAGGATGGTGTTCGTCGGCCTTTTCCACAGCCATCAGTTGAACATCCGCATTATCCCTAGATTTCTCACCGCCAATTGACAACAAAAACTCTAACTCCTCACAGTCTCTCTCATGCCACAGAACTTCACTCACACAGTCCTCAACAACATCCACACAATTACAAGACTCATCATCTATGGGACTTTGTATGACATCAAACACAAATATTTCAATTTTCTCATTAGCCACACACATAGACAAAGTTCCATCACCCACATTAATGATAGTGTTGGTAGTATCTAGGGATGGCCAAATCGGACCGGACCCGGAAAACGGACCGGAACCGGACCGGAAAAGCCTGGAACCGGAGCAAACCGGGGAGTAAACTGGAACCGGAGTAACCGGAACCGTGGTAAGCACGGGCCGGTTCAGGGTCACATTATGGCGAACCGGAACCGGAACCGGATCGGCATTTCCATTAAAAAAATTAAAAATCCCTTGTTTTTCAATAAATTTTAACATGTTTATTCATTAGTGTATTATAAATAAAAATCTCTTGTCTTTTAATAAATTTTAACATGTTTACTCATTATTGTATGATAAAAAAAATAAAAAAAAGTAGCGTGGACTGAACCGGAACCGGAACCGGTGTAAGCGCGGGCCGGTTCAGGGTCACATATATGCCGAACCGGAACCGGGCCCGGAACCGGTTTTGGTCATCCCTAGTAGTATCCATAAATGGACGCCCAAGCAATATGGGAGAATCCTGACCATTCCCAACACCATTGACAGTTTCAAGAACAACAAAGTCTACAGGTATAATCAAATTGGCTACCTGCACCAAAACATCCTCCACAATTCCCAATGGCCTCTTGATTGAACGGTCAGCCAGTTGCAAGGTCATTGTGGTGGGTTTTAGCTCAGGTAAACCCAACTCTAGATACAAATAATGAGGCAACAGATTAATGCTAGCACCAAGATCCAACATTGCCTTCACCTTCTTAGAGTCCCCCATAGAGAGATAAATATTAAAACTTATGGGATCCTTTAGTTTAGGTGGGAGGTTCTGTTGTACCACAGCACTAGCACTTTCTCCCATAAATCAACTTCTCATCTTTCCCATACTTTGGTTTCCTGGAATTTAAGTCTTTGAAAATTTTTGCTTAAGCAGGAAAACTTTTAATCACATTCAAAAGTGGGAGATTAATGTTATCTTTTGAAAACATCTCATATAGATCTGACATTTGTTTATCCAACTTGTTTCTCATAAATCTACCAAGAAATGGTACGGGAGGTACATATGGCTTGGGGGTGGAAGAATCATTATTAGGTGCTTCCCCCATACCATTAGTACTCTTGACAACCACATCCTCAATAGGGATTTAAGAATGTTTAGGAGAAGGTTCAGAATGTACCTCACTACTTACATGTTTGCCATTTCTGAGGGTCATAATGGCCTTGGCTTGCTCCTCTTGACTTGGGAAGGTTCCCGGTTTATGCCCTTGCTGCCCTTCAGCTAACTGACCTATTTGGGTCTCCAGCTTTTTGTTGACAGCTTCTTGCTGCTTCATCATTATCCTCATTTGTTGTTGTTCTTGCAGCATTGAACTCATCATTTCCTCCATGGATTGCTTGGGCTGTTGTTCCTGATTCCCTTGTGGAGGAGGAGGATAAAGAGGTTTTTGTTGAAATTGGTTTCCTTGGTTACCCCTCCATGACAGATTCGGATGATATTTCCAATATGGATTATAAGTGTTAGAATAAATACCACCTTGATTCTATCTTAAGGGATAACCTTGCATTGTATTTACCTGTTCAGAATCACACTGCGCAACAACTTGTCAAACATTAGTAGCATGAGTGTTAGGACCACAGTTAGCACAGAAATCAGATAGAACATTAGCACTTGATGAAGCCATATTAATGTTAAATTTTGCCAAATTTTGGTTCATCAAGGCCACGTGTCTAGTGAATTCATCTACTCCACTCAACTCATGTACTCCCCTAGGTTTTCCTCTAGAGCCTTTTTCTTGAGAATTGGCCCCTAACATCTCAAATAATTCCTGAGTTTCGGCAACAGTTTTAGCTCCTATAAAACCACCTGATGCGTTGTCAACCATAGCTTGGTCAACTGCATTCAACCCACCATAAAATGTTTGATGTAAAAGGGCATCGGGAAAATCATGATGGGGACACTGCACTTGCAACATTTTAAACCTATCCCACGCCTCATGAAATGGCTCACCTTATTCTTGAGTAAACCCTATGATATTCTGTCTAAAGGTGGCCAAAGTGGCATGTGGGAAGATTTTTTTAAGAAAAGAATCATGCAACCCATCCCATATAGTTATGCTCCTAGCAGGAAGTAACATTAGCCAGGTTTTGGCTGCCTCTTGAAGAGCAAAAGGAAAATATTTAAGCCGTAATTGTTCGTCGGTAACCCCCTCCATAATTGGAAATCCCGACACAATCATCATATACTCTCTCAAAAATTTCAAAGAATCTTCAGTGGGAAGACCCTGGAACTTAGGCAGCTGACTAAATTAATGTCCCTTCACCTCATAGGTCTTAGCTGCATCAGTTAAGACAATGCACGACACTGATGTGTCGACCTTGGGCCTAGCATACTCTTTCATTAATGGATTTTCCATTGCTACTTCAATTTCTTCTCCCTCAGTGGAAGAAGTTTCTAATTCACGTAAAACTACCTCTGCCTCGGTGACAGAAGCCTCAGGTTCAGATTCAGAATCACTAATAGAGGGAATGTCCCTATTAAATCTATCAATATTATCGTTCAAAGGGACCAACTCGGAATCCAATGAACTCCTACAAAAAATAAACCGATTAAATAAACTTGTAAATCACAACAAGTCCCCGGCAACGGCGCCAAAAACATGATGAGAAAATCCCACTTTAATAAAAACCTTGCAAGTGTACAAGTGTCGAAGTAGCAGTATACAAAAGTAAGGGTCGAACCACAGAGACTTGTATGGTTATCAAGTGAATTTAATTAGTGCAAAAGTAACCAAGGGGGTTTTTTATTTTGATTGATTAATACTAAATTACCTACTAAGCAATAAAAATAAATTAAGGATTTAAAATCACAAAACAAAGCAAGGATTGTACTAAAGAAGATTCAAATTGTTCTAAGACCTCTTGAGTGAAGAACAAGAACATCACATAAATTCCATATAGTTCTAATAATTATGAAAGTGTGTTTTACAATTTGGTCTAGCAACCAAGATCAAGAAGCTTCTTGACATTCGTTCGTGGTGTGGATACCAATAGAGGGTGAAGCTTATCGCCTCCATAGTTCATGTTCCTGCTATCATTCGTGAGCAAGTTCCAAATCTCCACCAAGATTCAAGGTTGTTAATAAAAGGCATTAAGGGTTAGTATTCTAGTATTCATAATGTAGTATTTGATTTAATCACATGAATGGATCTATGGGCTTTGGGTTTCATGAAAATTTTAATGCTTGATGATAGGAAACCCAGCAGTAAGTCCTTTTTATTCCAATAGCAAATCGGTCCTGCTAATATTGGAAATCGTGATTGCAGTACTCCGAATGCATGTTCGACATCTATTCTACACGATTCTTGTTTCATTGCAAAATGTTTTTTTTGGGACCTCGTGGATCATGGATACTTCGCACAAGAGTTGCCCATTTTTGATATATACCATCGACTAAATAATATCCCATGTTATGCTCCTTTCCTTGAATGATATAGTTGCTGGCGGTCCAATACCCTCTGCAAGATTGGAAAAGAGGTTAGACGATTCTAGGACATTTATTTCATTATTAGACCCGGGCATACCAAAATATGCATGCCAAATCCAAAGTTCATAATCCGCTACAACCTCGTGAATGATGGTTGGATGTCTACTTCTTCCAGCATATTGGCTAGCCCATGCAGTTGGACAATTTTTCCAACTCTAATGCATACAATCTAAGCTTCCTAACATGCCAGGAAAGCCAAGTTTCTTACCAATGTCCAGTAGTCTAGCACTGTCAGCAGCATTAGGTGAACGTAGATACTCCCCTCCAAATACCTCAATAATACCTTGACAAAAACGCTTTAGACACTCTATTGTAGTACACTCTTCTATTTTGATATACTCATCAGTAGCATCGGCGGGTATACCAAGCGCTAGGATTCGCATCGCTGCTGTTATCTTTTGTAAAGTAGATAACCTAAGTGCACCAGCCGCATTTCTTCTTTGAACAAAGTAATGGTCGTGAGTTTTTATGGCCTCAGCGATACGTAGGAATAAGTCACGAGACATCAGAAACCGACGCCGAAATAGATCTTCCTGCCATGTGGTGGTATTTGCAAAATAATCATTGTACAAATTACGATCACCCATTTCACGTGATCGATTGATGACCATATGGCCAAGAATTGAGCCCCTACGGATGGCTGTAGCATGATGATTAACGAGTAGTTGTGAAGCAAGTTTTGATTCTTTGAAATTTTCTCCAAAATTAGTTCGTAATCATCATCATCAGAAGAAGAAGAAGATGAGTTTGATAATACTAAAAGTGATGGACCACCAATATTGAAATTCATATTGACTTGGGATGAATAAATTTGATGTGATAAACTCATCCACCATTTCGTTTATAAAGATCATAATTGTGCAGATGGATAAGATAACAAAAATCTATTTGTGATACAACTTGGCCGTCGGTTAGATTTCATTAAATCTGACCATCCAAACGAAAATATCTAAATAATTTCTAGAAAATATATGGAGAATTTTCTATAAATACCATATTACATTCCAATAGAACTCACAACTCATCAGCTACTCTATTCTTTAGAAATCTTCCACCTCGTTTGTCTTAAAACACATATTTATTTTTCAGTTCAATTTTAAATGTCTTCAAAACAAAGATGTTCATCTTATATTGCTGTTGAGGAAGAACTCATATCCTGAGTTTATGTTGACATTTCCCAATGCCCAATCATAGGCATCAACCAGTCGAGCAATAAATTTTGGTCTCGAATTGTGGAAGAATACAACTCATCAAAACGTGACCTACCATTCAGAAATCTCATATCTCTATAAAGTCGTATGATTATCATCATTAAAGCTATGGGAAAATTAAGGGGTGCTACTCGCCAGGTGAAAATTTGAATCGCAGTGGTGCTTCCTATTTGCATCCGAGAAGATTCCTCGCTCGCCTTTTTGATTTGAGAGTTGCCACCATGTTGTTGAACGGAACACGGACCGTGAGATTCTTGAGTTCGGGGGTTAAATTATTGATTGGGAAGGTCAAGGAGCACCCAATCCACCCAATCTAAGATTGGTCTTGCTTAGGTGTTTTTAGTCAAATAAAGAACAAGAAATTAAAAAAAGTAAAGCCAATAATTAATTTCTTAATTATTAGAATGTCGGATTATGTGCTTCGAGACCATCCCCATAGATTGGAAAGGCTTTAGGCTGATCCTTTTGATGGGATTACACTACTCTAAAACAAAGAATGAGATGAGAAGTAAATATTAAAAGCGTAGGAGTTTACCTAAAGCGTTCTTGAGATTTCAATTGATGGCCATGACTAAGGCCTTGAATATCCAAGAGTTTTGTGATGTTTGTGACTTGAAAAGATGAGTTTTTGATGGTGTTTTAGTGTGAGGGAGTAAAAAGGGGATTCTTTGGAGAGGGACTGATTAAAGAATTGTTAACCTCTTTTTGTGGTGAAAGAACTATATTTTATAAGTATTGGATTACTTAGGAACCAAGTCTAGGAGTCCTATGTTTGGTAGGTGATAAAGTCCTTATTTGGAGAGGTTAAGGGAGATAGGAAATCAGTAGGAAACATCTAGGAAGTATCTTAATTAGACGTTTCCCGGATTAGGAGAGTGTTGGCCAAGAAGGAGATCGAGACGGCGAAGGAAAGTGATTCTGACTCGCAGACAGGGGAGATGTCTCGTACGAGACATATGTCTCGTACGAGACATCCAATATAAAAGTATTGTTTTGTCCTTCTATCAGTTTCATTTGTTCATTTTAGCCCCTTGCTAATGGAGTCAGTTAGAAACTTAACGAAACATGATGAAACTAACGAGTTTTCATCCAAACACAAAGGAGAGACTGTGAATACGTCTGATTGAAAATTGAGAGTCGCCACATTGTTTTATTTGCAGTTAAAACATTGAAAAAACTATTTATGAGAATAATATGGTTCGGGGGTCAAGTTACAATAAGAGAAGAATATCCATGCGATCACTCCTATTGCCCGACGAAATCGGTCTTTCTATCATGATCAATGTGTGTGTGTGTGTGTTGGTGTTAAAGACCGGATCCGAAGATTGCCTACATTCTTCTCATCATGAGAAGCTCAGGTCGGTGTAGTTCATTGATGAATTAGAATGGGGAGAGATGAAGCGGGATCATGCATATAAAGGGGGAAGATTAGGGTTAGAAGTAGTTCCTAGATCATATTAGGGTTTGATGAAACCCTAGGATCATCATTGGCTATGGCATGTGCACATAAATAGGGATTACAACATTAGATCTAATATGTTACGCATGGATAAGTCTTAGATCTAGCATAATAATAAGAGCATCATGAATACATATGAATGAACACATAAACATGAAGATCGCTACCCTAGTTATAGCATTATGTAAGTAATATATGACCTAGATCTAGTGCGGGTTTCATGGAAACCCTAGATCATCATCGGTCAAGAACACGAACAATGAATAAAACCCTAGATCTAACAATATATGAATGAATATAATAGATCTAAGAATTTAAGTAGTAAGAACGCGTTACCAAACCGATTAAAGAGGCTTCGGGGGTTGAATCTTCACTCCTTTGGTTGATGGCGGTGATGAATCTCTTTGATGATCAAAGCAAGATCAAAGAAAGGGTTTGAGAGGGAGAGAGAGAGGCTGGGAAGAGCTTCTATGAGGGTTTTCCCGTAGGTTTATTGTGTTCCCAATAGACTGAGAGAAGGGGGTCTGGAAATTGGAACACTGGCCGCACGGCTATAATCCAGCCGTACGGTGGCTAAGTGTCTGCACGGTCGCTTCCGCTTGGATTCTGTGCTTATCAAGATCTCATCGAATCCTTATCAGTTTGTTCACGGGATTTGATCATTATCCCGGTGGAATTCGATCTATAACTGATTTCGTCTATCAGGGAGTCTAGGAATCTATCGGATAAGTCCCTGTAAGGTCTTTATTGCCTAAAATTCCCTCTGAGGTTCCTAAACATCTAGGAAGTCCTAAATCTTCAGATCGGGTACTAAAAGTAGCCCCTCGGCGACGCTTCTTGCAAGGCATGGAGGGTCGTCGATTAAGAAAGGAACCGATCTGAAACAAGTGTTCCAAATCGGGGGAAAAGAAGTAAACGGTGACCAGGTTGGTCAAACGGCTGAACCTATATCAGGCTACCTACGTATCCAAAGGGAATCAAGCCAATCGTAGTTCGAGAACTGGGGGAGAAAGACACAAGACATTGTCTTCTGCTAGAGATAGACAAACATTCGTAAAGCAATAAAGTCGCGTAGACCCTACTGGGGAAAAAGGAAAAAAGAAACGAGACATCAGACTCCGGCTGGGGATAACAATCCTACGGGCACTATCCTGTATGAAGACCGAACATTCGTTAGAAGAAACGAGACATCAGACTTCGGCTGGGGATAACGATCCTACGGATACTATCCTTTATGAAGACCGAACATTCGTAAGCAATAAAGTCACGTGGACCCTACTGGGGAAAGAAGGTGAGGCCATACGCACAGTACAACAAGAAGTTTCAAGAATCGAGAACAGAATTAGGAATGGATTTTAACTTCCCGTAGAGCACGCGTAATCGAATAATTTCTCGATAAACTACGGTGCCTAGAGAGGTATAGTCCTCAGGTTCACAGAATTCGGTAAACGGTAACGCCGATTGTCTAGAGCTCGCACGGGTTACGCCAATAACTTTCTTGATAAACTACGGTTCCTAGAGAGGTATAGTCCTCAGGTTCGCAGAATTCGGTAAACGGTAACGCCGATTGTCTAGAGCTCGCACGGGTTACGCCAATAACTTTGTCAATCAAAAGAAGGCATCTCGGGATCGATTTGGTTATTAATAAAGGATTTACGACGGTTTCCTTAATCCACTCACAATCATAATTTAGGGGTTTACGGACGTTTCCCACCTTCCATTATAGATTGATAAATAATTTATGACGATTTCTTTAATCTGCTTACAATCATAATTTAGGGGTTTACGGATGTTTCCTACCTTCCAGTATAGATTGATAAAGAATTTACGACGGTTTCTTTAATCCACTTATAATCATAATTTAGGGGTTTACGGACGTTTCCCACCTTCCATTATAGATTGATAAAGAATTTACGACGGTTTCTTTAATCCGCTTACAATCATAATTTAGGGTTTACGGACGTTTCCCACCTTCCATTATATATTGATTTGGTAATTTCTTGAGGTCTTCCGGGTCCAATTTCGGTAATTTACTGACGTTTTTCGGATCCAATTTGATTGATGTTGGAAATTTATTGAGGTCTTCCGGACCCATTTGGAATTTACTGATGTAAGATACATTTCGTTTAGGTTTTAAGCATTGGGTATTGTTTGTTTAGAGGAGTTTGAGTGCAATTATCTATAGTCTAGGGTTTTAAATTTTGATTGTTCGATGTTAGAGATGTTTTGAATGTGAATTTCCCAACGTTTGGACGTAAGGATTCTGATTGTGAATTACCCAAAGTTTTGGGGTTAAGTAAAATTTGTTTGAAATTTAGTCGCATTTTACCCATAATTTGGGGTTTAAGTTAATTCTTGTTTGTAATTGTAAATTACCCAAGTTCGGGATTTTAAATATGTAAATGTTAACCGTATAGGGATTTAATTGTAAATTGTTTAATTTATGTACTTGATTGTAAGTTGTTTCGGATTGAGGGACTTGATGGTAATTTTCCAAAAGTTTGGGATTTTGATTGTATTTATGTTAAATACAGAGGACTTAATTGTACGTTACCCAAAGTATGGGATTTAAGTTTGAATAATGTTAAGTTGATGTGTTTAGTTGCAAATTACCCAAGATGTGGGGCTTAGATGTGAACTCTTGGAGAACCAGGGGCTAATTTGTAAATGTGTCAAAGTCTGAAAGAGGGAGCCGTACGGCGGGCAAAGGGGTGGACGGAGCTTTGTGCAGACAGGGGCAATTTGGTCAAATCATATTCAGCGCTAAGGGGCATTTTAGGGAGTTTGCGTTAAATTTTAATGAGGCACCGTACGGTGCGCATTCTGGCGGACGGATTCCCTGGCGGATTTGTCCATATCAGGCGCGTTCGAAGCATTCTTTCCCAGAAAACACAACACACTCACGGCCTCATCAGAGAAGAGAGAGAGAGCGAGTCGCCGGCGACCAATTTCAAGGGAGAACTCTGGCGAAATTGAAGGGAATCATCTTGGATTTGCTCAGATTCCAACCATGGCACCACGAAGACCACCGAAATCAAAGAAGAATATGCATCACATGAAATTCAAACACTTCGAGTTATTCGACTTGTACGCCTATCCTTGCCTCCATTCTTGTTAGTATGCGGCCGGGGAAGTGGTAAGAACTCGATTTTGAACTTGTTTATGTGATTAATTCGAGTTTGTGTATTTTGACTGATTTTGACTCAAATTGATTGAGGATCGTTGAAATTGAGCATGTTTGCAGCATGGGTAAAGTGTTTGGTTTGATGATTTTGTTGAAAAATGTATTTTTTATTTTAAAGTGTGTTTAGTCCGAAAATGTTTCAATCTTTGACCTATTTTGACTCGGTTGACTTTTTTAAAAGTGCCTTTGGTGTTGTTTGACTTTTATTAGAGTATGGGGACGCAATGTATGCGAGTATTAGATGAGGAAGTTTTTTTTTTTTTTTTGTGCATTTACATATTCGTCCGTTTATGTCGCGGTTTTGACTGTTTTTAGACTGTTTTGGATCAATTTGTCCTAGGTAGGCTAGGGTTTTATTTGCGAGTTGAACATGTAATGCATACGTGACAGAGTATTTGTTGGGATATCTTAGTATTTGCTAGAATAACAATGCAACAGTTTACATTTACACATATTTATGAAATAAATTGCTAGATTAATTTCATACCTGAGTTGTGTATACCTGTTTGTGTTTGCAGGTTGTATTTCCGCCTTTAAATTCGAGGGCTCATGCAGTGTTGTATATGACTTGTGGGAGAGGACCCCAGATACTGTTCGGAACAGGGTGCAGGCCACCGGCTTGGGTTTATTTTTCGAGAGCCTATCTGGTCAGGGAAAGCTGACCAAGAGTACTGACCTTGTCATGGCACTGCGGGAGCACTGGTGGGACACCACCTATACATTCCATTTTGGTTGGGGAGAGGTGACAGTGACTCTTTCTGACTTTTCGGCTATTACCGGGTTGTGATTCACGGGCCATCCAGTGTGTGGCGAAGATACTCTGCTTGCCGATGGGAGTGCAGATAGGCTCCAGAGCTTGATTGAGTTTGACTGTTCTGATATTAGGAGCGGGTATGGTGTATGTTTGGGTAGCCTTAGGAGGCAGTATGAGGGGATGTTGGCCGATCTGGAGGCCGATGGAGGTAATGTGGAGGCGACTGCTCAGGTCTTTGTCTGGTATGGACTGTTACAGACTATTTTTGCTAATGCCGGTACTATGGCGATGATTCCACTGCTTGGATGTCTGGTGGACTTGGATGCAGTGAGGGGGATTGCTTGGGGAGCTGCCAGCTTGGCGGAGTTGTACCATTCCTTAGACCGAAGTTGTCGGTCTTAGTCAGCGTCAGTTGACTGGATACATTTTGCCCTTGAGGTATGACCTTTTCCTTGTTTATTTTATGTTTTCATTGCTATCCGCCTTTATAGATTACATCTGATCTCGTGTATAATCCTTCCTGTAGTGTTGGGCTTAAGAAATCCTAGCTCTGAGCCGATTTGGGACGACTGGTGCTCAGTCGACTTTCCCAGCTATGTGCCGATGGGTACCGAGCTGCAGGAGCAGGGGCGATGAGACCTCGTGGCATTACACATATGCGCAGCTGAAGACCATTTTGGGGGGACCTCAGCCGAGAGAGACCGTGTTTTACCCATGGGTGGAGTTAGATGCTGAGTTGGTTGCTGCAGGGGCTATTAAGGCGATGGGGGCAGAGGGGCTTTTGGTTGGTCTTAGTGGGAATTCCCTTTATTTGGGCGAGCGGGTACGAGCACAACATGGAGCGGGTAGTGTTTACATGGTCCCGGTGGATCCTCCACGTTATATGACTGATCCTGCGTCTCTGCATGACCGGGAGAGATTGACGGCTGGCCTTGATGCCGGACAGTTCGTTATGGAGGGGGAATTGTATGATGATTTTGCTCGGGCACGCCTAGGGGGGCCGCATGCCGTGATTGAGGAGAGACTGCGGGAGATAGGACAGAGGCGTGATTGAGGAGAGACTGCGGGTCCTTTATTTGACAGGGTTTTTGGAGCTCCATTATATGATTATACCGATGACAGCGGTAACCCTATGTGGGTTCAGTATGAGGAGGGTGAGCCAGCTCCAGAGTTTCAGATGCCTGCGGGCGCTGTTGGTGTATGTACATTTACCCTTTCTTTTATTCATCCCACTTCTTGTCTTTAATCCTATTTTTGTTTGGACTTGTTTTGACACGCTTGTGTTATCCTTTTTTTTCTTAGGTGACTCCTCGGACATACGAGGCCATGACACGCCGTGAGGCCGGCCTACGATCGGTGATTCGGAGTTTGCACAAGAACCTAGCGAAGAGTCTTCGCAAGGTGGCGGAGTTTGGCAGTACTCCTCCCTCAAGTGATGATGATGGTGCTCCAGGCAGGCGTCCTCGGAAGAGGACTCGAGGCGATGCTAGTGGATCAGCTTCTTAGTGTAGATACCCCGGGAAACCACAACTTGGCTAGAGCGGTGAATTATCCTAGGATGTCTAACTTGTTTTAGATTGTTTAGAGTCGCCACCTATGATTTTAAAGGAACATAAGAAAAACCTAGAAATAGCCTAATTTATGTACAAAACCAGAGATTCGGGAGAGAGGGGTTCGGGGGTTAGGTGACGGAGTGGGAAGTACTTAAACACCCACTCCGCCCGCTTACGCGGGTCTTGCTACTATTGGTGTTCTAATATTTACATTTCCTTCAATTAATTAAATAGAAATGTGCTAACAATTGTGATGAGAAGAAAAAGGGAAATAAAGGGGAAATAAAATAGAATTGTTTTATTTATTTAATGATAAAGATTACATGTAACAAGTAATGTTAAAGAATTACATTAAGAGATGAAGAGAAATTAACATGGTGGATTAAAGTTAAGATTAAAATGTAGGGAGATAACCTTAACTAACTTTAATATGTGAAGTAGTCATGTTGATCATGTCCCATTAATGGGGATTGCATACATCAAGAAGAAGAAAACAAAGGAAGAAAATGGAGTTGTACCTTGAGAAAGAGGACTTGGAACCTTGACTTGAAAGTGTTGTTGTTGTAATGAAATTGTTGTAGAACAATTTGTTGTATAAAAACTCTTGTTGGAGAATTTGTGTAGAGAATTGTGTATAGTGTAGGTGTAGTGAAAATGTGAGATTAAGGTCCAAAGAGTCTAAAAAGAGTCCCTTTCTAAGGTAGAAGATGATGGTTTTTATGGGTAAAAAAGAGAGGGAAAGGTTGGAGGGAAATTGGTCAATCCATGTGAGATGGAATTGACCAATAAAAAATAAGATAAATAAAATAATAAATGAAAGAAATAAAAGAAAATCAAATAAAATAAAAATGAATTATTTTGTTTTAAAGAGATGGCTAGAATAATGGGATTGAGAGTTTTTGGAACAAAGGGGGGATGAACTTGGATGTAAAAAGAGGTTATTTTGTAAACTAGGAAAAGGAGGGAAATAAGGTGCAATCCGTTACTGCCAAAGTGGGAAGCGCGCGAGTCCCGCTTTTGGGGCGAGACGCGTGCGCAGCCCGTTAACAGTTCCGGAAGCGCCCGCGGCAGAAAAGGATAGAATGACAGAATGACCCTAAAAGTTAACTCTGTTATGCAGTTTAGTCCAAAACTAACGGAATTAGTTAGGAACTTAACCGAAGTAACAGAAATCAACAAAAATAAGTTAAATAAAATACTTTGTATGCAATCGGGGTGAGAGGTCCAAGGCGGGGTGTCTACAGAGCCCCTCGGCGACGTGGATTGCGAAGCAAAACGCGTCGACGAAAGTAAAAACACACGCCGAGGACATCGACAAAGAAAAAGAAAGAAAAGAAAGCAAAGACTCGATGAAAGCAGTAATTTGAAATTGCTAGAGATAGGGGTGCGCTCCCTGTGTGAGCGTCTTTTGTTGGTAGAGGGGGTGGCATGATCCGTTGGTAAACCTGCCGGCTGAATCCGTTAAGTGAGGCCGTTAGTGAACCCTTGAATGAGGCCGTTAGTGAACCTTCGAATGAGGCCGTTAGTGAACCTTTGAGGAGGCCGTTAGTGAACCTTTGAGGAGGCCGTTGGTGAACCTTTGAGGAGGCCGTTAGTGAACCTTTGTTGACGAATCCGTTAGTGAAATCCGTTGATGAGGCCGTTAGTTAACCTTCGAGGCCGTTAGTGAACCTTTGTTGACGAATCCGTTAGTGAAATCCGTTGATGAGGCCGTTAGTGAACCTTCGAGGCCGTTAGTGAACCTTTGTTGACGAATCCGTTAGTGAAATCCGTTGATGAGGCCGTTAGTGAACCTTCGAGGCCGTTAGTGAACCTTTGTTGACGAATCCGTTAGTGAAATCCGTTGATGAGGCCGTTAGTGAACCTTCGAGGCCGTTAGTGAACCTTTGTTGTCAAATCCGTTAGTGAAATCCGTTGATGAGGCCGTTAGTGAACCTTCGAGGTCGTTAGTGAACCTTTGTTGACGAATCCGTTAGTGAAATCCGTTGATGAGGCCGTTAGTGAACCTTCGAGGCCGTTAGTGAAGCTTTGTTGACGAATCTGTTAGTGAAATCCGTTGACGAGGCCGTTAGTGAACCTTTGTTGACGAATCCGTTAGTGAAATCCGTTGATGAGGCCGTTAGTGAACCTTTGACGAATTGTTGCTTTGAAGCCGTGTGCTGTTTGGCGTTGTAGTTGACTTTTGCGGGGATGCGGGCATGGTTGACTGTGGACCATTTTCTGCTGGGGATGAAGTGCCTCGAGTTGCAGATGCTGTTTGACTTCGCGGTGGTACCTGTTATGTGCTTTGCAGGTATATGTGCTAGTGCAAGAAGATTCATGAAGTGTGAAATGAAGAGAGAAGTTGTGCTCATGGTGCAATGTGATTTGAAAGCAGTTTTTCATGAGAGAGAGATTTGCAAGAATGAAGAAATTGCTTTTGTGTGATGTGTGATTTTGAGGAAAGTATTAATGAATGATGTTCATACCTTCACTTACCATGGCCACTTGATTCGGGATGGAGATGTTGTGGCTTTGATGAAGATGATGAACTGCTGCTGCTTTCGATGGAATGTTGGTGAGATGACATTCTGAATGATGGGTTGGTCGTGCCAAAGAAAAAGGAAAATCTCTTTTTTTTTTTTTTTTTTTTAGATTAGAAAGGAAATAATATGCACACATGTGAGGAAAAGATTTTTTATTTTTTTTTAGTTCGTGGGTGAACCATTTTAACCATTGTGTGCTTGTGAAGCCAACCCAAGATCAAGTCATGTTCAGTCGAAGTCCGGATTGCCTCGCTTGAATTCTGTTGTCGCCGGTGTGCCCAACGAAGATTGATGTCTAGCCCCAAGAGATTTGTCTATTATGGGGCTTCAAAAGGCTTTTGATGCCGAGATGAGGGGTTGCTGATTGTAATGCCCCTAGAATGCCTTTGATGCCAAATTTTGAGGGACTTGCATAGCTCCAAGATAAATCAGCTCTTGGCCCATTCGAGTAAATCGCCCTTTGTTGTTGTAGTGAGCCAGCCCCAAGAGGAGATCGTTGATGCCAAGCTTCAATAGATTGCAAAGCCCCAAGTGTCGTGGGCTTGTATATGGCGGGATGTGAGGACCTTTCATTGTAAAGCCCCAAATTATCTCGTGATTGGCTCGGCATTGAGAGCGGATGTATCGTTTGGCAGAATTCTTGATAGAGATCTCCTTCTTGCTCTTACTGGGGAGATGAATGGACTCATTGTGGTCGATACCCAAATGGCTGAGGGCTTATGTCAAAGGATGCAGTAATGTCTTGCGGTGTCGTCGAGGTCGCGGAGGATAAGGTCTTGGCGTGATAAAGTCTCAAATGAGTATGCTTGCTTGACTCTTCTTGAGTTGAACTAATGACGGATCTTCGGATGCAACTAGTGCTGTGGCCCAACTTTATCTGAGCTGCACCTTGTGCTTTTGATCTTGGAGAAGGGGGTGCTGAATTGCAGAAACATTGGGATTGGCCGTGGCATTTCCCGCTATAACCCTGTTTTGATTAGAGTTTAGCATATTGAATCTTTTTCCTTTTCTCTAAGACTTCCTTCAAAATCTCGCTGTGAGTTCTAACAAAAATCATCAACTTCATTCATAACATCGGAGTCTTCATTTAAAACCAAGAGGCCTTTGACTTGAAGTGTTGAGAGACCCTTTGAAGCTTGATCCCTTTCATGGAGACTACTCCCAAATTGCGTTGCTCGAGTATTGTTGCCCCAAAAGACTGTCGGTCGCGAAGCCCCAATATTGCCCTTTGCTCGGATTACTGTAATGCTGTAGCCCAAAAGATTGTAGATTGCGAAGCCCCTTGAGACCTTCGGTGCCGAATTGAGGAAGCTTCCAATGTTGCACATGACTTGGCTGGGGATACTGCTGGGGAGTTAATTTCTCTTTGCCGAGGGAGCCTTTAAGACTTGACCGTAGCCCCTAGAGTGCCATCATTGATTGTGAGAAATGTCCACCCTTGATTGGGGAAACGAGCACGGGCACACATGACAAGAGGGCTTTTTGACATCCCTTTTGAGAGACTTTGAGGATAGTCTCACACATCTTTTCCGAGCATAGCCCCTAGGGCTTGTTGATTGTCAAAAGAAGCCCTTGTTCTCGGGTCATATAGCCCATAGGACGTCACCATTTGTTGAGCAAAGCAAGAGTGACTCGTCCTCGTGCGAGGGAACAAACATGAGAGGATATGGCAAGAGCTACTCCATTTCTCGGGAGCCTTTCGACGTACTTTAGAAGCACATACTTGAAGAAGCTTTGAGAACTGAGATACATGTTGTTGCTATTTGCTGCCCAAGCCAATTGGCTAGCTAGGGATTAGTTGTGCAACCTCGTGCCCTTTTATGATGGGTTCGTTTTTGGATGGGTCTTGGCTACCACGAGCCTTCTTTTCATGAACCCAAAAATGCACACTGCTGGAGAATGATGCCAATAACCCAAAACAACCTTTGATGGTGCCATATCTTGTCGAGCCTTTTGCAATCCCAAAGTTGACTCGGTGGGGAATTGACTTGCTGAGGAGATCCAATGTAGAGCTCGTGCAGTTGTCTTCTTTAGAGGCCGGAGATCTCCATTTCTCTTTCCCTTCTCTCTCTCACTCTCTCATTTTTTTTATGACGCACCCTGTTTTTTGCCTAGACCGCCCTTTCGGGTTTTCAATCTAGCGGGCATCTCTTTTGCGTCTTCATCATTTTTTTTTGACTCAATTGATGAGGAAGTGTGCATTGACTCTAGCTGAGGAGATAAGACATGTGATTTTGCGGTGGAGACCTTTTGTCACTAATGATGAGTGACATTGACTTGACTAGGGAAGTGTCCCTAGTATTGACATGTATTTTTTATTGAATTGAATGACTCGCGAAGGCAAGTAAGTCATTAAGAGAGAAGAGAAGGAAAGCCCCAATTTGATTGCAAGAAATTGGGAGTATGCAGAAAGAATAGAAGTCCCTAGACTCGACAAGGAGCGCGAAATGATTCCAAATCTAAGAAAGTTGTTCAATCTTTTTGGTGATTAATTCATTGGCAAATGCATCGTACAAAGATGTCTTGACAAGTTCGAGATGAAGGCCAATCACCATAACGCGCTAGGGCTAAACATATCTTCTTTCTTGCATGAGACCGGACCCGCAGGTTGCCTACGTTCCTCCAGTGTAGAGGCTCAGGTCACCGTAGTTCTTGTGGATTGTCCATTCTTCGTGATGGAATTGTTGCTTCGTAGCTTCGTCCTTTGTTGGTGGATGATGATGTTGATCTTCTTTGATTGAGGGGGATTTTTATTTATTTTTTGTGCTCTAACTTTTGCCTAGGTTGATTTGATGATTTCAAGCTAGCGAGTTTTTTTTTTTTTTTTTTTTTTTTTTTGATCCCCCTTTGAAAACTTTGCTTGATTTTTCTCCATGCTTGATGTCTTGGATTCGCCGTTGTTGTTGATGTCGTTGCCTTCATCACGATGTTTAGCCCCTAGGTGTTCAAGCGATGGCCTTCGTTCTAAAACTTGTTTAGACATCTTTTCATCATTTTGCCGAGAATTAAATTGAACAACTTCGAATTGTGTATGAGGACAAGAACGACTTTTATTTGACAAGATCGACTCAAACATTGACATGAGAAGGAAGAAAACTTAATGCACACAAAAGAGGACTTTGACTCTGTTTTTTTTTTTTTTTTTTTTTTTTTTTATCCTATCTCTAGGGTAGAGAAAGAGAAACGGAGATTGTTGTCGTCATCCCCCATGTCGTTGTAGTTCTCATTGTCGTTGTAGTCTTCCATGTCACTACATTCTTCCATGTCATTGTTTGGGAACCCTTTGTCGTTGAAGCTTGTGTCATAGGAGGACTCGGCCACTTCTCGAAGCAAATAGTCAATTCTAACCCCCGCATCATACATGCTAGAAAAATCGGAGTGAAAAGCCCCACTAAGATGAGTGCGGTAGTCCATTTTCAAACACTTCAAGAAGATGTCCATTTGTTCCTTCTTGGAAGGCCTATCAACCATCTCGGCTAGCTTGTCATTCCAACGGCAATAGAAGTCCCCAAATGATTCATTACCCATTTGCACGGTGCTCTCCAATTCCTTCTTGGTGGGGCGGAATATGGAGTTGCCTTGATATTGTGACTTGAAGGCAAGCATAGCGGCATCCCAATTGAGGCGGGTGGAAACTGGAAGACCCATATACCAATCTTTTACGACCCCCTCGAGAGTAAGCGGGAAGTATTGTGCCATTATTTGAGGAGACACTTTCTTTGGTAGCATGGCCCAAATGTAGGAGTCGACATGAGCGTTGGGGCAAGAGTTGCCGTTGAACTTGCCAATTTCGAGCATCTTGAACTTTTCGGGAAGAGCCTCCATTGTGTTCATGAGGAGAGAAGCTTGATGAAGATCGGTGTTTGGGCCCTTGTGCAAATTTAGCCCACTAAGCCTTTGGTCAATGTAGGACATGAGAGTGTTGACCAAACCGGTATCAATGCTTTGGACCTTTCTTTCACCCGTGAGCCCTTTCAATTGGTTCTTGAGTTTAGCAACTTCTTTCTTGTGGGCCATTTTCACATGCTCGTAACGGGCTCGCCATAAATCATCCTTTCGGCGGACATTCTCGGCTAGTGTATCAACTTGCCCTTTCAATGCTTCCACCATGCGGAATAACCCTTCGTTGGACACAGGAATGCCGTTGTCGTTGCCGTTTGAAGCCATTGGACCTATTGAGAGAACACAGTCGATCTTAGGATGGCCCCACAAACACCTTTTGAGTAAAATGATTTCACCCACAAACAAGAAAAGACTCAACCACATAAAAGAAAATGACTCTTTTTTTTTATTTACAAAGTCGGAAGGACGGAGTCCTTTTTGGGGTTTCTAGAAAAAATAGTGGAATCGTCACACTAGTATATAGACCTTCTCGCGGTCCCATATACTCATCGGATTCCACCACGCTTGTGATACCTACATGCGACGGGATTAAACTAAATTAATGTAGTAAATCATACATGCGGGGACGGATTTTTTATTTTCGTCCAAGATAGCCACTTTTGGGGACGGAGTTTTATTTCGTCCATTTCAACAAGTTGGCATGTATGATTTGAAGACATTAGTTTAGGGAAATCTCGGTACATGAAAACCGACTTGAGTCACGGAGTGTTATACCCTAAACTAGAATTGTGTGGTTTGTGCTCGGCTTGAATATGAGGCTTAAAGGTCACCCCCGGCATGTAGTCATGAACTACGCCACGGGCTGAGGTTTACCGCTTCGGAAGAGTCAAGGTCGGGTGGAGCTTGAAACTTCCTAGGACGGGCCTCGACGGGTTTGGGGTTGGACTTGTGCGACTCGATTGTGAGCAGTTGATAGGAATTGTGCATGTAGTGTGAGGTCTAACAAGTGACAAAATATTATTTTTTTCAAAGAAAGAAAAAAAGGAAACAAATAAGCACGTATTTACAACTCCCGAATCACCCGTGTGACCGGTAAAAATAAACAGAAAGTAAAAGAAATTGTATGCAGGCCCGGTGCCCACACACTATCATTCTGCTCTGTTCTGCTTTCTGTGCACTGTTCTGTTTCTGGAAAATTGCCCAGAAGCGCGCGCCTCAAGGAAGTGATGTGGGAAGCGCGCGCATTGCGCAATGAATATGGGAGGCGCGCGCATCTGGGGTACCTGTCAGAATGTTAGAAGAAACTGCGGACTCAGGGGATTGCCCTGGTCCCAAATTATGTAACTTTCCCCTGCAGAAACTTGTTAGCACAGAAACATGAAATTGAAGGACAAGAAGGAAGGCGGGCGATTCTGATAATTGGGGTCGGACGCGCGCGCTTTAGGCCAAGGAGGCCAGAGGCGTGCGCTTCCCACCCTTTTTACCAGAATGCCCAGAAAACAGTAATAAGAACACCAAAAGTTAAGAAAGCAAGTTTAACCCTCTAAATCGTCCCCAGCGGAGTCGCCACTGTAGATACCCCGGGAAACCACAACTTGGCGAGAGCGGTGAATTATCCTAGGATGTATAACATGTTTTAGATTGTTTAGAGTCGCCACATATGTTGTTAAAGGAACATAATAAAAACCTAGAAATAGCCTAATTTATGTACAAAACCAGAGATTCGGGAGAGAAGGGTTCGGGGGTTAGGTGACGGAGTGGGAAGTACTTAAACACCCACTCCGCCCCGCTTACGCGGGTCTTGCTAGTATTGGTGTTCTAATATTTACATGTCCTTCAATTAATTAAATAGAAATGTGCTAACAATTGTGATGAGAAGAAAATGGGAAATAAAGGGGAAATAAAATAGAATTGTTTTATTTATTTAATGATAAAGATTACATGTAACAAGTAATGTTAAAGAATTACATTAAGAGATGAAGAGAAATTAACATGGTGAATTAAAGTTAAGATTAAAATGTAGGGAGATAACTTTAACTAACTTCAATATGTGAAGTAGTCATGTTGGTCATGTCCCATTAATGGGGATTGCATACATCAAGAAGAAGAAAACAAAGGAAGAAAATGGAGTTGTACCTTGAGAAAGAGGACTTGGAACCTTGACTTGAAAGTGTTGTTGTTGTAATGAAATTGTTGTAGAACAATTTGTTGTATAAAAACTCTTGTTGGAGAATTTGTGTAGAGAATTGTGTATAGTGTAGGTGTAGTGAAAATATGAGATTAAGGTCCAAAGAGTCTAAAAAGAGTCCCTTTCTAAGGTAGAAGATGATGGTTTTTATAGGTAAAAAAGAGAGGGAAAGGTTGGAGGGAAATTGGTCAATCCATGTGAGATGGAATTGACCAATAGAAAATAAGATAAATAAAATAATAAATAAAAGAAATAAAAGAAAATCAAATAAAATAAAAATGAATTATTTTGTTTTAAAGAGATGGCTAGAATAATGGGATTGAGAGTTTTTGGAACAAAGGGGGGATGAACTTGGATGTAAAAAGAGGTTATTTTGTAAACTAGGAAAATGAGGGAAATAAGGTGCAATCCGTTACTGCCAAAGTGGGAAGCGCGCGAGTCCCGCTTTTGGGGCGAGACGCGCGCGCAGCCCGTTAACAGTTCCGGAAGCGCCCGCGGCAGAAAAGGACAGAATGACAGAATGACCCTAAAAGTTAACTCGGTTATGCAGTTTAGTCCAAAACTAACGGAATCAGTTAGGAACTTAACCGAAGTAACAGAAATCGACAAAAATAAGTTAAATAAAAATACTTTGTATGCAATCGGGGTGAGAGGTCCAAGGCGGGGTGTCTACACTTAGTCTCTGCATTTTGTTAGTGGTAGCATAGACAGTAGTATGGCGTATATTTATGGATGAATGTATAAACACTTATATTATTTGCATGTAATATGTACAGTAGCATGTAGCATGTAGCATGTAGGTAGCAGGTAGATAGTATGCTTGCAATGCAGTCCTAGTTAGGTTTATAAACTGCTTGGTACTTGGTGCTATCTATTCTTATGCAGGTTTTGGGATGAGCCCGCTTGGGTGGATTGGGCCATAAGCAGGTGGACCCTTTCAAAAAATTTCTAATTTGCCTAAAGGTAATTTTAGGACTTTAAGGTAGCCTAAGGTGTAGAACCGAGTTAGTTAGGACATCACGGGGATGAGACAAAAGACATTTTGTAAATTAGTGGAGACCGAGTGTGCGGGTTTGTAAACAACGTGTCGTGATAGGAAACACTTTAAAAAAAAGTAATGACTTTATAAAGATGCCTTATAATTAATTATAGCCTAATTAATTCAAGTACTCGTCCTTCGTTGGGTTTGTTGATTAGGGTAGCCCTTCGGGTGAGTGAGATTTCATCGGGTTGCCGGTGATTTTTGAGTAGCCAGGCAGTTGTCCTAACTTGGTTTGGAGAAGCCCCAGTTTGAATGGGGGTACTTAAGAGAGGTGAACCATGTCGAGCATCGGTGGAGAGAGATGACTTTCTGTGGGGAGTAACCTTGTTGGAGAATGATCTCGTTGGAGCATCGGTAGTCTATCCAGTTGCATTGGGACAGGCCCAGTTTGGCATAAGGTGGGGAAATCCTACCTCCTTTTAGACGCACCCTGTTTTTTCTCTAGACCGCCCTTGCAGGTTTCCAATCTAGGTGGGTATATTCTTTCAGCATCGCTTTTTTTTTCTTATTTCAGTCGACTCAAAATAAAGAAAAAGACAGAAATGTACAGACGACTTGTAGGAGCCTTTTTGTTATGGTGTGAGAAGAGAGATAGAGAGCGATAGAGGAAGTTCTCGCATTTAGACTCTTTGGATGACTGAGTGTATATATGTACAAAAGGAAGGAAGCCCCTGCTTGATAGAAATTAAGTGTTTAGCTCTTCCTAGATTGTAGAACAAAAGACTTGTCAAGACATTTGAAAATTGTTTTATTCGGAATTGTCTTTTGATTGCTCGAGAATGGACCTCGTTGATTAGTTATGTACCTTATGATTATGTTTTAGACAAGTAGTCTCTAAGTAATAAACGCCTTGATTAATCGAGAAAGAGAATAGAAATTATGGTGTATGGGGAAGAGAGAAAAGAATGAAAGTTGGCTCGAGGTGGGTTGTATATATTTTATGGACCGGACGAGGAGGTTGCCTACGTTCCTCTCAGCGTAAGAGGCTCAGGTCCGCGTAGTTCAAGGATGATCCGGTTGATGATGATACCGGGTTTGAGTGGTGGTTGCTCCATTGTTGCTTGTTGCTTTGGACCGCTACCGTCGAGTTGAGTTGTTGAACATCTTTGGAAAGAAAGAACAATAGAAAATATGAAGTGAAAAGAAAGTGGGACTTTTACTTTTCCTTTTATGATAGCCCCTTCTATTTTTCTTTGTTTGATTTATTTTTGCGCACACCCTTATTTTTGCCTAGGCCGCCCTTGCGGGATTTCAACCTAGCTGGCTTCTTTTTTGTGCATTTGCTCTAATTTTTGCCTAAGCTGCCCGTTGTGGGTTTCGACCTAGCGATCTTTTACTTTTTTTTATTTACATATGATACGTTGGGCAAGATAAGCTCCTAGTTTGCTATCATCTTTGGGAGGTAGATCTCGTAGAGGGGATTTGAACAGCCCCTTGCATTTTCTTGACATCTTCGAGGAGGACATACAGCCCCAGTACGTCGTCATGGGAACGGACAGCTTCTATGATTGTGCGGACGCTTATTCGATGGTGAACAGCTCTGCAGTCATCATCTTCTTCGTGTGAAGGTGGAAGTGTATATGGGGAGTATTTAGTGGGTGCACACAGTGGGTGTACACGAGGGGGATATATGTAGGGTGCACACAGTGGGTGTACACGAGGGAGTATATATAGAGGGTGCACACAGTGGGTGTACACAAGGAGAGTATATAGAGAGGGTTCACGGTGAATGTGTACACGATGGGTATGTATATAGGGTGCACACAGTGGGTGTACACAAGGGGTGTATATAGATAGGGGTGGTGCATACAGTGGGTTCACACGCATGATGGTAGGTATAGAGGGTATATATAGAAAAGAGAAAACGGTTCGATTGATCAAAGTGTTTGTTATTTTGAGATTAATTGTTTATTTAATTATGTATAATGGTTTATGGGTCCATTTACCTTTTAATGAGTCTTTATTAATAAATATATTTACGATTAATTCATCATATAAAGATATAGCAATCAATTGTCAATTAAGATTGAACAATTTTCATGGAGTTGATGTATATATGAAAGATTATGTCTCAAGTCTAGAGAGAAAAGAAATATAGACACTTTTATTGCGACTAAAGACTCAAATTAACTACTCTGAGGTGGTCTTTAACAATCTAACTAATGTCCGGAGTGGAATTTTGATAGTAAAAGACTAATGTTCGAGGTGGACTTTAACTGAAAGACTCTCTAGAACCTACGAAGACTGAAAGACTTTTTTTTTTAATTTTTTTTTAGAAGGAGGTAGCCCATGTGTAGTTTCTTCCTTGCTTGGATTTCTTCTACGCCCATGTGTTCCTTTTGCGGGTGTTGTCTCCGCTATCAATGAGACTTTGAACCCTCCTCTTCAGTCGAAGGCAATCTTCGGTGTCATGTCTGATGTGTTGGTGATACTTCAATATTTGGAGGGATCCAATTCTGATTTCACAAGGAGCGGTTTGTAGTTGAGTAGAGGAGACAACTTGCCGGCTTGAACTAGACTTTCGAAGCATTTTTCTAGTGGCATACCCAAATCATCGAACTCACGCTCGTCTTTCTTGTCACGAACCATCTTGGAGGGTGGTTTAGGCACCGGTATTCCTTTTTGATGAACCATCTTGGAGGGTGGTTTAGGCACCGGTATTCCTTGTTGATGAGTAGTCATAGGAGGTGTTGGGTATGCTTATCACTTAACCCTCCTACTCATGTTAGATTTGATTGATACCATCACCTATTAGTATTTTATGGACTTTAGGACCCTATGTAAGAAGTTTTATAACTTCAATTTTTAGCTTAGTCCATTTTATAATATAATCTTTGAATTTAGGACTTGGAGCGAAAATGATCGAAGAACTCAGCAAGACATTTGTCTCTGCGCAGGACTTCTCTGCACCTTCAAACTTCTGCCCAGATCCTAAGCCTTATAACACCCAGATTTCTTCGTGCTCTTCATCTCATAGACTTATAGAGCCCATATTTCTGACACACACACACCTCTTGAAGCTTCGATCATTTAGATCTTACTTCTTGAGAAACACTGGTTTAGTCTAGGATTTGCTCTTCATAGAATAGATTTTGATTTGAGTTTTGATTCATTGTAATCTTGTAAAAGCTCCTCACATCAATATATATCTCATAGTTAGAAAATCCAAGACTAACCATCTGGGTAGAGGACGTAGATCTTTCATCGATCGAACCTCTCCAAATAGCTTGTTCTTTATTCTCGCTATTTATTTCCTGCTTAGCTATTTCTGATTTACTACTTTGTTTGATCTTATCAGATTGCTTTTATTGCTGATGTGTTTTCTATTGCTTATTGCCTTAGAATCCTTTTTATCCAACTCTTTAAGCCAAAACTTAGCACGTGCGTTTTTAGTCTTTGCGCAGCTTTCCCTGCGCAGTAGCTGCTTTAAATTTCCGTTGTGCATTTCACACTCTCTCAGCGCGCTATACTTAGCTTATTTGAGAACTGTGCGTATAAGCCATTGATTTTCAAAAGAGTTTGAAAAGAATTTTAAAACGCTATTCACCCCCCCCCTCTAGCGATTTTCATACCCTTGTTGCCCCTTTGGGACCAACAAGTGGTATCAGAGCAAACACCTTCATAAAACTTGTTTTGTTTTTCAAGCTTAACTGCTTGGGTGCCGATTCAAGATGGCTTCAAAATCTTTGCCAATGGCTAACTATTCACATGTTCCTGTGCTCAACGAAGATCACTTCGACATCTGGAAGCACTGCATGCTCACTCATTTCTCATCTATTGACGAGATCCTCCACGGCATTGTTCTTGAAGGACCCTATTTTCCAATAAAGGCTAATCCTGATACTACTACGAATAAGGAGATTCCTACTATCAAGAAGACCAAGGAGGAATGGACTGGTGAAGAAAAGAAATGGGTTGGCTATGATGGAAGAGCAAGGAACATCATCCTAAGCACCATGGACCTCTCTACGCACAATCAAATTGTGAGCTGCGCTACAACAAAAGAGATATGGGATTCTATTGAAGGCTACGTGAATGGTGACAAAGTCAGCAAGGAGAACAAAAGATTTATTGTGCAAAGAAAATTCAACTGCTTCATGAAGATTGATGGTGAAACCCTGAGACAAACCTATGATCGTTATTGTGCTATTGTAAACTCTTGTATTTCTCTGGGAAAAACTTTCACCAACAAAGAAATTAATGCTCAATTCTTAGATACGCTTGGTTCTAGATATGTGCACAAGGCAAGTCATCTAGAAGATTCTGAATTTCTGGATACATGGCCTCTGCGCAGTTTGTATGCTAATTTAAAAGTGTTCGAGTTAAAACTTGAACGAATTGATGAAACTGAAGGAAAATGAAAAATGATTTCTATGGTTGCGCAAAAAGAATTTGCGCCTGCTCAAACCTTAGACAGAGTCTCCACTTCCTCTCTACTTGAAATGGATGATGATGATTTCGCTATGTTTGTAAAGCGATTTCAAAAGTTCAGGAAATTCTCAAAACCTGGATCCTCGAGTAAACCACCTGCAAAGTTTTCTCGAGGCAGAGACTCAAAGAAAGATGATGACTTGGTCTACTACAACTGCAGAAAGCCTGGTCATTTTGCTTCAAAATTCCCTACTCTAAAATTTGAGTATATGAAGAGGAACACTGCGCAAAGATCATTAAAGCAACGTGGAATGGTTGCTGAGGAAGACTGCACAGAAAAGGAACTGAAGACATAGATAGAGACTGACACTGAAGACAGTAATGATAATGACTCTGAGGATGGACTGCTCTGCTTGATGGCCAATGCTGATGATGATAGCGAGTCAGATAATGATGTTCCTGACATGAACGCACCAAAAGAGCCAAGGAAGATAGCAAAGAAGAAAGGTCCCACTTGTTGGTGTTATGCCCTAGGCATATTGTTTGTAAAATTAATGTTATTATTTATAAAGATATTAAATGTTTGATTATTATACCTTTTGCTTGTTTAATATAATAATCCCCGTCCCTGATAATTATGATTAATTATTAGTATAAGTTTAATAGATAATCATATGATGATTATGGTGTATGAGATACAATTAGACTTATGGGTATTTGTTGGAGAACAAATACTGGACTGGCCCCTATGAGATTTATGTCATGGTCATAATGTCATAATTAAGTCTCATATAGTTATATCACTGGAATCTCTAGACCTATGGTTATTACAGTCTTCCACATGATGAACATTACGTTTGACATATTCAAACATTATCCCTAACTGAATAGCTATAAAGAATGTGATTGGCATAATCGGAATCATGTAGGGAAGAGTAATAAGCCAAGATGGAATTTGTTCCCCGTCAAGAGAGATGTCAAGCTTTGGCCACTCGATGAATGGTATTGATGAAATGCATGGCCGTGCTCAAATAAGATTTGTATTATCAATACATTCGAGATCGAGAAAGCATTGAACAAATGTAAGTTGACCATTGACCATGGCTTACGTTCAATAGACATCGTGTAACAAAGAGATTGTGTTATGTTCTATTTTAGAAAACTTTGGAGTTCAAAGTTATACTAATTGGGTAGTCATAATGGCTTGCTAGAGTCCGCTTAAGACTTACGAGGTTTGACTGGTTCGTACTTGTTGCCAACTTAGTATAATCCTATTGGGTCACACACGCAGAACAGATAATAAAAGAAGCGAAAAACGAAGTAAAACTGGATCCTGCTGAAAGGATCCGTACGGATGAATCTGGATGCTTCCAGAAACATCCGTACGGATGGTTTTTCCCGGCAGAATCAGTTTTAGGAAAACTCTTGTTGAACAAGAAAACCTAAGTCCTAAAAGGTTTTTGAAACCTCTTGAATATAAATACATACTGACGGGAATTGTTCCCTAGTTGTTGATTTGATCAATTCAAAATTCTTTCTTAAAGAGAGAAATCACACATTATATTCTTGGGCTATTGTTATTGATTAATCCCAATTATCAAGTCACAATAATAATTAGGAGGTTTGAAGAATTGTTCTTCAACATCGCTGATCAATCTGAAGACCTGGCAGTCAAGTTCAAGAAGGCGTTCTTGAAATATGTTCGTTGTGTGGATCACCGGTAGAGGGCGTTCATCTTAACGCTTAATCCAAGTTTTACATAACGATCTACAAGGGTTAGTTTCTTTCATCTTGTTATTATGAATTATTGTTCATAGCGGATCTAGGCTATTGGGTTTTATTCATGTCTATCTTCCGCTGCGCATGATTGCACGAAACCCAACAGTGGTATCAGAACCCCGTTGATGATCAATAATTCTAATATTATCATGATATAATTATTTAATGCGATTATTTAATTGGTATGATCATGAGATAGATAAATTTATGTGATGAATTTTATATGAGATATAAAATATGCATGCTAGTTGATGTGGTTGTAATATTGATTTGATTAATATGTATGATTGCATGCTTAGATTATCATGTTGTAATTGGATTATTTTATTGATGATCTTGATCTAATTTGTATGTGGAATAAATTGGTTATTGAATATATGAATTAGATGGGTTAAAATTCGTAATCTGCAATTTCATGTTTCTGTAATCTGATTATGTATAAACACGATATTAAGATTGATCGAATTTCTGAAATCTGAAAATCTGGAAAACTGGGATTCTACCTAAGAATCCGTACGGATGGTTTGGGAGCCTCCAAACGAATCCGTACGGATGGTCTGGTTCATTCCCAGATTTCATTCTGACTTCTCATGTTCAGATTGTTCTGCAAATTGTTTGCAGAATTCGAACCTGGAAACATAAACTGGTTTCAGATGGCTGGTTTTCGAAACCGTGTTTCCTGAAATAGTTTTCTGCAAAGAATTCAAAGTAACTGCAGAAATCAGAGTTCTAAAGAGTTTAGAACTGCTGTAATCTGTGAGATTAAGAGACAATGAAAGATCTTGAGACAAGTGGCCAATCTATACAGGAATGTGGATGCCTTTTGGTTTAGTTTCAACCGTTTAGAGAAGTTGCTTGGTTTCTTGATCTTAGTACAGGAATGTGGATGCCCTTTGGCTTAGTTTCGACCGTACGGTTTGTGCTCTCAATTTCAAGATGCTCTGCGGAAGGTTTGGACTATACTGATTTGATCCATTTCAGATGGCTGGTCTTTGAAACCGTGTTTCCTGAAATAGATGTAAGTTCAGAAGTCCAGACATAGAGATTAGAATCTTAAAGGAGTTTAAGATTGGAGTAATCTCAAAGGTTTCAGACTTTAATCCCTAACTAGCGCAACTAATGTCACATAAAATTAATTCGGTTAATTGATTAACTTTATGTGTGTGAACCTTCTTAAAATTTAAGTTATGTGCCAATCCATGATTAAAACACTTGTGAGTACATGGGTAGTTTTATGTGGGTTACGCCCTAGCGTAGGCATATTAATTCTATTCATCTATAAGCAAGATGAGGAAACAGTGATTCCTATACGTTTAAAATGGTTTAACTTAATTAGGCTTTCAAAACAGTTTTGGGCCTAATGCACAGATGAGATTAAAACATGTTTAGACATATGATGTCTGAAATCTCATAAAATATCTAAGAGTCATATATGATATGATTAACAAGGAGTTGTCTACCTAAATAACTTATTTTGAGCAGTCGTGCCCTAGCCGACTCAAAGTTAAGTGAAATATGGATCTTAGCCCATTTTAATTATATGATACATTAGATGTATTTGAAGGTTATATAATTTAATGGGAGTATTTGTGAGATACTTATAATATCTTTAATTAAGTTGGTACTTATATTTAATTATATGTTTGCATAATTGTAGATAATGGCTCAATGTACTGGTTCTTTATCATTGCGATCTATCCTTGAGAAGGAAAAACTTCAAGAAAATGGAGCTAACTACACGGATTGGATCCGTAGCCTTAGAATTGTTCTAAAGCGTGAGAACAAGCTCTATATTCTTGATGAGCCCGTTCCTGGAGAGGAACCTACTTCTAATGCACCTAAGGATGAGAAAAACGCCTATAAGAAACACAAAAGTGATTCTCGTGAGGTGGGTTGTCTTATGCTTGTGGCCATGTGTCCAGAGCTTCAGAAGACTCTTGAACACTTGGAGGCATTTGACCTTGCTGTTTTGTTGAAAGATATCTTTCAAGAACAAGCAAGGCAAGAGAGGTTCGACACCATAGCTGCCTTGGTCTCATGCAAGATGAGCGAAGGGCAGGCAGTGGGCCCTCATGTTCTTAAAATGAAGGCTCATTTTGAGCATCTAGAGAGGCTTGGCCATCCAATTGATATTGAGTTGGCCACTAATTTTATTCTTAATTCATTGCCCAAAAGCTATAATCAGTTCATCATGAACTTTAATATGCATGGGATGGATAAGTCCCTATCTGAGTTGCATGGGATGCTTAAGACAGTGGAAAAGAAAATCGGTAAAGAGGCCGCTCCTGTGTTCATAGTGTCTAAGGAAGGAAAGGGCCAGAAATGAAAAAGAAAGGGTAAGGCAAAGGTTGTCAAACTCAAGATTGGCAAGGCAATTGTTGCCAATGCTAATGTGGCTAAACCTACTTCCCAAAAGGATGCAATCTGTTTCCACTGCAATGAAATTGGTCATTGGAAACGAAATTGCAAGGTTTACAAGGAAGAGTTAAAGAAGAAGAAGAGCAGTGGGACTGCGTCTACTTCAGGTATCTATGTTATAGATATTCTACTTTCTACTTCTAGTTCCTGGGTATTAGATACCGGATGTGGATCTCACATTTGTTTGAATGTGCAGGCACTATGGAATAGGAGGCTACTCAAAGATGGCAAAGTGGACCTACGCGTGGGGAATGGAGCAAGAGTTGCTGCATTAGCCATAGGAACATATGATGTCATTTTACCTAGCGGATTAATTCTTGTTTTGAACAATTGTTATTACGTTCCGGATTTGAGTAGAAATATTATTTCAGTTTCTTGTTTGGATAATGAAGGTTATAGTTTTCTTATTAAAAATAAGAAGTTTTCTATTTATTTAAATGATATGCTTTATTGTACTGCATGTTCATTTAATGGCCTTTATGTTCTTGATATTGAGAATAGAAATAATGAGAATATTTATAATGTAAATAAGAAATCCAAACCTAATGATGTAAATCATACTTATTTGTGGCATTGCCGTCTTGGTCATATTAATGAGAAGCGTATCTCAAAACTCCATGGGGACGGACTTTTAGATTCACATGATTTTGAATCATATGAAACTTGTGAGTCTTGTTTACTCGGAAAAATGACTAAGACACCTTTTACTAAGAGTAGTGAAAAGGCTAGTGACTTATTGGGACTCATACATACTGATGTGTGTGGAACAATGAGCAGCAGTGTTAGGGGAGGATATCAATACTTCGTAACATTCACTGATGATTTCAGTATATATGGCTATGTTTACTTAATGAAACATAAAAGTGAATCTTTTGATATATTTAGAATATTTCAAAATGAAGTACAAAATCAACTTGGCAAAACTATTAAAGCACTTCGATCTGATCGTGGTGGAGAATATTTAAGCCAAGAATTTGGTAGTCATCTTAAAGATTGTGAAATTGTTTCACAATTAACTCCACCTGGAACACCACAATAGAATGGTGTGTCTGAGCAGAGAAATAGGACTCTATTAGATATGGTCCGCTCTATGATGAGTGAAGTTGATCTTCCTTTATCCTTTTGGGGACATGCACTAGAAACTGCTGCTCTTACACTAAATAATGTTCCAACAAAATCTGTTCCAAAGACCCCACATGAGATGTGGAAAGGAAGAAAACGTAGTTTGTCTTTCATGAAGATTTGGGGTTGTGAGGCTTATGTTAAGAGATTAATCTCTGACAAACTTGCACCAAGATCTGATAAATGTATTTTCGTTGGTTACCCTAAGGAAACTAAGGGTTATTACTTTTACAACCGCATGGAAAACAAAGTGTTTGTTGCCCGTCATGGTACCTTTCTAGAGAAATAGTTTCTCTCCAAAGGAATTAGTGGGAGTAAAATTAATCTCGAAGAGGTTCGAGAACCCGAAAATAACATGGAACAAAATGTTGGATCTGAACAAGTTTCAAAAGTTGTTGTGGAACCTATTCAGAATACTCAAGTTCCTCGCAGAACTGGTAGGGAGCGGTCCGAACCTGAGAAATATGGATTTCTCATGACGGAGAGCAATGAAGTGGAAGTCATAGTTGATGACGAATCTACTTCCTACCAAGAAGCGATGTCCGCTCCTGATTCAGAAAAATGGCTTGGAGCCATGGAATCTGAAATTAAGTCCATGTATGATAATCAAGTTTGGAACTTGATTGATGTGCCAGAAGGTGTAAAAATCATAGGATGCAAGTGGGTTTTCAAAAAGAAGACTGACATGGATGGAAAGGTGCATACTTATAAAGCTAGACTTGTAGCAAAAGGCTATAGGCAGATTCATGGAATCGACTATGATGAAACCTTTTCGCCCGTAGCAATGATCAAGTCTATAAGAATTTTACTTGCCATAGCCTCATATTTTGACTATAAAATATGGCAAATGGATGTCAAAACAGCGTTCCTTAACGGAAACTTACTTGAGGATGTTTATATGACACAACTTGAAGGTTTTGTAATTCCAGAAAATTCTAACAAAGTATGCAAGTTGCAAAGATCCATCTATGGATTAAAGCAAGCCTCTAGGAGTTGGAATCTTCGATTTGATGAATCGGTCAAAGAGTTTGGCTTCATCAAGAACGAAGATGAACAGGGGAGATGGCGCGCATAGATGCGAATATCAAGGACAAACATTTCCTTACTCCTCAACAGTGGAATGACGCTATAGATCAAATGAATGAGCTTTTCAAAGGCACTCTTGCTTCCCTACATGAGCGCATAGATGGTGGCATCAAACTCACTGATGGCCAAGATTTTATTAACGCCATAAGGGAGGTAGAGTTAAATATAGCAGGTGATATAAGGAAGTTGTTTGAGATGGTGGCTGGAGATAGCAAAAAATTATTGAGTGTTGTTGATAAACTCAAAGAAGTTAAGGATGAACTAGAAATCCTGGGTTTAACTGTTTATGGTGCTGATCCTAGCGCAGAACCCAAAGCTCCTGAATCCCATGCGCCTTCAGCTCCTGAAACTCCTGCGCCCTCTTCCAGCTCTGCTCCTGGCGCGCATATTGACATTAATTCACTGCTCTCAAGATTGATGTTTTGAAGGAATTAGTTGTCACTCACTTTAATGCCGCGCATTCCAATGCAGACAGGCACACAGATAGAGTTTTCGCTGATATACTTACTGCCCAAGCTGCTGTTGAAGCTAACTTCCAAGTCTTCACTGAAAACTTCTCACTACAGCAATGCATCACTCAGCGCACCATTAATGAGTATCAAAACATCAATGTTGATCATCTGCGCTACATTAGAGATGGTGTCACTGATACTCACGGTGTTGTAAACCGTTGTCACCAACTCTCCAAACAGATTCAGCGCTCTGTTTCAGAAATAGAAGAAGGATTGAAGGATGATGACGCGCCTCCCAACCCTTAGTTTCTATTTTTATTGTAAGATTTTAGAACTCTTTGGTATTAGTGATTTAGTGCTTACTTGTTTTAGCACCTTTTGTTTTTGTTCTGTTTAAAACTTGTAATCTGTAACTCCAACTCCCCAAGTTTTAATGAGAACAAAGCATCACTATTATTTCAAACCTTGTTCACTCAAACTTCTTGTTTGTAGAACAATGAATGTTGTTTAAAATCATATGCATCATATTTGAACTGTTTCATATCTCATGCATTGAGTTTAAACTTTGTTTAAACACATTTCAAAACTAAAACTCATATCATTTTGAATGTGTTATAAACTGTCATTTCTATCTTTCCATTTGTAATGTTTTATCTTTATTGGAATAGATTAGAAATCTATATCTTGGACTAGTGTGTGCATTAACTTGAGACATGATTTACCAATATCATTTATTTTGATATGTTATTATCAAGTATAATGTTTGTCCCTGATATAGTAGGTAATGGAATCAATCAAATAGGGGGAGATTGTTGGGTATGCCCACTTATATCTCAGTTTCAATGTAATAGGATTGATTAAATTTGATTGATCCATCACCTAAGTTTTATTTCATGAACTTTAGACCCACATGTAAGAAGTATTTATACTTCATTTTTTAGGTTGTCCATTGTAATAGAATAGGCTTAAGAATAGGGCAAGAAGATCAAGATTCAAGAAAATCACACTTTGAGTTTGAGCCACGCGCCATGCGCCTCTCCCATGCGCCTTGCGCCTCCTTAGGCGCGCGTATGAGTAATGCGCCTAGCTTGGCTCACGCGCCCCAGATGACTAAGCTCACGCTATGTCTACGCGCCCCTTAGCTCAACGCGCATAAATGTTGAAATAACATTCAGTGATTTAATGAAGACTCGAAAACTTGAAGAGATTCAAACTATGCCAATGATCCAATGGTGGTTAAATAACACGTATGCACCCGCATCTAAGGACACCTGTCCATAACGATCATATTTGTGTTATGTGTCTAACGGCTATAAAAGGACACGTGCTCCACTCAATGAGCGACAGCACATCCGTCCTTTCTCTGACTCACCAAGGATTTCCAACGGCTAGTTTTTGGGGCTCTACTGTAAATACCCCATAACTTCAACCATTTGAAGTTGCTAAGCATTTCAAAAATTTCTCTCTCAAGCATTTGTTGAAGATTTGAAGATTGCCTTGTTGGTAGTGGTGCCCTATGCACGTTTAATAAACGTTGTAATTGTTATCATTTATTTCATATCAATAAAGAGATGCTTTGATTATTATTGTTGTTCATGTTTACTTATAATAATCCCCGTCCCTAGTACTTGTTAATCACTAGTATAAAGGCTAAATGATCATGGGATGATCATGTTAGATTTATGGGTACTTGTTTGGAACAAGGTACTGGACATGACCCGCTGTATGAGATTTATGTCATGGTCTATGTCGAACATATATCTCATATTCGTTATGTCATTTGAATCCTTGGACATGAAGTTATTATAGTCTTCCACTTGATGAACATTGTGTTTGACATATTCAAACGCTACCTTAACACGGTAGTTATAAAGGGTATGATTGGCATAATCGGATTCCCGTTGGGAAGAATAATAAGCTAAATGGATTTGTCCCTCCACGGAGAGATGTCAAGCTTGGGCCCCTCGAATGAATGATGTTGATGAAATGTTCGGCCGGACTCAAATGGATTGATTGGATCAATAGCATTTGAATTATCAACATATTCGGAATCGAGAAAGTATTGAACAAAACAAGTCGACTGTTTGACCATGACTTGTGTTCAATGACATCGTGGACAAAGGGATTGTGACATATTCTAAAGGAATGCGAACTTGTATCTAGTTATACTATTTGGGTAGGTGTGACGGTTTGCTAGAACCTAATCATATCTTATGGGATCATGTTTGAACCCATTGCCAACTTAGTATAATCCTAGAGGGTCACACACAATAGAACGAATCTTAAATAAAAGGACTGTATTGGAATTTAGGGCCGAAGGACCTCAAGGGAATTTCTAGAATTATTCTGGGCCTCCTGGTCAACCAAGAGGGCGCTTGGGTTGAACCAGGCGGGCGCCTGAATAAGCCGAAAAAGGCCTTGACCTTCTGCCCAAATGAGCGGGCGCTCGGGTGGTACCGGGCGGGCGCCTGGTCTTGCCGACAGGAAAATTCCTAATTTGATTAGGAAAGGTTTTTGGCACAAGTTACCTATTTGGAATAGGTCTTAATTGTGTATAAAAACCCCAATTCGGCTAGACCATATTTACTAGTGCTTTTGTGAGTCTCAAAGAGTTTGAGAGAGATTTTATTTTGTTTCAAGATATCATTGATTGAGGAACAAAATAATTCACAAATAAATTCCATATAGTTCTTTATTAAATTGTGAAAGCGTGTTTTACAATTATTGGTCTAGCAACCAAGATCGAAGAAGTTCCTTTGATATTCGTTCGAAGTGTGGATACCGCTAGAGGGTGAATTTTATCATCTTACAAAGTTCGTGATTTGTTCGTGATAAAGCTTCAAGATCTCCTCCAAGACCAAAGAGAAAAATTCATAGCCATCAAGGGTTAGTTATTCCTCTATTCATCTTGTTGTATTTGATTTAATCATATGAACGGATCCATGGCTTTGGGTTTCTTAAAATTTTAATTGCTATATTCCGCTGCGCATGTTACTTAGAAACCCAACAGTGGTATCAGAGCCCCGTTCATGTTGATTAATTCAATACTTGGATCATGTTGTGTGTATGTAAATTGTTTATGTGCCAAGCATGATATGAATATTGGATTATATGATGTTTATGTGTTATGTGATTTTATGTGGTTTATTGTTTTCAACTTTAATCGCATGATTCAATCGCAATAAAAATTATGGTAGATTATGAATTATTTAGATTATTGATTTTGATTAGATCAAAGTTTTAATAATCGGGAAAAAATAATTTTGAGACAAAATTTTGAACTTTAAAATTCTATACCACTCTGACCATTCAGGCGCGCGCTTGGTCATAACCGGGCGGGCGCTCGCTCGGCAGAATATGTTCTGATTTTTGTTAAAATCTGAATATAGAATTTTCGATAAATTCAACAAAACCAGTAACAGAACCAGTCCAGAGTTGCTGATCTGGAATGGGTTTTGGGCAGTTGGTTTGTGTGTCGATTTTGGGGTTTGATTTTCCTATTTGTTTTAGTCTTGTGATTCCTAGATTGGTTCAAGTTTTGGATGGCTAATCTGCGTTTATCGAGATTGTGTTTCCCAAAATTGATCGCAATCAAAGTTTCAAAGATAAAACGAAGTTAGAATTATGAAGAGTTCATAATTGCTAAAATTGAGAAACAAAGTTCTTGATTCAATGATTGGAGATCTATGTGGAATTGTGAATGCAATTGGCCTACGTTCATCGAGACCATCTATTGCTTAGTTTCGGCCACATGGACTACTTTCTTGGTTTCTTGAATTAGTGCGGGATTGTGGTTGCCTAATGGCTTAGTTCGACCGCACTTCTTGTTGTCTTGATTTGGAGATAATAACCAAAGTTGAAATAGTCTCATCCTCATAATTATAGAGAAACTAATGACACATAAATATCATGCTTAAATTAATGGAGATTAATTTAGTGGCTAAACTTGATGTGTAACATGTTTATATTATGTGCTCATAAATGTGTTATATGCTATATGTGAAGAACCTTCATAGAAAGTTTTAAGTCCTTCATTGCCATGCCCTGATTTAAAACACTTGTTTATACATGTGTAATCTTGATGTGGGCTCGCCTCCACGAAGTGCATTAATTTTATTCATGTATGAGCAAGATGAGGTTCATTAATTTAATGTGGGCTTGCCTCCGCAAGGTGCATTAAATTGAATGGTTCCTACGCGTTTAAAATTGTTGGACTTAATTAGGCGTCAAAACGGTTTTGGGCCTAGGCAAAAGATGAGATTAAACATGCTTTTGAAATTGGATTTCTCAAAGAATCTCATAAAAAGATCTAAGAATCATATGGGATATGATTGACATGATTGTCTACCTAATTAATTTAGTTTTTGAGCGGTCCGCCTCCGTGGACTCAAAAGTTAAATTAAAGTTGGATCTTAGCCCGATTAAATTATATTATACATTGGATGTATATGGAGGTTATATAATTTAGTGTGAGTATTTTGTTTGAAAAATACATTATTTATCTCTTTAATGAAGAACCGGTACTTATTAAATTTTGGAAATTTTGCATATTTGTAGATAATGACTAATAACACTCAATCAATGTCATTGCGATCGATCCTTGAGAAGGATAAGCTCGAAGAGAATGGTACAAACTTTATGGATTGGATCCATAGCATAAGAATCGTTCTTAGGCAAGAAGATAAGTTGTACATTCTCGATGGGCCTCTCCCCGCTGAACCACCGCCTACTGCCCCTAGGGCAGAAAGAGACAATTACAAGAAACATCGTAATGATTCTAGAGATGTAAGTTGTCTCATGCTTGCTGCTATGTGTTCAAAACTCCAAAAAAGTTTGGAACATTTGGAAGCCTATGAGATAGGCGTGGAGTTGAGAACCATGTTTCAAGAGCAAGCTAGGCAAGAGAGGTACAAGACCATTGTTGCATTTACTACTTGTAAAATGAATGAAGGGCAACAAGTGAGTCCTCGCTTTCTTAAAATGAAAGGTTATGTAGAGCACCTTGAGAAACTTGGCTATCCAATTCCATTGGAGCTAGCCACGGATCTCATTCTTAATTCATTGCCTAAAAGTTATAATCAGTTTGTGATGAATTATAACATGCATGGAATGGATAAGAATCTCTCTGAGTTGCATGGGATGCTCAAAACTGCAGAGATGAAAATTGTGGAGAAAGGTTATCCCGTGCTCTTGGTTCATGATGGGAAGAAGGCTAGTGCCAAAGGAAAGGGTAAGAAAGTTGTCAAACCCAAAATAAGCAAGGCAAAGGTTACCAAGGCTTCTGAGGCAAAACCCGATTCACAAAAGGATGCAATCTGTTTCCATTGTCAAGAAATTGGTCACTGGAAACGTAATTGCAAGGATTTCTTAGAAGAGCAAAAGAAGAAGAAGAGCAGCAAGGCTGCGTCGACTTCAGGTATCTATATGATAGATATTCTCCTTTCTACCACTGATTCTTGGGTATTGGATACCGGATGTGGTTCTCACATTTGTCTAAATGTGCAGGGACTAAAGAATAGGAGACTGCTTAAAGAAGGTGAAGTAGATCTACGCGTGGGAAATGGAGCAAGAGTTGCTGCATTAGCCGTAGGGACTTATGAAGTCACTTTACCTTCCGGATTAATTCTTGTTTTGAACAATTGTTATTATGTTTCGGATTTAAGCAGAAATATTATTTCAATTTCTTGTTTGGATAATGAAGGTTTTAAGTTTCTTATTGAGAATAAGAAATTTTCTATTTATTTAAGTGATGTGTTTTATGGTATTGCTAATTCATTTAATGGCCTTTATATCTTGGATGTCAATAATGAAAATAATGACAATGTCTATCATGTAAACAAGAAATCTAAACCTAATGATGTAAATCATACTTATTTGTGGCATTGCCGTCTTGGTCATATTAATGAGAAGCGTATCTCAAAGCTCCATGGGGACGGACTTTTAGGTTCATGTGACCTCGAGTCATATGACACTTGTGAGTCGTGTCTTCTTGTAAAAATGACTAAGACACCTTTTACCAAGTTGGGTGAAAGGGCAAGCGACTTATTGGGGTTGATACATTCCGATGTATGCGGACCATTAAGTAGCAATGCTATGGGAGGATTTCAATACTTCATAACCTTCACTGATGATTATAGTAGATTTGGGTATGTTTACCTAATGAAACATAAGAGTGAAGCATTTGAGATATTTAGAATATTTCAAAATGAAGTAGAAAAACAACTTGGCAAAAGTATTAAGGCACTTCGATCAGATCGAGGTGGTGAGTACTTGAGTCAAGAATTTGATGATCATCTAAAGAATTGTGGAATAGTTTCACAATTGACTCCACCCGGAACACCACAATGGAATGGTGTGTCCGAGAGGAGGAATCGGACCTTGTTAGACATGGTTCGATCAATGATGAGTCAAGTTGATCTTCCAATATCCTTTTGGGGTTACGCCCTAGAAACCGCTGCTTTCACACTAAATCGTGTTCCAACTAAATCGGTTCAAAAGACTCCATATGAGATGTGGAGCGGAAAGAAGCCCTGTCTGTCTTTCATGAAGATTTGGGGTTGCGAAGCTTTTGTCAAAAGACTTATCTCAGACAAACTTTCACACAAATCTGATAAATGTATTTTCGTGGGATATCCTAAGGAAACTAGAGGATATTACTTTTACAACCGTGAGTACAACAAAGTGTTTGTTGCCCGAACTAGTGTCTTTCTAGAGAAAGAGTTTCTCTCCAAAGAAATCAGTGGGAGTAAAATAAATCTTGAAGAAATTCGAGACCCAGAAAATAACATTGAACCAATAGTGGAACAAGAACAAGAACCACAAGGAGTTGTGGAACCTGTTCAAAATACACAAGTAACTCGCAGATCTAGTAGGTTACAATCCGAGCCCGAGAGATATGGATTTCTCGTAACGGATAGTAATGAGGTAGAAATCATTGAGAATGATGAACCGTCAACCTACCAAGAGGCGATGTCTTCTCCTGATTCGGACAAGTGGCTTGGAGCCATGAAATCCGAGTTGCAATCCATGCAAGACAATCAAGTTTGGAATTTGATTGATGCGCCCGAAGGTGTAAAAACCATAGGATGCAAATGGGTCTTCAAGAAGAAGACTGACATGGATGGGAAGGTGCATACTTACAAAGCTAGACTTGTAGCAAAAGGTTATAGGCAAGTTCATGGTATTGACTATGATGAGACCTTTTCACCCGTAGCAATGATCAAGTCTATAAGAATTTTGCTTGCCATTGCTGCATATCATGACTATGAAATATGGCAGATAGACGTCAAAACCGCTTTCCTGAATGGAAAACTCCAAGAGGATGTGTATATGACACAACCAAAAGGTTTTGAACAAGATTCTAAGGTATGCAAGTTGCAGAGATCCATCTATGGATTGAAGCAAGCTTCTAGGAGTTGGAATCCCCGTTTTGATGAATCGGTCAAAGAGTTTGGTTTCATCAAGAACGAAGATGAGCCTTGTGTATACAAGAAGATTAGTGGGAGCATAGTGCTATTCCTTGTTTTATACGTGGATGACATATTGCTCATTGGAAACGACATTCCTACACTTTAGTCTGTGAAGACTTGGTTAGGAAAGTGTTTTGCAATGAAAGATATGGGTGAAGCCGCATATATTCTTGGCATTAAGATCTATAGAGATAGATCAAGGAGGCTACTTAGTTTAAGCCAAAGTACATACATTGACAAGGTCATTAAAAGATTCCGTATGGAAAATTCTAAGAGAGGGACCTTGCCCGTGCTACATGGAGTTTCTCTAAGCAAGACTCAATGTCCTAAGACAAACGATGAGCGTGAGAAAATGAATGATGTTCCATATGCTTCGGCAATTGGGTCCATCATGTAAGCCATGATTTGTACTAGGCCGGATGTATCTTATGCTCTGAGCATGACAAGTAGATACCAATCCGACCCTGGCGAAAATCACTGGATAGCTGTAAAAGCGATTCTTAAGTACTTGAGAAGAACTAAAGACTCCTTTTTGGTTTATGGAGGAATGGAAGATGATCTCGTTGTAAATTCTTACACGGATGCAAGCTTCCAAACTGACAAAGATGATAGCCGATCGCAATCGGGTTTTGTGTTTATGTTAAATGGTGGAGCTGTAAGCTGGAAGAGTTCCAAGCAAAGTACAACCGCTGATTCTACAACAGAAGATGAGTATATTGCTGCACCGGATGCTGCAAAGGAAGCTGTTTGGATTAAGAAGTTCATAACTGAACTTGAAGTGGTTCCTAGTATTGCTAATCAAATAGACCTTTATTGCGATAATAATGGTGCTATTGCTCAAGCAAAGGAACCAAGAACACATCAAAAATCCAAACACATACTTAGGCGTTTTCATATCATTCGAGAGATCGTTGATAGGGGAGACGTAAATATATGCAGAGTACCTACTGATGACAATGTTGCGGACCCGCTAACAAAGGGACTTCCACAAGCTAAACATGATGGTCATGTTAGGTCCATGGGTATTAGATACATGGGAGATTGGGCCTAGGGCAAGTGGGAGATTGTTGGTAGTGGTGCCCTAGGCACGTTTAATAAACGTTGTAATTGTTATCATTTATTTCATATCAATAAAGAGATGTTTTGATTATTATTGTTGTTCATGTTTACTTATAATAATCCCCGTCCCTAGTACTTGTTAAGCACTAGTATAAAGGCTAAATGATCATGGGATGATCATGTTAGATTTATGGGTACTTGTTTGGAACAAGGTACTGGACGTGACCCGCTGTATGAGATTTATGTCATGGTCTATGTCGAACATATATCTCATATTAGTTATGTCATTTGAATCCTTAGACATGAAGTTATTATAGTCTTCCACTTGATGAACATTGTGTTTGACATATTCAAACGCTACCTTAACACGGTAGTTATAAAGGGTATGATTGGCATAATCGGATTCCCGTTGGGAAGAATAATAAGCTAAATGGATTTGTCCCTCCACGGAGAGATGTCAAGCTTGGGCCCCTTGAAGGAATGATGTTGATGAAATGTTCGGCCAGACTCAAATGGATTGATTGGATCAATAGCATTTGAATTATCAACATATTCAGAATCGAGAAAGTATTGAACAAAACAAGTTGACTGTTTGACCATGACTTGTGTTCAATGACATCGTGGACAAAGGGATTGTGACATATTCTAAAGGAATGCGAACTTGTATCTAGTTATACTATTTGGGTAGGTATGACGGTTTGCTAGAACCTAATCATATCTTATGGGATCATGTTTGAACCCATTGCCAACTTAGTATAATCCTAGAGGGTCACACACAATAGAACGAATCTTAAATAAAAGGACTGTATTGGAATTTAGGGTCGAAGGACCTCAAGGGAATTTCTGGAATTATTCTGGGCCTCCTGGTCAACCAAGCGGGCGCTTGGGTTGAACTAGGCGGGCACCTGAATAAGCCGGAAAAGGCCTTGACCTTCTGCCCAAATGAGCGGGCGCTCGGGTGGTACCGGGCGGGCGCCTGGTCTTGCCGACAGGAAAATTCCTAATTTGATTAGGAAAGGTTTTTGGCACAAGTTACCTATTTGGAATAGGTCTTAATTGTGTATAAAAACCCCAATTCGGCCAGACCATATTTACTAGTGCTTTTGTGAGTCTCAAAGAGTTTGAGAGAGATTTTATTTTGTTCCAAGATATCATTGATTGAGGAACAAAATAATTCACAAATAAATTCCATATAGTTCTTTATTAAATTGTGAAAGCGTGTTTTACAATTATTGGTCTAGCAACCAAGATCGAAGAAGTTCCTTTGATATTCGTTCGGAGTGTGGATACCGCTAGAGGGTGAATTTTATCATCTTACAAAGTTCGTGATTTGTTCTTGATAAAGCTTCAAGATCTCCACCAAGACCAAAGAGAAAAATTCATAGCCATCAAGGGTTAGTTATTCCTCTATTCATCTTGTTGTATTTGATTTAATCATATGAACAGATCCATGGCTTTGGGTTTCTTAAAATTTTAATTGCTATATTCCGCTGCGCATGTTACCTGGAAACCCAACATGCCTTTGTTATTTCCAGAATTCTCAAGAACATCTTCATAACTTCATCCTTAGCCCAGATCCTCAAGCGAAAACACTTTAGTTTTCTTGTGCTCTCAATCTCAAAGATCTAAAGAGCCTTGAATCTAAAATCACACACGCACCTCTTTAAGTTTGATCACTTAGATCTTTCTTTTAGAGATACACTGGTTATTGTCTAGGATTTGTTCTTTCATAGAATATTAGATCTTGAGTTAGTGTATAAGCTCAAACGATTGTAATTTGTAACACTCTCTCATTATAAAAGATCTCCATTAGAAATCCAAGAATAATCATCTTGGTAGAGGACGTAGATCATTTTCCCGATCGAACCTCTCCAAATAGCGCGTACTTACTATCTTGCTATTTCCTTTTAAGTTCATATCATATCTAACTATTTGTTTGTTTATTCATTGTAGATTGATTGATTGAACTGTGTTGTGTTTGTTATATCATTTGCCTTAGTTTCTTATTTCACCCACTTTGAGCCCAAAATACTTAGAGTGTGTGTGTGCCCCCTTTATCATACTTTGCACCTATTTACATCCTCAATTCCGCTGTGCATTTCACTCACTCACTTAGGCGCATATCATAACGCTTATTTGATAAAGTGCGCATTTGCAATTGATTTTATCAAGGGTACAAAAAGAATTTTAAAACGACTATTCACCCCCCCCCCTCCTCTAGCTATTTTTCATACCCTTGTTGCCCTTTGGGACCAATAAGTGACGACTTTAAATGCGTCGTTTGCTCTGAAAGAGAAAAGGAATTTACACCCCAGCAAACTATTGAAATTCCTAAAGCAAAGCATTCTGCTTCAATGGGTAAAGGATAGGAGAAAGTCCAGAGACAAAATTTCCATTATGTCTACCCAAAGAAGCAAACTGGGAAAGCCAAGGGTAAGGCTAGAGATGAACCTGCGCATGACAACTCACCTTTTGATATTTGCTGCGCTTCAACTTCAGATGTCAAATCTGCGCACAAGAGCCATGCGCATGAAAGCCATGCTCCTCAACGCCAGATGCGCATTCTTAAGAAAATCGCACCCAAACTTCAAAAGATGGTGTTTGTCAAAGCTAGTTCATCTGCTCCAGTTAAGAATGCTGAGCCAAAGAAAAGTAAAGAGTTTGTAAAAACCCAATCGATAAGTGGCTTACATCATTGTGTTGTGTGTGATGGTTTAGGTCAGAAGGCTGCAGAATGCCTTTTGCGATTTGCTCCTAATGCCAAGGGACGTAAAAATCCTAAGGTCAGACAGGAGTGGGTTGTCAAAAGTTGCTAACTCTAGGACCCAAGAATAAAGGGGACCTGCGTTTTAATTTCTATCTTTCAGGTCTCCTGCTTCACTGCACACTCTTCACAAGCTAAAGCGCATATATGGTATCTCGACAGTGGATGTTCTAGACACGTGACTGGAGATGCTAATAATCTTGAAGATGTGCATAAAAGTAGAGGTGCCTCAGTAACTTTTGGAGACAACAACAAAAGACACATAATTGGATATGGAAGAATCAGAAAAGATAAAGTGTGCATTGAGAAAGTTGCGCTCGTAGAAGGTCTCAAGCACAACCTGCTCTCCATATCACAATTCTGCGATAAAGGTCTAGAATTCCATTTCACTTCAACGCACTTCTATATCAAAGATGGCGTATCCGGACTCACTTTGCTCACAGGGACTCGTAAGGCCAATGTTTACATTATTGATCTTACTGCTGTAAATTCTATCACTAATCTCTGTTTTGTAGCAAAGAACGTAAGTGAAAGCAGCTAGCTATGGCATAAGTGCTTAAGTCATTTGAACTTCAAGTATTTGGCAAAGCTAGGATGGGAAAATCTTGTCAAAGGACTTCCCAAAGTAGTTTACCATCATGATAGAAAATGCGCAGCATGCCAGCTTGGTAAACAACCTAAGCAGTCCTTCTCCAGCAAGATTGCTTCTTCAACAACCAAATGTTTACAACTACTTCACATGGATTTGTTTGGACCTGTCACCACCGCAAGCATTGGAGGAAACAAGTATACTTTAGTTGTGGTGGATGACTACTCAAGATACACATGGGTTGAAATGATGATATCCAAAGATGACTGCTATGATATCTTGACTGCTCTCTTTCGAAGGCTCCAAACTCAAAAGGAAGACGACATCATGAGCGTTAGATCAGATAATGGAACTGAATTCAAGAATAACGGTGTCGCGAAATATTGTGATGACCATGGAATCGATCACAATTTCTTCTCTGCTGGAGTTCCTAAACAAAATGGCGTTGTGGAAAGAAAGAATCGCACGTTGATTGAGGCTGGAAAAACAATGATAGCAGAAGCTAAGCTTCCAAAGCATTTTTGGGGAGAAGCTGTCAATACTGCTTGCTTTACTCAGAATAGATCCCTCATCAACAAAGCCTACAACAAGACTCCATATGAGCTATGGAGAGGAAGAGCGCCCAACATCGATTTCTTCAAGATTTTTGGCTGCAAATGTTATATCCTCTACAATGGCAAGGATCATAGAGGTAAATTCGATGCCAAAGTAGATGAAGGTATTTTTGTTGGGTATGCCAAATATTCAAAAGTTTTTCGTGTTTTTAATAGAACTACTCTAGTAATTGTAGAATCTGTACATGTTACTTTTGATGAACATTCTCTCCTTGAGCTACATTTGGCTCCAAATGATTCTGATGAGAATGATGAGACAGGTACGCAGCCTCAAAATGCACCTGCGCAGAATGATAATCAAGATAATCAAAATAAGAATCAAGCAAGTCCATCTCATGCGCATACACCAGATGCTGCGCCAGAAGTTACAACCCCTGATGCGCAAACACCCCCTCCTGAGCATGATGTTTCCCCGCTTCATCAAATTACGTTTGATAACCTTGATGCTAGAGCAAATGAAGTACCCATTGAAGATCTTCGTATTCCTACTACTCAACCAAACTTACCTCCCGAGGTTCGTAAAGTTAGAGATCATCCAACAATAAACATCATTGGTGATCTCAATGTAGGGGTTCGTACTAGGAGAGCATCAAACTTTGATGAGTATCATTCCTTTATCTCTCAAATCGAACCAAAGAAGATTGATGAAGCGCTCCAAGATTCAAGCTAGGTTGTTGCTATGCAAGAATAGCTCAACCAATTTGAGCGCTGCAAGGTTTGGACTTTAGTACCCATACCTCATGACCAAGGAGTTATTGGTACAAAATGGGTACTCAGAAACAAGATGGATGAGAATGGAAGCATCACTAGAAACAAAGCAAGACTTGAAGCTATAAGAATTTTCTTAGCTTATGCCTCTCACAAGAACTTCAAGCTTTATCAAATGGATGTGAAGAGCGCATTTCTCAATGGTGAAATCCAAGAGACGGTCTACATAGCTCAACCACCAGGTTTTGAAGATAGCATATTTCCAAATCATGTCTTCAAGCTTCAAAAAGCTTTGTATGGACTTAAGCAAGCTCCAAGAGCATGGTATGGTACCCTATCAAAATTCCTGCTAGAGAAAGGCTTCAAGCGCGGTAAAATCGATACAACTCTTTTTATTGCTAAGTATAATGATCATTCTTTACTTGTTCAAATTTATGTCGATGATATTATATTTGGTTCTACTAATGAGTTACTTTGTAAGCGCTTTGAGAAGCTCATAAAAAAAAGTTTGAGATGAGCATGATGGGAGAACTCACATTCTTCCTAGGACTCCAAATCAAGCAATTGAATGATGGCATCTTCATAAATCAAGCCAAGTACACAAGAGACTTAATCAAGAAATTTGGACTTGAAAACGCTAAAGCATACGACACTCCAATGGCCATGGGAAACAAGCTTGACAAAGACTTAAAAGGTAATAAAGTTGATCAAACTTTATATCGAGGTATGATTGGCTCTCTCCTTTATCTTACTGCAAGTAGGCCAGATATTATGTTTAGTGTTTGTGTCTGTGCGCCCTATCAAGCAGACCCTAGAGAAGCGCACTTAACTGCTGTTAAACTCATTATTCGTTATCTTTCTGGAACTGTTAACATTGGACTTTGATACACCAAAGATTCAAATTTCGATTTGCTAGGTTATTCAGATGCAGACTACATAGCATGCACAATTGACAGGAAGAGGACTAGTGGCACTTGTCATTCCCTTGGAAATAGACTTGTTGCGTGGGCAATCAAGAAGCAAGAAGCAAGCTGCTGTGTCCATCTCCACTATAGAAGCTGAATATATTTCTGCTGGAAGCTGCTACTGCCAAATCCTATGGATGAAGTAACAACTAGTGGACTATAGAATTCATGAAGGAAATTGCCCAATTTTCTGCGATAATATGTCCACCATAGCAATCTCCAACAATCCTGTCATGCATTCAAAGACAAAGCACATCGACATCAAATATCATTTTCTCAAGGACCACGTGGAAAAAGGAAATATACATTTAGAGCACGTGGGCACAGATAATCAAATTACTGATATCCTCACAAAGGCTCTTAACACAAAGAGATTTGTCTTCTTAAGAGGAGAAATGGGTATACTTGAACTCAGCAAACTTGTCAACATGATTTGTTATTACTAATGATTTTTTGTTTGCTTAATAAGTGTTCAAAATATGTCAAGTTTCATGATCCTGCGCAGTGATTCATTTGCGCATGAAACATTATAGTTATGAGATTTAAAAAAACTCTTGCGCTATTTAAGCTCTGGGCATGATTTTAACATGCGCACATTTCGTGGATCGCAGGTAAGTACTCTATTTATTAGAAATTGCACTTAGGTCCCTGACTGAAAAGTCAACGCTTAGTTCACAAGGGTACTTGTGTAATTAAATTTTCCCTCGCTTTAATTTTTGAATTTTCTTGGGAAATTACCATTTTACCCCAGCGCATGTCCCATTGTCATCAATGCAAACTGTGATTGATGACAGCGCCCCTTCGGAATGTCTGCTCACCATTAATAAGGAAGGTGATGCGACAGTGTTCAGCCTCTCTTCGCTGACACACGCGCACGTAATGTCTGCGCACGCGCGTCTCTCATTCGTCCACGTCACTCTGCTAACGTGCGCCTATCATTTCACCTGCTCAACATTTATGAGGAGGTTGACTTGATTATGACCTGCTTAGAACTTCACACTCACGCGCGCGCTAGGCCTGCGCACGCGCGCCTCTGGTTGTGCCATGTCATCGCAGCACGTGTCCCCCTTCGCTTTTCCACCAAACCGCTTATGCGCTGACGTCACAAATTTCCATTTTGCATATAAAACCTTCTGACCCTCCCTTTCTCTCTCTCTTCTGCTCTCTCTATCTTTCACCAAATTCTCCATTTTCTCTCTTCCTACTCACCAACTTCCAACTATTTCTTCTTTCACTCTCTTTGACCTTCATCTTCTCCATCTTTCCTCTTCCCAAAACTTCCATTTTAGTGAAACCCATCTTCTATATAAAGGCTAGAAATTGTTCTCTCTTCTTCTATTTCTTCTTCCTCGTCATCTGGGTCTGACCACGAACAGCAAGTTCCCAAACCCGCCGTCGACGATATGGTATGACTTCTGAACTTAATCTTTTTCCTGTTTCAATTTCTTGAACCGCCATTGTTGCTTTTCGAAGCTTTAAAGGCTTCCCTTTTCCATTTCATGCTTGATTGTTGTTCATTTTTAAAATCGTTTGTTGCTATGTGTTCGTTTTCACCTGATCTACACTTGTATGTCTTTTATTTCATGATCAATACACTACACTATTTGAGTGATTTCAGCCAATTTTTTGGTTCGAAAACCCCTAGGCAGTCGAACAGTTATTCTCACTTTCTGGGTTTAAATTTTGATTCGTTGGCTATTTAATGTACATGGTTTTGTTCGTCCTGTTCATACGGTCATTTCGATATACTTTTTATTGAATTTTGGACAACTTTTGATTTTTCATGTTCTTGGTGGTCTTAGTGTTCATGAACAGTTCTTCCTTGTTCATCAAGTTCTTGATTTCTCTCTTATGCTTTAGGTCTCATAAGAATTTCTAAGTGTTTGTGTTTTTTCACATGCTTGTGTGATTTTTGCGCATTATTATTCTATCTTTTTTATCAGTATGAAGTTACTGCTCATTGGGATATCTGCGCATGCGTATAGATCCATGCGCAATATTATTTGTCTAATCTATTCTGTTGTTTTGCGCAGAACCCCTTCTACTTCATTGCTGGTTGGGAAGTAAATGAAAAGGACCTTGCTCAAGATGCGATTTGGCGCCGCTTACTCAGACATTTGCACTCATCGGGCATTCTTCCATAGGGATGGCCAAACGGAACCGGAATAGGAAAACCGGACGGGAAAAGCCGGAACCGGAGCAAATCGGGGAGTAAACCGGAACCGGAGTAACCGGAACCGCCATTCATCCGGGCCGGTTACGGTTCATATAAATGGCGAACCGGACCGGAACCGGACCAAAAATCCCTTTATTTTTAATAATTTTAAAGGGGGGACTAGAACCGGACCAGAACCGGTACCTAACCGGAACCAGATTGTGCCAACCATAACCGGAACCGGGGTAAGCACGGGCCGGTTCAGGGTCACATATATGCCGAACCGGAACCGGGCCCGGAACCGGTTTTGGCCATCCATATTCTTCCACTCTTTACTCTTGATCAATCCTACTACATGCCTTCTCTCGTGGATAAGTTCTTTAAGACGACGCGCATGATTAACGCAAAGCATAAGGGTGAGACTACTCATATTATAAGGGTTGTAGTGCAGAACTGCGACATTTTGGTGCATCCTAATCACATCCGCAGGCTCTGTAAATTTGAAGTTGATGATGCGCCAGATACCTATGACATGGCTAAGCAGAACAAGCTAGCCCAGAAGCTCGTAAATGATCCAACACTTTCTAAGAGATGGTCTGCGCATGACCGCAAGGAATTTGGTGACGTGATGTATCACCTGTGCACTATAGTTGGAGACTCCCTTAACTGTAAGAATGGCAATAAAGAGAAATTCATTTCTAAGCAGTGGAAATACTAGGCAGCCATCTATCAGAAGGATGCGTTTAATTGGCCCCAGATTATTTGGGATGAACTGACTAAGGCTATGAAGAGCTACGATGCGCGTTTTGACGCTGGGAAACCCAAGTACAGGACGCTGCTCACCAAACTTCTTCAATATGATGAGCCTGCCACTTTTGTGAGTAAGAGGCCAACTTTGAAGCAGTCCTGCTCCTCCAGGTATTACACCAGAGCGCAGCTCTATATACAGCACGATGAGATAGGCAATGCGGACTACTATAGGATCTGGAAGTCTGATTCTGATCCTAACAGAGAGCCATGGCTTGGGATAGAACCTCAGGCTGGCAAGGCTAAGAAGAGCGCAGCAGATCCTAGTGTTGTGCCTACGCAGGAGGCACCTAAGGAGGCGTATAGGCGCAAGGGAAAAAGCATTACTGAGCCTAGTACCAAAAAGTATAAGGACTCTCCAAATGTCCAATCTACTGCAGGCATCATGATCCGTGAGCCTGCCCCTGTTGCTCCCAAGCCTACTTCTAAAAAACGCAAGGCTGATGCGCATGTGCCCTCTCCAAAGGAGGCCAAGACTACAAAGGTTGCCTTTTAACGGGTCCCCACTGCTACGCATGATACTGAATCTCATATGGATCACAATGGTGACTCCGAAGATGCTGTGCTTCAGGGGGAGACAAGACCCAAGGCCCCTGCTACGCAAGAGCCTGCTGCTGCTGCTGCTCCTGCTACAACTCCTCTTTGCCGCAAGCAGAAGGTGTGCAGCAGCGCCAAGGGTTCCAAGAAAAGGACCACTTCATCTCCTCCAAGCTCTCCAAGAGAACCAACATCTAGCGCCTTTCAACGCGTAAACATCCCTGCCGGCAACTCGCGCAGGGTTACTTCTGTTCTGGATGAAGGCTTGGATCTTGTGGCTGAGGAAGATGATGATGATAATGTTTATCAAAATGTTGGTGATGGCGCAGCCCCTCCTGAGCCTACTCATGTTGCCCCAGCTGATCCACCCATCCCTGCTGCAAAGGAGATCCCCCCTACTGCTCCTACTGATCCTGAAGACTCATTAAAGGATGGTGCCACTCCCTCATATAGCAGTTACTACTCCTCAGCGAAGAGATCTCCTTTTGCGCACAGATCTCCTCATGCGGACCCCATCTCCACAACTTCTCCTCCTAAGACAACAGAGCAACCGCCTCCTTCCTCCATTCCTGCGTTCTCAACCTCTTCTATCTATTCGTCAAATGAGATGCGCCAAATTATCCAAGCCTTGAATACAATTCAAGTGAATCAAGTGGCTGCGCAGTCTCAGATGGGCCAACTCATTACTGCGCAGATAGTAATCCAAGAGCAACTTGATGCGCATCGATTGGAGATTGCTTCCATTAAGGGGGAGAATGCTACAAAGGCAAGTACCTCCGTAGGCCCCTCTGCGCCCCCTTCTGCGCGCACTCCAGACCTCATAGATAAACTTGTTCTGGACTCCCTGTAATCTATTGGCGGGTTGCTAGAAAATGTCTGCACCTATGAAGCCATTAACGATAGGTTTACAGACTTGCTGAAGCGTCTGCGCAAGAATTTAGTCGATGGCTTATTTGAAGGTTTTGCTGGCCTTGAGGCTCAGATTCTGGATAGAATTGGCAAAGGTGGTCCTACGCAAGCTGGTGCGCTTAATATGGATAGTGTTAGGGAGTGCACCACTCAAGTAATGACGAATTTTGTTGACGGGTTCAACGCAAGGATGGACCAAGCCATGTTTGACATTCAAGCTAGCGTGAACACCCAGCGCCTCCACACTGACACTCGCCTTGAAGCTACGTAGGCCACCATCATCAATACTATTGAAGCTGCGGAACAGTCATACTTCAATCAAATGACTGGACATCAACTGCAATACTGCTAACTTCCGAGAGCTTCAAGATGATAATAGATTGATGCGCCAAGGGATGAGCACATATATTGGAGAGGTTTTGCGTTCCGAGAGAAGTTTTAAGAACTGAAGATTGAATTAATGAACAAATTCAACAATCTTCAGAATGAGCTCAGGGAAGCGCTTTGCAGGATCAAGATAGACTAGGTCTATGTATTTTTTTTTGTTGCGCAAGATATTCCTTTTTGTGCACATTTTTTTTCCTTATTCAAACTTGTAATTCTCAACTCTTTAACATTTCAAGTTTTAATGAGAAAAATCGCATCACTTGTTTCAAAACCTTGTTCAATTCAAACTTTTCATTTGTGGAACAATGAATGAATTATTTCACCTCATGCGCATAATCTTAACTGCTCATATTTCTACGCATGATGTTTAAACATTCAGTTTAAACGCATACTTAAACTTAAACTCATATTATTTTGTATGCTTTGAATGATATTTCTATCTTTCCCATTCTGTAAGTTAATCTTTTGGATAGACTAGAAATCTATGACATTGGCTAGTGTGTGCATTGACTTGAGGCATGATTTACCATTTTCATTATTATGGACATGTTATTATCAAGTACAATGAATTGCCTTTGTTATAGTAGGTAATGGCATCAATCATTTAGGGGGAGATTGTTGGGTATGCTTATCACTTAACCCTCTTACTCATGTTAGAATTGATTGATACCATCACCTATTAGTATTTTATGGACTTTAGGACCCTATGTAAGAAGTTTTATAAGTTCAATTTTTAGCTTAGTCCATTTTATAGTATAGGCTTAGAATTTAGGACTTGGAGTGAAAAGGATCGAAGAACTCAGCAAGACATTTGTCTCTGCGCAGGCATCTACTACACAGCTTATACACTTTCTCAGTTTTCAATGATTTCAGATTACCAAACTAGGAAAGCGCTCAGAAGATGTACGCTTATTGAAAGTGTTGAGGTGTGCAGAAACGACAAAATATGCACCCAGCATATCCAATGATGGAGATGCGCTCAGATAAAATATTTCAAATGAAGACAACTGTCAACCTTCTAGAAGAAGATTGAACTTTTGTCCTCATGCTCTGCCTCCAACGGCTACAAAGGACACTTGCTCACCAATCATATTGTGCCAGCTCATTGTCCTTGCTCAGAGCTCCAACGGCTAGTTTTAAGCTCTCATCTATAAATAGCCTGCTCATCTTCATTTCCAAGTTGCTAGAGTTTGTGCTTACTAAGTATCTTTGAAGTTCAGAAGTTTGCTGCTTAAAATCCCAGATTCAAGAACAACCTTCAAACCTTCATACCTTCAAACTCCTGCCCAGATCCTATAAGCCTTGTAACACCCAGATTTCTTCGTGCTCTTTATCTCATAGACTTATAGAGCCCATATTTATGACACACACACACCTCTTGAAGCTTCGATCATTTAGATCTTACTTTTTGAGAAACACCGGTTTAGTCTAGGATTTGCTCTTCATAGAATAGATTTTGATTTGAGTTTTGATTCATTATAATATTGTAAAAGCTCCTCACATCAATATATATCTCATAGTTAGAAAATCCAAGACTAACCATCTTGGTAGAGGACGTAGATCTTTCATCGATCGAACCTCTCCAAATAGCTTGTTCTTTATTCTCGCTATTTATTTCTTGCTTAGCTATTTTTGATTTGTTTGATCTTATCAGATTGCTTTTATTGCTATTGTGTTTGTTATTGCTTATTGCCTTAGAATTCTTTTCATCCAACTCTTTAAGCCAAAACTTAGCGCGTGCGTTTTTAGTCTTTGTGCAGCTTTCCATGCGCAGTAGCTGCTTTAAATTTCCGCTGTGCATTTCACACTCTCTCTATGCGCTATACTTAGCTTATTTGAGAACTGTGCGAATAAGCCATTGATTTACAAAAGGGTTTGAAAAGAATTTTAAAACGCTATTCACCCCCCCCCCTCTAGCGATTTTCATACGCTTGTTGCCTCTTTGGGACCAACAGGAGGTATCCCAACGGGGAAAGTCTATTGTGACCCATATATTTGAGGAGCGTATGGGTATTGAAACTGAGCATGAGGGAGAGTGTGGTTGAGGTACTCGTAGATGCCATGAACATCGGACTGGAGGTGCTCCTTAGTGTCCTTTAGAGCCTTGTACATCACTTTCTGGAAGCAGTCTGTTTACTTGAGGAGAACAGTCTCAAAGAAGGCTTCTTGCTTGTTGAGAGCGGTGTTAAGATGGATCGTTTGCTCGTTGAGGATGGCGTTGAAGTGGGCTATTTGCTCATTGAGAACGGTGTTGGAGTGGAGAGTTGTCTCGAGACCTTGGGTGGTAGCTTCGGTTGTGACTGTGTTGATCCCTTCAGCAGACATGATGCAGGATTCTGTAGTGGTTGTGGAGAAGTTAATTCTTTGAATTAAATTAGATTTATAATTAATGACAAGGAATCGTTATAAAATCATTTTTGTAAAAATACTCGATCTCTGTATTTTTGAAATGTTCTTTGAATGAAAAGACCAAAAGTTTGACCGGGCCGGTAGCTGCCTACGTTCCCCTTACCATGCGGGAGAGATCCCACACAATGAGAGGCTCAGGTCGCCGTAGTTCGGTTAAGTAAAACAAGTGAGATAATGACCGTAAGAGGTCAGTGATTTTGAAAACCATAAGTATTAGAAGATGACCGTAGAGGTCTAAAAGTAAGGGGAGATGACTCAGTCCTTGGTTAGGTATAGGTGGAGGGACCCTAGGTAAGGTGGCTTTTTTACTCGAAGTCGGGTAAGGTTTGACATGGGTAGACCAAGAGGTAGGTCATCTAAGATCGGCTATCTTGACTAAAGGTGAGGTCGAGATGAGTGATTGACCTAGATGGGTCAAGATGACGGGTTGACCTAGACGGGTCAAGGTAACGGGTTTTGACCTAGACGGGTCGGAGACGAATTGACCTATATGGGTCAAGGTAACGGTTAACCTAAGTTGGTTACAGTAGGGTTGACCTAAGCGAGTCAAAGTTGATTTAAGAGGTCAAAGGTTGACCTAGATGGGTCTAGATGACGGGGAATTCTAGATGGTTTAGAGATAGGTCATCTAAGGTTGGTTAGCTTGACTAAAGGTGAGGTCAAGATGAAGGATTGACCTAGATGGGTCAAGATGACATGTTTGACCTAGACGGGTCAAGGTGACGGGTTTTGATCTAGATGGGTCAAGGTAGCGGGTTTTAACCCAGACGGGTCGAGGTAGCGGTTAACCTAAGCGAGTCGAGACATGGGTTAACCTATACGGGTCGAAAGTTGACTAGAGTTGACCTAGACGGGTTGAGAGGATGGGTTGACCTAGATGGTCGAGATGGAGGGTTGACCTAGACGGGTTGAGATGACGGGTTGACCTAGACGGGTCGAAGGTTGACTAGAGTTGATCTAGGGTAGACTAGGTTGACCTAGACGGGTTGACTTAGACGTGTCGAAGGTTGACTAGAATTGATCTAAGGTAGACTAAGTTGACCTAGACGGGTTAACCTAGACGGGTCGAAGGTTGACTAGAGTTGATCTAGGGTAGACTCATATAGCATGATGAATGATTTTAGTTAAAATTAAGATTACTTGTCTTTATAAGTGTTCTTAACTCGATCAAGGTGCATGGTTTAGAAACGAACAAGGTTTAACCTCAACCGCTCGCAGGCGACACGGTGAGTTAGATAGCCCGGGTGCCATGAAGATACAGGTGACAGAATCACCAAAATCTGTGCACTCAGTGGAGTATCCAGAGTAGGGTGTGCAGCGTGACACGGACTAGTGGTAGTGTGCCATTTGATTACGTATTTTTAGGAATGATATGCAGTGCATGAGAGGAGTCTACATAGCATAACAAATCATAGTTATAGTATCTAAGCATGAATCAAACACAATCAGAGCAGATCTAGAACATTTAAAGCATGCTATAAACATATAAACCTGCAGGAAATCGTTAGAACCAGATTTGCAGATAAAAGGAGTCGTACGGCTTGGCAGCCCGCGTACAGTGGATAGGGAGGCATACGGTGCTAATTACAGAAACGCCAGAAATTGCAGAAGTGCAATATTTTTTTAAAGAAAAAGAGTGCGCGGGGCAGTTAGAACACACACAAAATCGTGAAGTTAATAAAAGTTAGACCCTCTTAAGTTTTGAAAAAAGGTTTTCAAAAATATTGTTCCCCAGCAGAGTCGCCACTGTGAATACGTCCGATTGAAAATTGAGAGTCGCCATGTTGTTTTATTTGCAGTTAAAACATTGAGAAAACCATTTATGAGAATAATAGGGTTCGGGGGTCAAGTTACAATAAGAGAAGAATATTCATGCGATCACTCCTATTGCCCGACGAAATCGATCTTTCTATCATGATCAATGTGTGTGTGTGTGTGTTAGTGTTTGAGACCGGATCCGAAGATTGCCTACATTCTTCTCATCATGAGAAGCTCAGGTCGGTGTAGTTCATTGATGAATTAGAATGGGGACAGATGAAGCATGATCATGCATATAGAGGGGGAATATTAGGGTTATAAGTAGTTCCTAGATCATATTAGGGTTTGATGAAACCCTAGGATCATCATTGGCTATGGCATGTGCACATAAATAGTGATTACAACATTAGATCTAATATGTTACGCATGGATAAGTCTTAGATCTAGCATAATAATAAGAACATCATGAATGCATATGAATGAACACATAAACATGAAGATCGCTACCCTAGTTATAGCATTATGTAAGTAATATATGACCTAGATCTAGTGCGGGTTTCGCGGAAACCCTAGATCATCATCGGTCAAGAACACGAACGATGAACAAAACCCTAGATCTAACAATATATGAATGAATATAATAGATCTAAGAAGTTAAGTAGTAAGAACGCGTTACCAAACCGATTAAAGAGGCTTCGAAGGTTGAATCTCCACTCCTTTGGTTGATGGCGGTGATGAATCTCTTTGATGATCAAAGTAAGATCAAAGAGAGGGTTTGAGAGGGAGAGAGAAAGGCTGGGAAGAGCTTATGTAAGGGTTTTCCTGTAGGTTTATTGTGTGCCCAATAGACTGAGAGAAGGGGCCTATTTATAGGGAATAATCTGGAAATTGGAACACTGGTCGCATGGCTATGATCCAGCCGTACGGCGGCTAAGTGGCCGCACGGTCGCTTCCTCTTAGATTCCGTGATTATCAAGATCTCATCGAATCCTTATCAGTTTGTTCACGGTATTTTATCATTATCCCGATGGAATTCGATCTATAACTGATTTCATCTATCAGGGAGTCTAGGAATCTGTCAGATAAGTCCCTGTCAGATCTTTATTACCTAAAAGTTCCTCGGAGGCTCCTAAATGTCTAGGAAGTCCTAAATCTTCAGATCGGGTACTAACAGAGACACAAGAGTAGTGTAATCATAAATTTGAGTTCAAAATGGGGTGTCTACAGAGCCCCTCGGCGATGGTACATATGGAAGAAGTAACGTTGTCGATAGAAAAGACACCATTTTGAACTTTGGGTATGGTGGTGCTAGAAAGCTGCCTACGTATCCTCCGAAAAGGAATCAGACCAAACGTAGTTCGACTCCGAAAACACGCAAAAACGGTCGTTTGAGGTATTTTGAAAATCATTTTGAAAACAATACTGCAGTAAGTAAAGTTTAGAGTTTAGAGAGAGTAACCCATACTGAGGAATCAATGTCTTTGACCCAATTCTGAATATACCATCTGCTGTTGATAGAGCGTCGCGGTTGACGGTGTTGAATTTGTTGGGGAATATCCTCTTTCAATGCTCATACATTAAAAGTACTGGATATTATCCTCTTTCAATGGCCGAAGCTGATTGAAAGTACTGGATTCCTTGATGTTCTCGATCAATGGCCGCAGCTGATTGAAGGTACTGAACATGTCCTCTTTCAATTCATCATTGAAAGTACTGGACTATTTGATGCCGATCCCGAACTTTGTAAATATCCTCAATCAAATGACCGAAGCTGATTTGAATGTACTGGACATTATCCTCTCTCAATGGCCGTAGCTGATTGAAAGCACTGGATGCTTTTGATGTTGATGTAGATTTGTAGATTTCTGAATATCCTCTATCAATGGTCGTAGCTGATTGAAAGTACTAGATATTATCCTCTCTCAATGGCCGTAGCTGATTGAAAGTACTGGATGCAGAATCTCTTGATTTGATGTCGATTTGTAGATTTTTGAATATCCTCTATCAATGGCCGTAGCTGATTGAAAGTACTGGACATTATCCTCTCTCAATGGTCGTAGCTGATTGAAAGTACTGGATGCAGAATCTCTTGATTTGATGTCGATTTGTAGATTTCTGAATATCCTCTATCAATGGTCGTAGCTGATTGAAAGTACTGGACATTATCCTCTCTCAATGCTCTTACATTGAAAGTACTGGATGCACATTCTTGAACAGTTTATGACACGTCCAAAGATGATCCATTGGACGGCTGCTTTACAAGTCGTACGATATCTCAAATCACATCCTGGCCAAGGTGTTTTGTTGAAGGCAAATTCTGAACTTCGCCTTCGAGCTTATTGTGATTCGGATTGGGCTAGCTGCCCGCTTACACGGCGATCTCTCACTGCTTATTTTGTTCTTCTTGGTGATTCTCACATCTAATGGAAGACAAAGAAGCAGACGACTATCTCTCGTTCTTTGGCTGAAGCCGAATATCGTTCTATGGCTAGTGCTACATGTGAACTCTTGTGGCTTCGTGGTTTACTTTATTCATTTAGAATTCAACATCAGAATCCTATGGTTCTTCTTTGTGACAGCCAATCTGCCTGCATATGACTCAGAATCCCGTACACCATGAACGAACGAAACATATAGAGGTTGACTGTCATCTTGTTCGTGATGTTGTTCAGACAGGTGTCATCACAACTGGCTATGTTCACACGACTGCACAATTGGCTGACATTCTTACGAAGGCATTGGGCAGTCGACAATTCATTCATCTCCTGGGCAAGTTAGGCGTTCGTGATTTATACGCTCCAACTTGAGGGGGACTCTTGAGATATGCCGAGATTCTCCAAGATCTCATCAATATCTCCTTCCTCTTGTGTACATATCTTTACCTATTATCTTGAGATTTATTTTGTAAATTAGGTAGGATAATATCATTAGCATAATTGTAGGGATTTGACTTCTCCTCCAAGTTAGACACTCTTGTATATATTCATGTACTCGGCTTTGTAAAGATCAAGGGAAATAAATTACATTCTCTCCTTCAATGATTTCTGCAAATTCCGTTTTCTAACTTTCTGCTCTTTGAGTTTAAGGATGTGTGTGCAGGAGCGGATCTTAGTGTCCATGTATCTAATTTAGTGGTAAAGTTTGAGTTTTTTTTTTTTTCCGAGGCTGTGTGCTCAAGTCCCACAATAAGCCATTTATTTATGTCTTGTCGGGATGTATGCATTGGAGAGTACTGTAGTAGTTAATGTTGTGTGGTCGTTGTGAATGGGAGATTATCAAGGTTTTTACTCTTTAATGTCCTATATATTGAAGTACATGTCACACCTACAAAACCAAAATAATCAGCCACAAATAAGTTAATTAACCACTATTCTCCCCATTTGTTCAAAAAAAAAAACATTATTCTCATCTCTCTCTCTCTCTACCTCTCTCTCTCTCTCTAAAATACACATAAACACTACCACAAACTGAAACACGCTTCAACTCCTATTATCCTCCTAAAACAATTAGAAACAAATTAAGCAAATAAAAAAAGGAAGTAAAGGCAGTAGAATAGTTTAAGGGATTGAAAATTGAATTTTAGCATACATTAATATATTACATCTCCGTCCGAGTCACAGAGTGTCACTTTTCTTTTTTAATTTGTCAAGTAAGTGTTAATTTCTTAAAATGGCCAAAAAAAAAAAATACTATTCCTCACGCAATTACATCACTACAAAAAAACTCTTTTATTGGGACGGCTAAGTGTCTCATTAAGTTGCCTATAATTTGCCTATGAAACCGTCCCTAATTGTATTTGAGACACTAATGGTCTCATTAAGTTGGTGTCACAAATGCTTTTAGGACGGTTAATTTAGTCTCTATTTTGCCAAAAATGTACTTGGTTGTGAAATTTTTTGAGACTACTTTAGTTCCCGTCTCAAACTAGTGTCCTTAATTGAACTCCCAACAACTTTTGTTGTCTCAAATAGTGTCAAATTGAGACACTTTAAATGTCTGTCTCAATATATAGGGTCTCTAAAAGTCATTTTTTTAGTAGTGCATGCATTCTCTCTCGTACTTTACTTTTATACTCACAACACCAGTCAGCTTACTATTTTCTAACCTACTTTCTCTCTCCTACCTCACTTTTCGTACTCACGTCACTTCCAATATTTCTTAATCTCCGTATAAATAGATGAGTGGACACTTAATTTGAGACGAATGGATTAATATATGAAAGAAATTTGTCACTAACCCACACACAAATATACTCACCAACACTCACCCACACATACACACACTCAACCAGGCACTGAACGTCTTTATCCCTAATCTCATCTCTCTCTCTCTCTCTCTCTCTCTCTCTCTCTCTCTCTCTCGTTTTCTACCTCTCCTAAATACGGACACAAACTCAAACACGCTATACGTATCCTCAAAAACTTAAAAAAATAAATAAGCAACGAATTGTGATTTATTTCACTACATTGTCGAAGAAATTATCACACACCCACACAAAAACACACACCCTATGTTCAGAATTCAACCTTAACTTCCCAGAAATTGTCACACACCATTGGACCGACCGCGTAAAGATTGATTTAATACAGCTTCCTTGGAAATTTTGGCAAAATCTGATGTCTATAAATACATCATTCCCTAATTTCATCAAACCCGAAAAGCATTTACAAAAAAGAGCAAAAAGAAAGAGAAATTAAGAGAGATTATCAAGAGAGAAATGGGAGATAGTTCAGCCAACTACAATAAGGGTGCGAATAGTAGTTTGATTCCTCCACCCAAGAAACTAGTGAAGACGATGATGGTGGAGAAGGTTGTAAAAGTGACTGCCTCAGCTATTAACAATATCAAGAACAAGAAGAAGATCAATCCTAACAGTACTAGCTCCAGATAATATATGGGTCGGGTCGGGTATGGATAACATGTTCTTTTTTGCATACTATATTAAGAACATACTATTATTATAGTCAGATATTATATGTTTGTTCCTTTGTTTTATGTGTAAAGGTTGCTACATACTTTATTGTTTGAGATATACTATTAATAAGTTGTATGTACTACTGTTAATTATTGAATATAGAGTGTGATTGTTTGTGAATATATTGTACTTTTGTCCCATTTTCCTTTAACTTCTACTGTACATGATTAACTATCACTTGATCATATTACTATAAATTGAGGATAAGTTAATTGAGGACGAATTTTTCCAAATAAGCAGTATATACAGAAAGAATAATATATCAACAAACTGAGTGCTTCTATGACATGTTTGTAAAAGATAAGAGATCCATGTTTATATTAAAGAATCTTAGTACAAAAATATGTAACATACTCATCCGTTAGGTAATAACATGCCTTGAGCGAGGACCTTTTGATGGATTCATTGCAATTGTAATTATATTCCCATGTATATGGGCTACTTTCCGGTCAGTTAAACAGAAAATTGATACTCGCTCGGTTTTACAGTAAGAGTCATATTTTGTTCTGGCTGTACACACTTATTAAATGAGCAATAGAATTTGAATAAACCATGTAACTGAGGCTCCGTTTGTTTGGTCGTAAATATTTTAAGGAAAATGTTCTACATGTTTTCTTGTGTTTGGTAATGTTAGAGCAATTGAACAAGACTTGATGAGAAAATAAAGTAATCACAAGAACACGGATTTACGTGGTTCACCAACTTGGCTACGTCCACGGGGAGGGGAGAAACTATTACACAAGATCACACTAATCTACTTTGCACGAATTTTGATCACAAAATACTTGACTGTGCAAACCTTAAATCTAGAATTATTGATCTCTTTATTCTGTGTAAACTGAGCAAACTTCTGAACTGAATTAAATTAGGACGGAGGGAGTATAATATACTCATCTGAATTCCCTAACAAATTCGTATGGGAATATCCTAACCTGAATGCATAAGGATTCATTAATCCTTGTTGATTAAGGCTCTTTAATTAAGACTTCCAATACAACCAATCCAATCCACGCCAACCAGATAAACAAACCCACTTGGTTTCAAGGCCCATACATGCTTGGCTAAGGCGTGCATCTTCTGATTTTATGGCTTTGGCCTTGAGCCTTAGCCTAAAAATCACTCCGTCTCATTATACTCCTTCTGTCTCGGAATTACGAACTTGATAATTTAACCCACATAAATTTTAGGCGTTCCCAAATTCAAAGGCATTAAACTTAACAAATCCCCACCTTGACTTTGAATCTCCCAAATAACAAATCTTTCCTCCCCCTCGCCTCTTCTGTTATCTAATAGCTGCGAACATTCAGCAAGTCCAAGCAATGTTGGAACTTGCTCCCCGTCACGGGTTTTGTGAACATATGTGCAGGGTTGTCCACCGTCCCTACCTTCTTCACCTTTACCCGTTTCTCATCTCTTAGGAAATGATATCTGACATCAATGTGCTTGGTCCTCTCATGATGAACTTGACCCTTGGCCAAACAAATCGCGCTCAAACTATCGCAATAAATAATAGCCTGATCCTGATGTATCCCAAGATTGCTGATCAATCCCTTCTACCATATTCCTTCCTTAGCAGACTCTGTCAATGCCATGTATTCTGCCTCTGTTGTAGACAACATCACTGTAGCCTGCAAAGTACCCTTCCAACTAACAACTGACCCACCAAACGTGAATACATATCCGGTCATCGATCTTCTTGTATCAACATCACCTGAATCTGAGAAACCCTTGACCGCACATTTTGTTCCACTTCCATAGACGAGACCGACGTCGCTAGTGCGCACTGTAGCATACATCAAACTACCATCTGCACTAGCATAGGATACTCGAGCCGTATACTCTTTCTCCTCAGCCGATTTCGGCCCAAACGCGACTGTCTGTGCATTCACTGCACCCGGAGTATCTATAGCCTTAGCTGTTGACCTACCAAACCTCTCTAAAACCTTCTTAATGTATCTTTTCTGGGATAAGAACAATTTTCATTTGGCTCTGTCTCTATAGATCTCCATACCCAGAATTTTCTCCGCGTTACCCAAATCCTTCATCTCAAACTCTGCGACAAATAAGCCTTTCAGCTTCTGAATCTCTGAATTCTTGACTGCTGCTATTATATAGCTGTCAAATCTCTTGTACCACTGCCTTGGCTATTGCTTCAACCTACAAACTTGATCTTCCTTACCAGGAACTTGGAATCCTTCCGACTCTGTCATGTATATCTCTCCCTCTATTGCTAGCAACACTCTGATCAAAGTGTGTCTGACCACTGGTGAGAAGATCCCATTATATTCCACCTCCTTTCTCTGTGTGAAACTTTGCAACAATGCAAGCTTTATCCTTGATCCCTTCTGCCGATGACATCCCTTTCTCTTTCTTGAAGACCCACTTGCAAATCACAATCTTTCTGCCTTCTTGCCTTGTGGTCAATTCCTAAATCTGATTTCTGTGAAGAGACTCCATCTCATCACCCATAGCCGCATACCACTGAGATGACTCTGAACATGTATCTGCTTTCTTGAAAGTAGAAGGTTCCATAAGAACGAGCTCCACTTCCTCAGCAACCAGCAGTGCATAAGACACCAAGTTTTCAAATTCATACCTCTCCGGAGGCTTCTCGAAATTAGCTCTTCAAGACCTTCCTTGTGCTAACCCATGTTCCACGGGAAATGAACTTGAACTTTCTAGTGCTTCAGTCTCTGTCTCTGTTGGTGGATCCTGATCAACATCTGACTGTGAGACAACTAACTCTTCAGTATCTTGTTGCTCCACCTGTTTATTGTTGGATATTATGCCCTAGGCCCTTGAGAAAGACCTATGCGTTATATCATAGTTTCATTGTTATAGAGATAACAAACCCGATTATTATATCTTTTGCATGTTTATTATAATAATCATTGTCCCTAGCACTTATGAAGGGCTAGCATGAGTTTAATGGATAATCAAATGATGATTATGGTGCATAGGATGCTGATTAAACTTGTGGGTACTTGTTGGAGAACAAGGTACTGGATAGACCCGTTATGAGATTTATGTCATGGTCAAATGTCATAATTAAATCTCATGATAGTCATACCATTTGAATCCTTAGACCTGAGATTATCATGGTCTTCCACATGATGAACATTATGTTTGACGTACTCAAACGCTACCCCTAACCGGGTGGTTATAAAGGCTACGATTGGCATAATCGGATTCTTGTAGGGAAGAATGATACGTCAAGATGAGATTTGTCCTTCTCTCAAGAGAGATATCTGCTTGACCACTCGATGAGTGAGATTGATGATAGTGTATGGCCTTATCCAAATGAATTGATGTGTTCAATGTCATTTTCTCATATCAACCTACTCGAGATCGTGAAAGCATTGGACAACATAAGTTGACGTAGACCATGACTTATGTCCAATATGATATCGCATGACAAAAGGATTATGATATGTTCTATAAGGATACTTTGGACTTTCAAAGTTATACTAATTGGGTAGTCATAATGGCTTGCTAGAGTCCGCTTATGACCTACGGGTTCTGACTCGTTCGGACTCGTTGCCAACATAGTATAATCATATTGCGTCACACACAATAGAACGGATTGGAAAAAGGCAAAATCTGGGAATTTTGAAACTGCCACCGTATGGCTCTCTGGCCACCGTACGGCTCCTGGTGAGCCGTACGACTGCTGCCACCCCCCCCCTCCCCGTAACAGTACAGTTTGTTCAGTTTTCTGTTGCGAAAAGGAATCCCGATCCCAAACGGAATTAGGTCAAACCCTTATATAAGATATACAGCCGGGTTTGACAGCCTCTAATGGTGATTTTAGAAATCACAAACCTTTGTTTTAGAAACAATAAATTATAGAGAGGTATGGTTATTTATTTTGTGATTATTGATCATCAAAATACAATAATCATTGAAGCAAAATAATTCCACGAAGAAATTGTTTCTTCATCAAGCCTTGAGTCTAGCAATCCAGATCAAGAAGGTGTTCTTGATATCCGTTCGACGTGTGGATACCAATAGAGGGTATTTGCGTTAGCACCTTAAAGTCCGTGTTCATGGATTCGATCTTCAAGGGTATGTTTCTTTCATCTTGTATTTAATTTATTCAACATGCACGGATCCAGGCTCTTGGGTGTTTGATTTACATGTTTAATTCCGCTGTGCATGATGAATCAAAACCCAACAGTGGTATCAAAGCCCCGTTCATTGTTGATTATTTTAGTATATCATGTTAAAATTGTTTAATTCGATTATATGATATCTACATGATAATAAGATGAATGTGTGATTTGAGTTTTATATATGAGATATAAAATTTATGAGCATGAATATGGGGATTATGTAATTATTGTATTGATTTGATCCATATGAATAATTGCATGTTTGGGATATCAATAAATAATTGGATTATGTGTATTGATAATTTGAATCTTATTTATGTATGATATAAATTGTTTATTCATGATATTAATTAGATTTAATTAAATTCGTAACCTGTAATTTCGTGTTGTTATAATCTGATTATGTATGAACACGATAATGGGATTGATCGAATTTCTGAAATTCTGGAAATCTGGAGAAACTGGATCATGGCTCCGTACGACGCCTAGGAAGGCGTACGCCTGCCTGGCCACCGTACGGCTGCCTGGCCACCGTACGGCTGCCCTTGATTTTTTTTTTTGGCAGATTTGTTTAGTTTTTCTGGTTTTCTGATTGTTTTGTAAATTGTTTACATAATTCGAATCAGAACCTGAAACAGCTTTCAGACGACTGGTTTTCGAAACCGTGTTTCCTGAAACAATTTTCAATCGAAAATCCGGAAATAAGAGTTCTGAAGAGTTCAGAACTGCTGTAGTCTATGATATTGATGAGACAGTGAATGATCTTGAAACAAGTTGTTTTCTATACGGAATTGTGGATGTCTTTTGGCTTAGTATCGGCCGTATACAAAGTTACTTGGTTTCTTGATCTTAGTACGGGATTGTGGATGCCTTTTGGCTTAGTTTTGACCGTACGTTTTGTGCTCTCAATATATAGATGTTCTGCAGAAACAAAGTTTCGGAATTTAGCCCCTATGAACAAAGTGCAAATTGTTTGCAAGAGAAGGAAACTAAATTTGGATTAATTCATTGCATGGACCAATTGCAGGCTTACGCCTTGTTTCTGGGAATGCGAATGAAATATCCAATCTGTAAATTGTTTACAGATAATTTAGATTTCGTCCCCATAATGTTGCTTCATAATTGAATCACAAGATTTTGCTTCTGTTAATTAATTTGATTAGTTAACGTCGATTATGCAAAGTTATATTATGTTTGACATAATTAAATATATGATGCATATCTCTATGCAAATAAACCTTCATAAAACGTAAGTCATGTGCCAATCCATTATTAAAACACATGTGAGTACACCGAGTATTTTTTATGCGGGCTCTAACCATCGCGAGATGCATTAATTCTATCAGTGTATGAGCATGATGAGTGAAAGAGTGGTTCATATACGTTTAACGTGGTTTGACTTAATTAGGCTATCATAAGAGTTATGGGCCTAAGGCACAGATGAGATTAAAACATGTTAGGCATAAGATGTCTAAAATCTCATAAAGGATCTAAGAGTCATATATGATATGATTGATAAAGAGTTATCTACCTAGATAGCTTGGTTATATGCATCTTGCCATCGCGGACGTAAGATCAAGTGAAATATGGATCTTAGCCCACATAAATTATATTATACAATTATTGTATTTGAAGGTGTATAACTTAGTGGGAGTATTTGTGAAATACATTAAATGTCTCTAAATGATAATGGTATGAAATAGTATATGTGTATATTTATTTGCATATTTTGTAGAATGTCTTAAACTATAATCATGTATAATCACTGCAATTGACTCCACTTAAAGAAGAATGAGATTAACTTCCTTGACCTAGTCATGAGCTTAAGAATTGTTCTAAAGCAAGAACGGAAGTTATGAATTCTTAATAAATCATATTCCTAAGAAACATAATGCCTTAAGGATGGACAAAGACATTGATTAGAAACATGTGGATGATTCTATAGATGTCAATTGTTTTAAGACTTGCTACCAAATGTTTGGATCTTTAGAAGTATCTAATACATATGGATGCTTATTTGATAAGCAATTACGTAGGAAGCGTTCCTACAAGCAAGATAAAGGCAAGAAAATTTGAGATTGACTAGAGCCTAACATTCATGCGATGACCGAAATGTATATTAATAAGTTCTCGTGTTTCGAACATGGAGAGACATATTAAATTAATAGATGGCTTGGTAATCAAGTTAGTTTGGAACTAACAACGGATTTGATGTTAATTCATGAGCGACATTTGATGTTCAAAATGCTAAGTCTTAACATCAAATGGAAACCTTCTCAAACTCTAAAGGTAAATAAGGATAAGGATTTAAGATTAGAGCTGTCAATATGGGCTGGCGGGGCAGGTTGGGCCCAACCCACCAACGCCCACCTTCAAACGGGGCGGGGTGGGCTGGCCTAAATTCTTGGCGGGCTGAGAAAATGCCATCCCAACCCAACCCAACCCACCTTGGGTTAGCGAGCCAGGCGGGCCAAGAAGCCCAAGACTACAATAAGTTTTTTTTTTTTTTTTTTTTAAACAACACTATAAGAAATGAAGTGAAAAGGGGCACTTGGAGAGTGTATATAGGCTCTCTGCCATCAGCTACGACAAACAAGTCTATAACATTGTACATTACCCTTGAGCTCCCGATTTATAAACTGACCAGCCACAATCAGATAATCATGGATAGAACGCACAAAATGCGTTAAAATGAGCACATTTTTGTTTTTCATGGATTGTAAAAATATGATATCCTAACCGGAATAACAAAAATGAGATCCTAAGTCCTAATGGCGATAAGCAGTTGACTGTAAGAGCAACCACCAGCAGCAGCAGGCATGATCGAAATAACACAATTTCAGATATATTGAAGGCTGACCGAAAACCAATTTGAGATCTGTAGTACTGTATATGTTTTCCGAATTCAGTAACATTATAACCAAAATTCACTTTGATGCCGTTCCAAGATCAGTTGTATTGTATGTAAGTTTTCCAGATTCAGTAACACTATTCTTCTACCTAAGAAAAATGCTCCAACTAGCATTCCTAGGCAATAAAAAAATTAACATCTGAGAGAAGGAATGAGAGATCAAACCAACACATGGACCTGCACCTCCTGTTTCCCACAAGGCCACAATTTACCTGGAAGATCCAAAAAAAAAAAAAAATCAGTGACAAATGACAAATCAAAGTAAGGGGTATCAAGGTTTCTGCTTAACCAACTATTTAGTACCCCCTCCGTCCCAAAATGATTTTTCCATTTGACTATTCAAACTTTTTAAAGATATGAACATTTGGTTCACCAGACATGTTTTGTTTATGTACTTTAAGCCCAAATTGTAGAAATGGGAATAACATTTTGAGACAATGAGAAATGACAAATGAGAAGATCATTTTGGGACGGAGGGAGTATTTTTTAACCAACCTTTTATAAAGAGCAGCAATATCTTCATTCAAAAATGGTGTTTCCAGAAACTGATCCCCACAGTCGGTGATAACGGCCGTCTCCATTTCAAAGTCATGGTGTCCACAAAATTCATTCCATTCAAACCACATTTTCGAAATAGACTCCTTTTTGAAGCAGGTTGCATGGTCTTCTGCTTCAGGTGAATCTGCAGCAACCAATCTGTAGGTGTACACCTTTTTTACCTGCCCAGGTCGGAATGCACGTCCTATTGCTTGACGGGTAACGGACGGGTTTAGATGGACGTCTAGGATGATTATTCTTGATGCTCCAACAAGTGAGATGCCCTCCCCACAAGCCTTAATTGACCCGAAAAAAACTTTGGCATCAGGAGAGTTGTTGAATCTGTCCATGGATAATTCACGAAAGTCTGAATCTGAATCACCCGTTATCATGAAAATTTCCTTTCCCGGACTCCAACCCTTGACTTTCATGGTCAACCTTTCCAAGAACTTCAAAGGGAGTAAATATTGACCAAAGACGATCATCTTCTCCCCACTAGATTCGCACAGTCGAAGAAGATTTAAGAAGAACTTGGCCTTCACCCCTTCTCTCTCATTAATCTTCTCCAGCAATGAATCTATCTTCACATCGTCCACTCTGTCTTTTGCAGTAGTGTTTGTTGCAAGAGATTTCAGTTCGGGGTGAACATAGATTGCACTTCCATCAGAGGTTATCTTGAACTTCCTGGATAACTTTCTCAACTCCGTCACTTCTTGTTTTTGCTTATGACAGAGATTGAGAAAGACGGAGAAGTCAACGAGGCCAGGAAGTTCATCCAGGAAATCTCCCTTGTAGTAGTGGAGAACCTTACTTGTCATCTCACGTAAGTCTTCAATGACCATCACCTTCCGCTTGAAGTTTTCATCCTTCACCAGTGTGTGCTCCACCAAATCATAAAATTCATTATCAGTGCCCTTTTTCAGCACATTTCTCCGGCTTGATATGGGGACCCGGCTCAAGATTCTCTTCTTTATGGCCTTAGAGGTTTCCAGCCTCAAAAACTTGGGACGGACAAGGTTTAATATGTTAAAGACCTCCTTGACATGGTTCTGGTACAGAGTGCCTGAAAGTACTACCTTCCTGGGTGTTTGCACCTTCTCAAGAGAAGTCAGAACATCAGTGTCCTGGTTTCTTGGGGTGTGACCTTCATCCAGAATGAGGATTGAGGGATAAGTTAGAAGAATTTCTTGGCACGTTGATGAAGTAACACCCATATCATTGTCGCATACAATGGCTGAAAACTGCTTGTATCCCAGAAACAAAATGCTCCGTTCCTGTACCCACTGCTTTAGTACCTCAAGCTGTTGGGATCTACTCTCAGCTTTCACAGAATAAAAGTCGAATAACGGGATGTCTTCAATTTGCCATCGCTTGACTTCTTTTTTCCAAGTTGGCAGAATGCCCCTTGGTAAAACCACCAACGGCCTTGCCAATGGATACTTGGCCATGAAGCTCTGAATAAAGCTTATGAGCATGAAGGTTTTACCCGATCCAGGAGCATGGGCAAGGATGCAACCACCGGGATTGTCCGTCACCAAATTACTAACCAGAAAATTGAAGCCCTCAACTTGATGGGGCTTCATTTGCTTTCTGTGTCTAGGATGAGCATTGATTTCTGACACAGAGAAGTCTTGAGCTCCTCTCATCCCATCAAGATTAACTTGGGCTGCTTCTTTATCTTTAGAGGTCCGGCCTTCATACCAGGAAGTTCTTGTATTCTTTGTGCCCTAAAATGGATATAATTAAAGAATATTAGCCTACCAAGAACACATAATCCCAGATGATCATGTCTCATCTGATAAAACCTATGCATATAAGAAGCAGTTACAAACAACATAACAGTATAGGGGAAGAACAGAGAAGAACTGATTGAGCAACAGAAGAAGAAGATTGAAAATTCAAGGAAAATGGAGTCAGAAACCAACTTCTTCCATTGAATAGGAGAATTTGCTCGGCCTGCATCACACATGTACGGGATTCTAACTCGAGATATCATCTAGTATTTGGTATCGAAATTCATTACGGGACTCCAAGCTGCTTTATGCTGATCATTTTATTATCCATTTATTCTCTCACCAAGGATACTGAATCATTTTGTAAACTTTGCCTGATGTATAATGAATATATAGAGCTTCATTCTCAGGGAAAAGAAATGTTTCTATCAGAGAGGAGTCGCAAGAGTCAAAGTTACCTCCGTAAGCCAAGGAATATAGTTCAACTTCTTGAGGAAAATGTAGTGATCACCAGAACTATCTAGTTATCTAAATTCATAACCTATAAACAATTACTCCTATAGAAGGGCAGAACTAGCTTGTCATCTATTATGGTTTAACTAATTGACAATGAATTGATAAACAATCTCAAGCAAATAAGCTTGAGATTGGAAGAATTTACAGAGAATTATCGGAAATTGAGAATAGAATGAAGAACAAAGAGAGAATTTAGGGAGAAACTGAAGAAAGGGAATTGAGAAGAATTTCACAAATTTTCATTGATGCGTAACATCGATTACATCCCCTCTTTTTGAATAGCTGTAACTGACAAAACAGAATTATTCCCAGTTGTAACAACCCTAATTACTACTTCCTCTGTCCCAGAATAAACGTCACAGTTGACAAGTCAAGATATTTAAGGTGTTTGTTATGCTTCCTTGATTACCCATATCTATTCACATGCGTAGTCACTTCCACTTTTCATGGCATTGCATTATTTGTGTCTACTAAAATGGGTAGTTTAGAAAGATCACCAAACATTCTATCCTATTTTTAGAAATGCGACATTCATATTGGAACAAACTAAAACGAAAAAAGTAGGACATTTATTCCGGGACAGAGGGAGTAACAAACATCCCAACAGACAAAACGACACTTCCCATTCTAAACTACGTCATTACATATAACAACTCATAAATCCTTCATTTATTTAAACAACATCGTTGCATCTTTATTCAAACATAACAGCTATTGACAAGATTTAACGGTTTGCCCCAATTTCAACCTTGAACCCTAACTCATAACATCATCTAAATAACTAACCCATTTACAAATATACAGAAAAGGAGGTCCATGTCAATCTTATCAGGTCACCATCAAACATGATCTAGTCTTCAACAGTGAAGCCTGATCAAGTGCAGCACAAATCCTAACCATCCAAGGACCTTGTTCCTCCAAGTCAACCAATTGATCAATACCACAACCATCCAGAGTCAAACTATTTATGAAAGACGTACATTTAGCATATGTAGAGAAATTAAACTCTTTTTTATTTTGAATTAAAAAAAATAATAATAAAGAAAAAATCCCTTCAAACAGTCAAACCATGGTCAGAGGACCAAGGTTGATACTTGCTGGTGAACTAATTTGTGGTAAAAGTACAAAATATTCAGGTAACAAATTCAAATAAAGAGCTGTATTTGAAAATGTTAAAAATTTGTATGTACTAAAAGAAAGAGTAGATCAAATGGCTTGGAAATGAGACTTAAGATGGATGAACAGTCAGGTTTGGAGTGTTTGGACATATACCACCTAGATTAACTAGTGAGAAACTTTAGAATGATGAAGCAAATTCTGACGGCAATGTTATGAAAGGTTACAAATCCTAGCACAAACACAGAGAACATACAAATCTTAACATCTCCTACCAGCCTGAGTACTTTCAAATTAAAGCCCCATATTAAGAAACTGATACTGTTAACATAAATCACAAGAAGAAAATAGCAGTAAAGAAGAAAAATGAATTAGATTGAATGAAAGTCTTTATTAATATGAACAAGATTTTTATCCTTAACTTCATCAATGTGTAATCAAAACTTACCTTTGGTTGCTGGAACTCAATTATAGTTTCAATCCCTCTACCAATGACTCCACATATGCGGCAAACATAGCCAAGGTCATCTTTCAAGATGAACGAATGTTCACATTCCTCTCCACTATCCTTTGTAGTTTCATTAGATGAAGGTTGAGCAGATGTGGAAGTATCCTAATAGACACCAAAAAGCTTAGGTCAGGTTAAATGATCTTTATGAAGCACATGAAACGATAGTATTACTACCAATAAAGATTAATGTTTGTATATTTAATTAACCGAAATGGAAATCTTCAAGAAAATAATCTGAAAATATTTAGCCTTGTCACTGGAAGTAGCATTGAGTACTACTCGTAAGAGTATATCATTAGATAGCAACTACTTATAAGTGTACACAATTTGACACAATAGACCACCAAACGCAGATGATTATGCATACACCGGAAACCTCCTCAATGAGAAAATTATACACATTGAGATTGTAAGTGCAGAATGTGGTGATACCCGAAGTGATAACCACACCTTCCCAGTGCTGCCGACAGGCAGACTTTATTATATTTGTATATTTGCTTCATAAATAATTGCTGGACTAATGACTAATATTTGTGCAAGTTTATTGTTTATGTTGGTCCAATTTTCAGGTATAATATATGCTAGAATAATGCATGGAAGATAAAAAGAGAGTTATGAATAAAAAGGATTTTATTCATAACACATGGGAATTCCTCAACAACAAACACATGGGTAATTGACCCATTCAACATCTGAGTTTGTGGAGGATAGAGTACAAGGCGCAGAAGCTCAATGGTACAACAAGGCGAAGCACATTACTTGGGCACAAAGAAGTTGTTCCTATTTTATAGGAAATGTGGAGATATTCATCCCCAAGACTTGGCCAACTCAAGCTCTCCACTACCCACGTTTTTGTGACCCATCTCAGCCATTATTGGAGTGTTTTCCAAGTCCAAGAAGTACTATAAATAGATGAGGAAGTGAAGATGGAACTAAAAGGCAATCACAACACACTTTCCTCACACAAAAGTCTTTACACTTTTCTTTGTTTCCTTATAAATTCCCAAAATACATTTATGTTCTTGTATCGAGTTTTATAAAAGTCTTGGCTAGGTTAGGAATTGTGTTATAGACTTAGTTCGTTCCTAGAAGCTTTCGTTGTAATAGCTTTAGGAATTTTCGACCTTGTAATTCTCTCTTATTAATAGTGAAGGTCTCACCTTTTGAGGCATCCCTCAAGATATATAATTTATATATCTTGAGAAAATTATTTTCTTGTGTGATTTATCCGCTGCAACTCTTTCCAGAAATTATTTTCTGTTCGTGTGTGTGAGTGCTGCCAGAAGTGATATCGTTGCAGTGACAACACTTTTGATATCACTTCCTTTCTGACTTAAGCCTTGACCCTGCTTTTTCAATTGGCACCAGAGCTGGTTACTTGATATACTAAGTACCTCGGTCCAGTGTGTCATGGCTTATGATCCTGCAAATCCTAATCAAAAAAGACTCCCTGTTCTTGATGGTTCGAATTACGCCTATTGGAAGATCCGCCTTCGTTCGTATATCAAATCAATTGATATCCGGGCATGGCGATCTATTGTGAATGGTTATTCTGTTCCATTGTTGCCGCCGGATGAGGATGGTGACGTTCAAGTCAAGCCTGAATCCGAGTGGACAAATGAGGAAAACACCCTAGCTGGTTTTAATGAAAAGGCACTTAATGCCATTTATGAGTGGGTTGATATGCATATTTTTAAACTCATTCAAAATACTCCCACTGCTAAGGAGGCATGGGATACTTTACAAAGATTTTGTGAAGGGGATGATAGTGTGCGTGAAACTAAGCTTAGGAGGCTCACTAGTCAATTTGAAAGATTGAGGATGAGTGAAAATGAAGATATCTCTTCATATTTTGAAAAACTTTTTGATATTGCTAATGAATGTCAAGTTTTGGGTGAACCTTTTACAAATAAACAACTTGTTTCAAAAGCAATTAGAACTCTTCCTGAGCGCTTCAATATTAAAGTGTCATCTATTGAAGAGGCTCACAATCTTGCAACCATGGATATTAATACCTTGATGAGCATTTTGCAAAATTTTGAACTAAATCTCGCTGATCAAAGTGATGCTATTAAAGGCAAAAATGTTGCTTTAAAAACTCTTCCTTCGTCTAGTGTAAAAGATGAGGAAGATGAGGTTTTTGATGAAATGGATGAAAATACTAGTGTTGCTTTACTTGCTAGGAAATATAACTCTATGTTAAGAAAATTCAACAAAGAAAATGTGCAGGTAAAAGCAAAGGATCAACAAACCAAGGTGTATGATTCGATGCCAAGGAGGACACTCCCAACCACTCAGAAGGCGAATCCAATCCGAAGGGCGTCCTCGGATCAGTCGAGCTCCAATCCCAATTACCTCGACTCCATTCAATGTCATACTTGTTCAGGATGGGGTCACTATGCCAATGAATGCGCAAATAATCTGAGGAAGAAGGGTAAGAGCTTGTGGGTGTCTCTCAGTGATAATGAAGAAGAAGGAGTGGACCATGTTCAAGAACCAGACGAGACAACCATGTTTGTCACTGTGTGTGACTCGAACACAGAAAGTGTTATCCCAAGTGATAACCCAAGTGGGATAACACCTGTGATAACACCCAGCAGGTATAATGATTTCAATTCTGATAATGCTGTTTGTTTTGTGGGGTCTATTAACATGGATGCAGGAAATTCCCAAAAGGATGCTGAGATGAGTAAGGATGAACTCATAAGAGGATTGAGGAACCTTTATGAGGACATCCTTGAAGAATACAAGAAGGAGCATAGTATGGTGCAATTCTTGACCAAAGAACTCAGCAACTAAGACTTGGCGTGGCTACTCTAGAAATCGAGCTCACAAAGAAGGATGCTGAGCTTGCAAAAGTCACGGCCAAATTGTCCCTCGCCGAAACCACACTTGAGAAACTCAACACGGGGTCTACCAAACTGGATGAGATCCTCATGTTAAGTAAACCTCTCAGGGCAGGTATTGGTTTTCAAGATTCTTTAGATAATATTATCTCTTCTTTGTCTTTGGAAGATAATCAAACATGTTTTGTAAATGAACGTGGAAATGATAATGATTTTTCTTTCAAAATCTCGGATAAGAGGAAGGTGTGTACCTGTTGTCACACTACTGGACATTTTAAAAACAAAAGTCATACCTTTATGAAAAGAAATCAGTCCAGTTCCTCAGTGTTACCTGAAGTGTTACCCATCACTTCCGATATCACTGCTTATCAGAGAAACAAAAATCAAAGTAAGAAAGAATGGAGACCTAAAAACAATCAAAGATGTGATGTTGTTTTTACTGCTTTAAGAACTAATGTTGAAGGTTCATGGTATTTTGATAGTGGGTGTTCACGTCACATGACGGGAACAAAATTGTTTTTGAAAGACTATGAATCTGTTCTTGGAGGTAATGTTACTTATGGTGGTGGTAGTAAGAGTAAGATAATCGGGAAAGGAACTTTAAATGTGTCCGGTTTCCCCGCTTTAAAAAATGTTTTACATGTAGATGGTCTTGTAGCTAATTTAATTAGTATAAGCCAACTTTGTGATGACAATTTAGAGGTAAAATTCAACAAAAATACTTGTGAGGTCTTTGATCATACTAACAAGTGTGTGATGTCAGGTACTAGATCAACCGACAATTGTTATTGTGTGGAAGACAAACAGGTATGCAACTCCGTGAGAATTGATGTCACAACCTTATGGCACCAAAAGTTAGGATATGCCAATTTTCGAAACATTGAAAAGATTATTAAACTTGGTGCTATTCAAGGTGTTCCTAATTTGGATTTCAAAAATAAAATCATTTGTGAAAGTTGTCTTAAAGGCAAACAAACTCGTGTTGGCCACAGTGCTACCCAATACCATGAGCAGTACTCTGGAACAACACATTGTTTTCAACTTTTACATATGGATTTAATGGGTCCTGTTGAAGTCGATAGTTTGGGTGGTAAGAAATATTCTTTAATAGTTGTTGATGATTTTTCTAGATTCTCTTGGATCTTTTTCTTAAAAGAAAAATCTGAGGCATTTGAAAAGTTCAGAATCTTACACTCAAAAATCAAAAACATGTTTTGTGCTTCTGTTTCTCGTATAAGATCCGATCATGGTAAAGAATTTGAAAATACTTCTTTTTCTTCCTTCTGTGAGAAAATGGGAATCCACCATGAATTCTCGGCACCCAAAACGCCTCAACAAAATGGGATTGCCGAAAGGAAAAATCGGACTTTACTTGAAATGGCCCGTGTAATGCTGTTCTCTAAACAAATTTCTAAAAGATTTTGGGCCGAAGCACTAAATACCGCTTGTCACACCGCTAATAGAGTTTTCTTAAGACCCGGTACCACTATGACACCTTACGAGATTTTGAAAGGCAAGAAGCCTAAAGTTCACTATTTTCATGTTTTTGGGTGCATGTGTTACATTTTAAATGACCGGGATCAATTGACTAAGTTTGACTCTAAAAGTGATAATGCAATTTTTCTTGGATACACTCAAGATAGTCGAGCATATAGGGTATATAACCTAAGGACAAAAACTATCCAAGAGTCGGTTAACATTGTTTTTGATGACTTGTTGAGCAATACAGGTGAAGGACCACAAGAATCTCCCTTGATCCTGTCAGACGAGCTGACTGAAAACAGAGGGAATCCTGATTCTGTTGATGAAGCAGGTGCTGACCGAAGTGATAACACTGTTGAGACAACACTTCCGGTATCACCTGATTCCAGTACCGCTGCTGAAACAGAACAAGAAAGTCCAGAAGGTGCAGAGGTTCATGAAGTTATAAGGAGGGATCCCCCAGCCAGAATAAGGAATCATCCTTCTACACAAGTAATAGGGGAAGTAAATGAAGGAATTCAAACGAGGAACAAAGAACCTGTCAATTATCGAGATATGGTAAGGTATACTATGTCTACCACATATGCTCAGGTGAAACAGTCGAATGAAGGGATCTCCATCTCTCAGAGCAAGTATGCGAAAAGTTTAGTAACAAAGTTCGGGTTGGAGCATGCCAAGGAGTCTAAAGTACCAATGGGTTCGACACTGAAGTTGGGATAGGACCAAGTTGGGGAGGATGTGGATCCAACCCTATATCGCTCTATGATAGGTAGTCTCCTCTATCTTACCGCAAGTCGCCCTGATTTAATGTTCAGTGTGTGTGTATGAGCACGATATCAAGCCAGTCCTAAACTTTACCACCTAAATTCTGTCAAAAAGATTATCAAATATGTGTCGGGAACGAGTGATTTAGGAATATGGTTTTCTAAGGATACTAATACCAATCTTGTTGGTTTTAGTGATTCTGACTGGGCGGGTGACATGGATGATAGGAAAAGTACTAGTGGGGGGTGTTTCTTTTTGGGTAATAACTTAGTATCATGGTATAGTCGTAAACAAAACTGTGTCTCCCTCTCGACTGCTGAATCAGAATATGTAGCAGCCGGGAGTTGCTGTTCCCAACTCATTTGGTTAAAACACATGTTAGACGACTATGGTCTTGAGAGTAATATTTTGACCATGTATTGTGATAACCTGAGTGCAATAAATATTTCAAAAAACCCGGTTCAACATTCCCGCACTAAACACATTGATATTCGTCACCATTTTCTAAGAGACTTGGTTGAAAAAGATTTGATAAACATAGAGCATATTGATACTAAGTATCAACTTGCTGACATTTTTACCAAAGCTCTTGATCATGAGAGATTTTCTAGTTTGAAAAGATCTCTTGGTCTTTGTATTATTTAATTTAATACTTTTGAGTGTTATCCTAAGTGTTGTCAACACTTCTGGTAACACTGTAAAAAAAAAAAAAAAAAAAAATTGTTTTTTTTAACCTCTTGGAGCGGCACATGCTGACCTTTTTGTTTTGGTAGGTTTATACTTGGTTAACATATTTGTCAAATCCCCTTTGTACTCAAAAGTGACAAAGTCACTAATTTTTGTGATAAAATTAAAAGGCAAAAGGCAAAAAGCACTTATAGTATTTCCTAAGTAACTCGGGGCACGGCGTTCGCTGCGACGATGCACTCTTGTCAAAGGGAGATACTATCTAGTGATTTCGTACTAAGTATTAGGAACATGGAGTTCGCTACTACAGTGTATCCTACTTGAAAGGTGCAAATCACTAAAGTATTTTTTACACTTTATAAGGACTCGGAGCACGGAGCTCGTTACTACGATGCTATCTTGTAGATATTAAAGTGTAAATTATACTTATTTTAAAAGTGCTTAAAGATGAAGAACAAGCTTATATATTGTTAACTTCAAACATGCATTTAAGGCTTGCTATGCCTCAAGTGTTTGAAAATGAAAAGCTTGTTTCTTAGCCTCAATTGCTTATTATAAAGAAGCTTAACAATGTGCCTCAAGTGTTGATAATGAGGATTGTTTTGCCTTATGTTCTTTAAATATAAAAAGTTTTTATCAAGGGGATATTTGGCTTATGTGTTCTCTAAAGTGTTACCCTCATTGCCAATAACACATTAGTATGTGCCACATTAATTTTTTTTATTATTCTCGGATTTAATATTTAAATTTTGAAAGTCCGAAAGTCCTTTATAATTTGTGGAGTTTTTGATTTTCAAAAAGTCATTATTAAATTCCTTTTATTTTATTTTTGGTGAATTTGGTTAAGTAACTTCATCCTTAAAAGTAAATCAAACTCAAAAATTAGGGTTGTAGTCTCCTAGGCCGAATTTATTTTCTTTATTTTTTGTTTTATTTATTTATTTTAAAAAAAAAAAGGCTTTTTAGGATAATGGCCGGTTGGTTATTTTAAAATGGGGGAGTGATAGAGATAATAGCTAACTAAGCTAGAAAATAGGGGGAGTTGAGTGTTTTTAGGAATAGGAAGAGTTATCTAATAATGGGTATTTAGTTTTCTAAACTCTCCTCCCTCCTCATACTCACCGATCTCCTCTCTCTCTATTTCTCGGGTTATCAAAAACCCTAGAAATCCCTCTCCAAAAATTCTTCCTTCTCTTCTCAAATCATCAATGGCTTCACCATCCAAAGCAACCACCGAGCCAATGGAAGTCTCTCCAAGTATGGGTGAGGCTAGATTTTTCTCTCCTATGGAGACATCACCGGCGACAACACCGGTAACATCACCGACGAATTTGACGATTGTGGTGTCCAATCCGCCTCCCATTCCGGTTGCACAAGCCCGTCCAAGCTCGGTTCCTTCCCAACCAGTTGCTCCGACCACCAAAGCCGTCAAGAAAAAGCGGAAATCACCGCCTCAACCACCGCCAGTTCAAGCACTCAAAAAGAGGACTTCAAGCAGACTTCAGGCAATTTTCAGAAAGTCAACCTCCAATACTCCTGATGATCCTGTTGATCTTTCAGAAAGTGAGTCTCAAAGTTTGTCATCTCCTCATGCATCCGACGAGAATTACTCGGTTGAGAAAGAAGCCTCTGAAGACGACTTTGATAAATGGGTTGATGATCAAGAAGATACTGAGACATTGGCTGCTGCTGCACAAAGATTGGCTAAGGGTAAAGGAATTCAAGGTGCTGACAGTAGTGCTGTCAAGAAGGCAACAGCACCTTCGATAGCACCTCAAGCTCGTCAAACCCGGTCCAAAACACAGGAGGTACACCATTCTTCTCCTCTTATCTCTGAATCTGATGCTGCTTCAGATGATGAGACAAATTTTGTAGAGGAAAATAGTGCCTTTCCCCTTCAACACTTCTCTCTTGAATTTTATAAAAAGGAAAATATGGAATTCTTACTCAAACATTCAAACACTCCTTTTTTAGAAGAGAAGAACATTGATGAAGTGGACTTAAGGAATAATGGTGTTTATCAATTTTTAGAGGACCGTAATTTTTTGATTCCCAATACCCAAGCCAAACCGTATGTTGATAAGGTTGTCCGCAATTTCTATGCCAATTTGAGTTCGTCTTTGGATAATGTAAACTCTCCCGCCTTTGGAAAGGTTTTTGTTAGGGGAAAAGTTTATCTCTTTAACCCCGAAATCATCAACAAAGCCTTAGGTCTTCCTCATGTTCAAGAGGAGAGTATTAATTGCAACAAAGACGTTATGGCCGACTTTCTTACTCATCATGAAGTCCGAAAATGGCCTAAGGATTCCAAGGTTAAATTTCCTGCTTCTAAGCTTACATCGCTTTACTCAGTCCTTCATAAACTTTGCTTATTCAATTGGCTTCCCTCTAAAAGTGACCAAAATTTGACCATGGAACAAGCAAAAGTTTTATTCAAACTCGGGAAAAACAAGCCTATTAATTTTGGGAATCTAGTTTTTTAAGCATCTTGCTTCGTGGCCAACCGGAAAAGACACAACCTATTTCCCATTTCCCTCTCTAATCTTTCGAGTCCTCATATTTCAAAATCTTCCTATTGAAGGCTCTGCTATGTTTACACCCGGTCCTGTTTTCTATACCATCGATAATCAACTAAAAAGAGGGAATCGGTACAAGGATCTACCATGGGTTAAACCTTCAGTCACCCGACCTACACCTCCTCCGAAAGCACCCTCTTGAGCTCAACAACCTGTTCCAGATTTCACATTTCCATTTCCTACAGGTACAGCCGGCAGTGCTTCACTAAGTGGGGTCCACACCTCCGGTAGCACTTTCGATATGACCTCTCAAATTGCTGTCCATAAGATGTTACACAGGATTATGGAAAATGTACAGGTTCAGGTTCAGTCATGGCTGAATATTCAGTCAGACTTGCAAGCTCTCATAACTCAGATTTCTCCACAAACAGGGGGAGAAAATGCTGCTGCAGGTGCTGCCACAAGTGCTGGGAGAAGTGCTGGAGACAATGATCCTGAACAAGCCGAAGCCGAGGACGAGGAGGAAGAAGATTGATGGTCCTTCTGAAATTCTTGATTTTGGAAGCTGGGTACTTCTTAAAACAATTTACTTAAAGGTTGTGTTTAAAATTTGTGGTGATGGTGTTTTAAACAATTTTTGTTGGTTGTTTGGTACAATTTATGTTTTGGTTGGTTTTGTGAAGTGTGGGATGCACTTCATAACATTTGGATGTTTTGGATATTGACCGTGGACTTTTTCGGTCGTTTTAGTACTTATGTTTAGTACTTTGGTTATTTCTTTGTCATTGATATTTTGGTTAACTCGCCTCTTTGAGGGGGAGTTTATTTTCGAGAAGAGTGCATGTATATTCTAGACTTGTGACTAACTTTATCTTGCAGGTCGCAGCATTATTTAGTTTGTGAAAAAATATACAATTAAGGGGGAGATTGTAAGTGCAGAATGTGGTGATACCCGAAGTGATAACCACACCTTCCCAGTGCTGCCGACGGGCAGACTTTATTATATTTGTATATTTGCTTCATAAATAATTGCTGGACTAATGACTAATATTTGTGCAAGTTTATTGTTTATGTTGGTCCAATTTTCAGGTATAATATATGCTAGAATAATGCATGGAAGATAAAAAGAGAGTTATGAATAAAAAGGATTTTATTCATAACACATGGGAATTCCTCAACAACAAACACATGGGTAATTGACCCATTCAACATCTGAGTTTGTGGAGGATAGAGTACAAGGCGCAGAAGCTCAATGGTACAACAAGGCGAAGCACATTACTTGGGCACAAAGAAGTTGTTCGTATTTTATAGGAAATGTGGAGATATTCATCCCCAAGACTTGGCCAACTCAAGCTCTCCACTACCCACGTTTTTGTGACCCATCTCAGCCATTATTGGAGTGTTTTCCAAGTCCAAGAAGTACTATAAATAGATGAGGAAGTGAAGATGGAACTAAAAGGCAATCACAACACACTTTCCTCACACAAAAGTCTTTACACTTTTCTTTGTTTCCTTATAAATTCCCAAAATACTTTTATGTTCTTGTATCGAGTTTTATAAAAGTCTTGGCTAGGTTAGGAATTGTGTTATAGACTTAGTTCGTTCCTAGAAGCTTTCGTTGTAATAGCTTTAGGAATTTTCGACCTTGTAATTCTCTCTTATTAATAGTGAAGGTCTCGCCTTTTGAGGCATCCCTCAAGATATATAATTTATATATCTTGAGAAAATTATTTTCTTGTGTGATTTATCCGCTGCAACTCTTTCCAGAAATTATTTTCTGTTCGTGTGTGTGAGTGCTGCCAGAAGTGATATCATTGCAGTGACAACACTTTTGATATCACTTCCTTTCTGACTTAAACCTTGACCCTGCTTTTTCAGAGATGTTAGGCTTGGTAAGTCTTGTTCTGTGACCAAATGTAACTGTTACATAAAGCATTGGTTGTTTCCATCTACCCTTGCAGAGTGATTATGCAGCAATAGCAAGATAGCACATCCTAATCCCAATTAAATATGGACATAAACTTTCAAATCCATTTTCATCTTTTTCAAGCAATACTAGACAAGACACTTTTCTTAATCTGGCCAGGGCTCAGATCAAGGTCCAGTCTAGCGGATAAGGCTTATCTCACACCCATGTGTATGCATGATCAAATCTATTGGGGAATACGAGAGATTTAAAGGGGAAATGGAGTACCATCGTTGTAAAAGAAAAATTAGGGTGGTGATTTTATTGACAGACGTGAGAAGAATGTGTGAGAGCAATCTTCAAAGCAATAAAATGATTATTTTGTAAATATTCTTTTGTACTTGCGGGACATACTTTATGATGAATTATTTAATGGTAAACGTTAATGCATTCCAAAGGTTCCAAAACAAAGCCTTTCTCTAGCATGATGCTTATCAAGTGACAACTATTGCTATCATGGCCCTCTTATTACAAGAAACTGATTACATCCCATGGTAAAAGACACAATATCAAAAACGAATGAAGAACGACAAACAACCTTGAGATTCTCTCAACCCTGTCATGTTATTTAGAAGAAATAACAGCAAAGAATAAAAATGCAAAGAACTTAAAGCTAAGTACCTTGGAACATTCTAATGCAACTGTCATCTCCTGCCATATATCAGCAAGACCATCAAAATTGGGATCCAAATGCCCATTGCTTTCCTCGCTTTCTGTATCATCCTCTACACCAACATATACACCTTTATCCTTCGGCCTTTCTTCCTTGACACTCTTACAGACACTCTTATCCTTTGGGATTTTTTCCTCAGCACTCTCATGGACTCTCTTGCCTTTCCTGCTTTTAGGCTCAGCAGCAATATTTGCATCTGCTCCCATCACAGTTTGGTCTTGGGAATTATCTCCCTCCTTCATGTTAACAAAAGCGGCAGAAAACAAATAAAAAACATGGAATATCAATATTAATTCATGAACGGCTCAGAAAAAGTCCATATTATAATCATGTTGTAAAAGAGATGCAACTGAAGTACCCCTCCCGCGGTAACTGGGGCATGTTACCTATTAACAAACTATCGATGTGTACTTCGAAGATTTTAGACAAATATAAATGGAAAAGTCTGGTATGTTTAATTAAAATTTGGCCAACGATTTAGGAAAATTGAATGATCCCAAAGAAATTCTAAAACTTGTTTTTAATACACCATTATAAATAGTTCCAATAAACAATTTAAAGACTTTCATTACAATAACTAAATTAACGACAAAAAATAGGTCAAAGTTCAATCTTACAACCACTAAAAAATTGGGACATTCTTCCCAAGATGGTGGGAGTATTGTCTAGTATTAACACAAATCAGACATTATAGAGTCGCAAAACAGATAGAGAGAGGTGAGAAAACCAGAATATATTCGGATGAAAAAGGACGCTACAATATTAATAAAGACAGTGGGAAGGGTAAAGTATCCCATGTAACTGGCACCTCAACGTTATTACGAAATAGCCTTGCCACCTAAATACAGCTCATGTATGAGAAACAAACTGTAAAACACACAATTTCCAAGCGCAAGAGCATTCTTGCAAAATGTCTCATAAAACCCCGATTGCCACTCCTCAATTAAAAAATATAATAAAAATCATCATATATATTCTATAAAAATGGCACATATACATGTGACATAATTGATTCAGAAAGGGGATGACCAAAGGCCAGTAGCCACCAATAGCATGCTCACACTTGGATTAAAACTGAAGAATACAAGTCAGATGAAAACCACAAATGTAGGATGACTTACAAAAAATTGCTTCATTAGAAACACTCCAGCAGGTTTCTTCAAGACTATCTCCTCGTATGGTTGAAAAGGCCTCTGTCTTCCAGATTCTTCATCATCTGAGTTAATAATCACAACAGGCTGTACGGTGTTCATATCAAGTCCAGAATTACCATTAAAAACAACCATATCCCGTGCAAAATTAACAGGTTGATTTGTCGTAACACTAACAGGTTGGTTTGCCATGACATTAATGCCTTGATTTGCCGGGAAATTAAAACGCTGATTTAACATGGAATTAGCATGTGGATTTTCCATAACATTAGGAGGTTTATTTGCTGTTGACGCATTTCTTGGAAGGGTCCAGTCCATGGGACCATGAGTAAGTGTAGGATGCCTCTTAAAATAAGGCTTCATCGCCTCTGTTGTTCTAGCACGGACGTCATCAATCTCATTCGTAACAGAGCCAAATTTGGCTGAATTCAACTCATCCATCCATTTGCTCACAGCAAACGGATCATTAAAATTAATAGCTGTGCCATGCCTATAGTCAGCTTCCAAGTACCTTCGATACAAGGGGCTAACTTCTACTTCTTCACTGAACTTCATCTTCTTCGTTTGTTCAAAACATAAATCTGTGTGAGATGAAAATTTAAAAGTCAAGGCATGGTAATACAATATATAAAGATAAAATAATGATTGAGACAGAGAAAATACACAAATAACATTAACTACAGAGAGAGAATAATTTGGAGTGGACCTATAATGTGCAACTCACAAAACATAACTCATAAAAAAAATATAAAAGAATAACACCATGCTCATTTCTACTTATGCAATGAACAATATCATAACAACAAACTTTAATTAAGTGATATCTGCATCAAAGGAAACGATGACATTGCTTCTCTCTATTTTTAAATTATTGTAGCATTTTTATATATATAAAAAATGCATTTTGGCATAAATTAACTTTAATGTTCTCATAGATCATTTTGTCACAGTCAACAAACCATTCTCAATGAAACACATGATACTCAAAAAAAAATCTGTAAATAGCAATAGGTTTATCATCTAAACTAATTCAATGAACAGAAAAGCATTTAAAATTGTTCAATTCGACTTTCAAAACTCAAAATTCAAAGACAAACTCTTATAAGGCGAATGGAGGGAGTACTTGACATGATGACAAGCAACTAAATAAATTCAGTATACTCCCTCCGTCCCATTGCTATGTGGACAAATTGTCATTTTGGGTGTCCCATTGATAAGTTACACTTTCCTTAAATGGTAAAGAATCTTTACTATTCATCCCACTCATTCTCTCTCATACTTTACTTTTATACTCACAACACCAATCAACCTACTATTCCCTACCCACTTTCTCTCTCTTATTTCACTTTTCACACTCACAACAATTACCCAATATTATTCATCCATTAATTCCCGTACAAAACCCATTTTGTCCACATTGTTATGGGACGGATGGAGTAAGTCTGTGTGTGTGTGTGAGAGAGAAAGAGAGATGATACCTTCTGTAGGAGTTGCTGGTATCATGACGCCAAATAGGCTCATATATCTCCCAGTGGTCTCTAATTAAAGGAGAAAAACAGGAGTACAATAAGGAAAATTTCAAATAAATTCAAAACGAACACATGCATTTAAATATACATAAAATAAATCACTCCTATATCACAGATAATGATCCCCATTTTGCACCAGTGACGGAGCTACCTTGTGCCCAAAGGGGGCAATTGCCTCCATCGATTTTTATAAAAATAAAAATTTACTAGTGCAAAATTTATAAAAATATGGAGGTTTAGCGCACTTTGTTGAAATTTGCCCCCCTTTCGGAATAAAGATAATAATACACTAGAATTTTTTTTCCCCATTGACAAAAATACAGTTCAATTGTTTTGTTGTTGTGTGATCTTCGCCTCCATTGACGAAAATTCCTGACTCCGCCACTGTCTCTCACAGTACTAAACCCTATGTATTGGCAATTTAAGCACAAGCTAATAGAACAAGAGTTAAAACCCTGAACTGGAACAGAAATTAAACGTAGATGGAGAAATAAAAATGGCTTACGTTGTTAATCAAACTAATGAAGCACGCCATTGTTCAAGCTAGGGATTGAAATCTTCAGAGCGATAGAAACAGGGTTTTGAGGAGAGAGAGTACGAGCTTGGCAACAATGGAGAATAAGTTCGATCGAATTCGGGAACTGGTTGTAACAATGGCGGATAAAGAGAGCCGGAAATTTGCGTGTTTAAATTCAGAGGAGAATGTTGGTACGGAAATGGGGGAGGGTTTGAAGAATGTGAATTTTGATGATGATGATCAGCTGCAGATTGGTACGTACGTACAAAGAGTTTGGTGCGGAGTTGCAGTGACGGTTATTGCCTCGGTTTATTCAAATTCATTTTGGGAAAATTTGATTTTTTAATCAATGTACCTTCCATTCCATAGGACTATATGAGGCATGAGCTTTATAATATCACCTTTAGATCTAAATGAAATAATGAATGTTTAATGCACTAGGGGAAAATTTGTGCTACGTACGTACGGAAAGTTGTTTACAATTATTTTTTTATTTAAATAGTTAAGCAAAATTTATCATAATAAGTAAAATTTTACTATAATTAAGAAAATAATTGAAGGTTTAAATATCATAAAAGTACAATCAAAAGAAAAGATGTGTCAAATAATTTCAATTGGATCAATCGAGGGGATAAATTAAATAGAAAATTATTTTCTAACTTTTGATTTAAAACTAAGATGATAGTTTTTTGTGACTTTTCATTTGTTTACCGGATTAATTATAAGTTGGCTCAACATAATTCTTTAATGACTTAGTTAAACCAATTAATTTGTTTAAAGACTTTTTGTATGTTTCAAAAGATAAATCAAATATTTAGTTTTTTGACTTAACATTTCAAAGTAAATATTGTATTAAATTAAATTTTATGACTTTTCATTTCTTATAACGGAGATGTTAAAGTAATTTTATCATGATTATTATTAATGTATTAAGTTATATTGAGATTTTTCATATTTGAGTAACCATTGCACTTAAATGAAAGCATATAATTATTTTATTCACAAATGAATGTAGATAGAAATTTCATATTGAACATATTTGTAATATTAATTAATAAACTCATAATAATTGATGTAATAATTTCAAATTAATGTAGAGTCTTCACCTATCTTACATCTTATATGCATACTAACATAGTTTCTAATAGTAGAATGTGATTATCTATTACAATAATAGAATATTATTGACTAAAAGGCACATTATTCTAATATAGTAACTAATATAGTATGCTAATACTATTAGCTATTTGAAGAAATATGAAAAGTCTCACTAAATTCGTAGGACCCATACTGACGTGGCTTCATGAAACGTAAGATTTTATAAAAACTTGTCCAAATGAAGTAACTAATACTAATAATAAAAATAATATTAATTCATTATAATAGTTTTAATATATTATAACTATTACTATTATTAGTTTATATATATATTACTATTATTAGTATTAGTTACTCCACTATACTCCCTCCGTCCCACCTCACTTGAGACCCAAGAGGTGTGCACAATAACTAAGAAAAAAGAATAAAATAAGAAAAATGTGTGGTAGAAAATGAAGAGAGAGAATGGGTGGGGTTAATAGTAGGTTGGTTGAATGAATTGTGTGGTGGAAAATGAAAAGAGAGAATGAGTGGGTGGGTAGATTGAATATAAACTTATAAAAAGATTACCATTTTTTGGAGTCTCAAGTGAAGTGGGATGGAGGGACTATATAGTAACTATTATTTTTAACTTATTATTTACGATGAATAGAGTAACTATTATGATTAGCTAACATTATTAATAATAATAAATAATGATTTATATAGTAACTATAATTATCTTATATAGTTAGCTATTACAATAAACAAATGCTATTAATAGTAATAGTTATCATATATAACTATTACACTTAAATAATACTATTAATAGTAATAGTTATCATTTATAGTTAATTATTAAAATTAACTTATACTATTAATAGTAATAGTTAATGTATATAATATCTATAATAATTAACTAATAATGTTCATAGTAATAGTTAACTTATATTATAACTATTATAGTTAAGTAATAATAATATTAGTAATTAATTTATATAGTACTGTAACTATTATGATTATATAATATTGTCAATAGTAATAATTCACATATCTAGTAATTATTATAATTACTTAAATAATAATAATATTTCTATAAAGTGTTGGTCAAACCGACCTTAAGTTGACCAGTTTTGGTCAAAAGTCTCAAGTGAGCTGGGACGGAGGGAGTATGTGCTTAAAATATAAGGAGTTAATGCATTGAGAAAGTTATACAACCAAGTTGTAACAATTTATTACTAGAAAATATATGGCAAATTGTAAGTCAGTTATTTGTCTTTGAATTTGCAATTTGAATCTCAAAAATGAAGAGTTGCGACCTGATTCCTAACGTTTACATTTTGTTGCAATTCGGTAATATGTCTTTTCGAAAAAGAAAAAAGAAGAGTAACACTTTGTTTTACATCAGTTTGCAACAAAATATAAATGTAAGAATCAAATTGTAACTTTTTCAATCTTGAGAACCAAATAAAAAAATGATCGAACATAGGTTATCCAATTGCGATTAACCCGAAAATATACTATAAAAAAAAAAAAAAAAAAAATTATCTATCTTACCTGGAGGAGAGGGAATTAAGCTCGAATTATTTTCGTTTCTCATCTGGTGTTCTTTTGAATCTGAGAACCTTTCAGACATACTTGTTGATCCAGAGGTAGAAGCTAAACATGTCCAAAACAATTATAAAGTAAGTTCAATGACTAAATAAGTAAGATAAACCATTTTCTTTAACATTATAATTAATGTACTTATGGCTAATAAAGTAGTCTTAAATCCTTAGTTTGAGGGAAGTGTCTGTTAGAGCATTTATCCCCCATCGGAAATTAACTAGTCAAAGTCTGACTATATACAGATCCAGCTTCCAGGGGCACTCCTCCCATTGCCAATGGGTTTGGGATGGAACCTCAGATTTTATCATGGTATCAGAGTTGACCCTTTACACATGCGAGCCCAAAGTTCGACCCACGATAATCTAGCCCCACGTCACCCAATTATTTGTCCTTGCGTAAGCCCAAAAGTTCGGCTACCCCGTGAGGGGAGTGTTGGAGCATTTATCTCATATCGGGAATTAACTAGCCAAAGCCTAACTATATAAAAATCCCCAAAGCCTAACTATATAAAGATTCAGGGCCACGTGTCATTATCATAGAAAATAGGTATGTAAAAATGACGTCTAAATGTTTTTTTCCATCAAAATATTTATATAATTATAAGTTTCTAAATCATTCACAATGGGAAAAGCTATTTTAATATTTCTACTAACACATGCCACGTCACTAGCTATTAAGTCATATTAAGTCAATAAGCAAAAATCTTAAATTTTTCTTCTTTATAAAGATTATGGTATTTATGCACCATTAAAAATATTGTTAATAATAATTTTAATTTTACCATGATTTTAAAAATTCATTATAATTGTTTTAAGCAACTCATGAAATCATGGTCAAATTCAATTAAACTAGCCACCAAAATAAAAATATGACTATATTGTTGACAGACAGAAGAAAATACTACTAGGGTAACATATACTCCCTCCGTCCCCAAATGATCTTCTCATTTGACTATTCAAACTTTTTAAGGATATGAACACTTGCTTCACTATCCATGTTTTGTTTATGCACTTTTAAGACCAAAATGTAGAAACAAGAAGAACTTTTTGGGACAATGAAAAATGGCAATCATTTTGGGACGGAGGGAGTAAAACTTATGAATAAAGGTTTTAGATCTAAAAGAAAATACTAGAACTAAGAAAATATGAAGAAACAAATATATAATTGATACTCCCTTCGTCCCACCCGAATTAGGATTTTTGGGTTGGACACGGGGATTAAGGAAAAAGTGTTGGTGGAGTAGGTGTTGTGAGTATGAAAAGTAAAGTAGGAGAGAGAAAGTAGGGTAGAGAATAATGAGTGAAAAGTTGTTGTGAGTGTGAATGTGAATCCTAATAAATAAAACATTTCCATTTTTGGGTTGTCCTAATTCGAATAGAACACCTAAAATGGAAATTTGTCCTAATTCGAGTGGGACGGAAGGAGTATGTCTTACCAAGATAAGGGGGTATGCTTGAGCCGGAAACATTTTCACTTCCCATCTTGTTATCTGTCGAATCCGACGAACTTCTAGAAGTAATTATTGATCTATAACGTGAACCTTAGCATGTCCAAAAAATAAAAAATAAACATATGAAGAAGTAGTAACTATAAAATAAAATGCAAAATATATTACTATAGAAACATTTAACACTCAGAGAGATGTGCTCCAGTTCCATAACAAACTTCCCATAAAATGGTAAAAACGGGAATTAAAGAAAAGTAAGTGGTGTGAGTGGGAAGGAGAGCGAAAGTGGGGTAAGGAATAATAAGTGGATGGTTGTTGTGATTGGAAGGAGAGAGAAAGTGAAAGGAATCTTCTTCTTTTTTTGCGTAAGTGAGAGTTTCCATTGAAACGCTCAAAATGGCAAAATGAAAAGTTTGTTATAAGACGGATGGAGTATCTTTTAAATTTCTAAAGGTCGACAAGTAAGATAAGAGAAAAGATAAAAACTAATGATATATCTGACCTGGATAAGATGTAATGTTTAAATTGGATGAATCGTCACTTCTCTTCATGTCTTCTTTGATATCCGACCGCCTTCTAGAAATAATTGATGATCTAAATGGAAGAACTTAACATGACCAAAAAATATATATGGAGAGTTAGTTTAATAATCATATTATAAACAACAGAAACAATAAAAGTTTATTTATCTATATAATAAACATACTTTTTAGTGATAAATAAGTCTTAAGTTATTAGTTTAAAGAGATTGTCATTGCCGTAGAAAATAGGCTGGTAACATTTGTTTTTTTTTGAAACCAGGTTGGTAACATTTGTTAGAATATTCACAATATCTTTTGTAAATATTGTGAATATTCTAACAACATTAATGTATGGAGGTACTTATAATATCAAAAAAAAATGATTAAAAGTTCTTAGTTTTAAATTGGTATTTAGAAACCATTAACGATAAATAAATACTCCCTCCGTCCCAAAATGATTTTCTCATTTGTCATATCTCATTGTCTCAAAAAGTTCATCCATTTTCTAAAATTTGAGCTTAAAAGTGCATAGACACAACATGGCTAGTGAAACAAGTGTTCATGTCCTTAAAAAGTTTGAATAGTCAAACGCGAAGATTATTTTGGGACGGAGGAGTAATAAAAAAAGTGATACACTTTTCAAGGACACAAATCTGAACATTGGATTTGCTAAGAAAATAACACCTATAAATGTGACCACCGCGGATCATATTTTTCTTTTTGGCTCAACTTACCTTATCCCACATCAAAACAAAATGTGAACTTTAAATAAAATTGAGAATATGTCACCTACTACATTGGGCATCAACATCATATACCATATAAACTTTTGAGTGAGTCTATAGTATGCATATTCACTAAAGTTGTTTGTGCTTAGTGGGCTTAGTGGGTCAATGTGGCGTGCTTTTCATCAGATACATGATCCCCTACTAGAGGCTTGCGAGCTGTGTTTAGTGGGTAGTTGATAATGCTTCCATAGTAAACTAGATTTTGGATTCAGGTTACCACACAAGTACATTTATTAAATACTCCCTCTGTCCCTAAATGAGTGTCCAAATTTCATTTTAAGGGACACTGAAAATCTCAACTTTTTGAACAATTTGGTAACAACGATTCATATATAATCTTGTAATCTCCTTTCTAAACCTTTAGTTTTGCACGTATAAAGAAACCGGTGAAAAAAAATTCGAAAAAAAACGTTTAGGGAGAAAGTTATGTTCAAAAAAGACACTCATTTAGGGACAAAGATTTCTTGAAAATGGACACTCATTTAGGGACAGAGGGAGTACAACATACTAGTATGTATGTGCATGATATATGAGAAAATAACTACAAATTGATATTTTTAATAGGTAAAGTTGCACCAAAAATCACTTATAGCCGACTGTGAATATCATACATAAACTATATTTTTCTTGTATTTCTTACACTAAACTATTTTCTTGTTGCATAAGAAGACATTTGAGCTAACGACATCAAACTTTTGACGTCAAGTTGTGATGTGCATTGCACGTGAGAGGGAGGGGGAGTCTTGAAAGGGTGGATGTCAGGGTAGGGAAGGGTGGCCAGTAAATGTGGGTGGGGCTTAGGCGGAGAAGAATGCTAAGAAGAGAACGGGATAGGGAAGTACCAATTTAGCCCCTAAAAAAGCATGTGGAAGTCATATAAGTTTAACGAAACAAATTGTTTTAGCGGGAGTAACCTCGCACGCAACAAAAAAAGATGATTTAATGCAGAGACAAAAAAGTAACTTATGTATGAAATTCACAGTTAGCTTATAATTGAGTGACTTTTTGTGCAATATTGTCATTTAATTACATTCAAAATTAATACTTTGATAGTTTTCAATTTCTGAGCACTTAGTAGTAGACTATGATAATGCGCTTAGGAGTTGATTATGATAATGGACTTACTAGTTGATTATAAAATGTGAATTAATGGGTAGTTTTTACTTTCACATTTGATATACTAACTAGTTTTAGAAATAAAAGTAAAATTTCTCGTCTCCCTCTTCTCTCTCGTTTCTCCCAACTTTTTCTCTTAATTTTTCCATTGATTTTGTAAGTTTTTCTTCCGATTAAACTCTATTTTTAATCCAGATTTGGATTTAGATTTAGACAGAAATCTCTCTCTAAATCTACTTCCAGATCTGGTTATTTCTCGCTTTTTGTTTTTAAGTTTTTTATTATTTGAATAATTCAAGAGGCCTATGGTTGAAATTGAAATGTTATTTGATCAATTGTAATCTCTCCTTCGTGAGAGCCTTTGCATTCTCTCCGTTGTGGGAGTCTTGTATTTTTCTTCTGTTTTTCGCCAATCATTATGGAATCATAAGTGGAGGATGATAGCATGGCTTGGAAAGTTTGGTTGGCAATTTATTGCTAACCTAGAGGCCTTACAAAATAGTATTTTCAACGCTAAATATTTTCTAGTGGGGGATTTTGTGAATGCCGATATATGGTAGTGTCCAAGCTACGCTTGGAGAGGCATTTGTGCGTTCCAGTGTATTGCTACAAGTGGTACAAGGCGGAAGATCAAGAACGCTAGTGCAACTTTATGCACGAACACCCTCTTTCGTCATCCCTCTTCTTACATTTCTTATGTATTTATAACTGCTATTGTAGTGAATGATTATACTAGGGTTGAGCCTACTCATATTTTTGTGCTTATGCCCTTAATCTAATAACAGTTTCATTTCGAAAAAATAAATGAAAGTAAAATTGAAATTGTCACAAGTGTGCTAGAAGTTTCATCCATTTTGACAACTTTAATTTCCTTTATTATAATATATATGTAATATATATAGAATATATAATTTCTCTTGGAAATGATTAATACTTTGTATTATGAAAACAGTATATAAATAATGAAACATTGAACATTATAAATTGAGATATAATTTATCAACAAATATGTATCATTTTTAAATTATCAAACATATATGTACCCTTTTATATTGTATGAATTTTCAATATTTAATGCAATTATATCATTCTAATGTTAGCAACAATAAGGGAAAATATGAAAATTGGTAACAATTAATGAATAAGCCCCTAATAATAAGATTTAGAACAAATTTCTTTAGATAAGGGTAGTCATTTAAATAAATAATTGAGTTTATTGAAAATGTATGAATAGAAATAAAGTGGTATGTGTATATTATTCATTTCATTCTCAACTTGGTGAATGCTTTTAGGTTTTATTTTGCACGATCACATTCAATTACATATAAAATGATGCCTAGAATTGATAAAAATAGGACTCATACATAAGCTAATCGCAACATTTACTTGACAAGGGGGAAGAAAATCATCTATTGCACTATCCAATTCCCTTAGTGATTTTGATAAGGTATATTCACTATTATTTTTTATAATGAAACTAAACACAAACACATACCCCCCCCCAATACATATATAGACACACAGATACACATATATAGATAAGCGGATACACTGAAAAACATACGAATAGATCGATTGATAGACAGACATATAAGTTTTTATCACTATAATATTATATTTATGCTACTCATCAATGCACATTTAAAAATGAAAATACATGACCTAATTAGGCGCGATTCAAACACGTTTAATCTTTTTTCAAGATCTATAATTTTCTTTCGAGATATAGATATAGATATAGAAATGAAAAATACTCATGACGATTAAGGAAAATAATCAAGAATAACATTAGAGAAGCAAAACATACATTGATTTGGAGACTCAGAGTAGCGGCGGAAGAAGAAAAAGGAGTGAAGCAAAGATGATATGAAATTAGGAGCGGCGCACGAAAATTAGGGCATAGGGTTATAAATAGTTGTCTTAATTACATATTTACCAGCTCAATTATCACTCATTTTTCATAAACCGTCCATGTGACTTTTCAACTTATTAAACATCTCGGTTTTATGAAAAACTAGTTAGTAACCCGTCGATACTCGACGGGCATAGTAGAACTTATTGATAATATAAGGGAAAATCACTACATCACAATTTTTTTGTTCTTCAACCAATCTTTCATTAGGAGTACTATGCGATCAGTGTTGTAAGAGAAATTGATTGATTCATAACTCTCTTATGTTCACCGTCTCCATCTCTGATGATTCATCCATCTTCTCTGCAACTAATATCATTATTTAAATTACTTTCAAATCTTCGTACTTTTTAATTAAATGATGACGTTTATGTAATTTGGTTACGAACCAATACTTTTACTTTTGTTCATGAGTTTGCTTCTAAATATGCTATAAAATTTGTTTAAGTGACATATGTAAAAATCTATTATGTATTTGTTGGAAAAAATAATCATTTATATTAATTAGTGGGTAACCCGTGCACTGCACGAAAAACTATTTTACCAATCCTAATATCGTTTGTTTCTTTTATATTTTTATTTAATAGTATTAGTTAAACTTAAATCATAATAATTGTATAATTTTTAACTATAATAGATTACTATAATAGTTAATTATTAATAGTTAGATATAATTGTTAAAATAAATAGTTAACTATTAATAGTTAAATATAATAGTTAACTATTTTTAGTGAAAAATAGTAGTTAAATATAATAATAAATATTATATTTAACTATTATATTAACTATTACTATTATAAGTATAAGTTAAAATTACTTTCAAATCTTCGTACTTTTTAATTGAATGATGACGCTTATGTAATTTGGTTATGAACCAATACTTTTACTTTTGTTCATGAATTTGCTTCTAAATATGCTATAAAATGTGTTTAAATGGCATATGTAAAAATATATTATGTATTTTTTGGAACAAATAATCATTTATATTAATTAGTGGGTAACCCGTGCACTACACGGAAAAATAATTTACCAATTCTAATATCTTTTGTTTCTTTTATATTTTTATTTAATAGTATTAGTTAAACTTAAATCATAATAATTGTATAATTTTTAACTATAATAGATAACTATAATAGTTAATTATTAATAGTTAAATATAATTGTTAAAATAAATAGTTAACTATTAATAGTTAAATATAATAGTTAACTATTTTTAGTGAAAAATAATAGTTAAATATAATAGTAGCTATTATAGTTAATTATTATAATAACTATTACTATTATAAGTATAAGTTAAAATTACATTCAAATCTTCGTACTTTTTAATTTAATGATGACGTTTATATAATTTGGTTATGAACCAATACTTTATTTTTGTTCATGAATTTGCTTCTAAATATGCTATAAAACGTGTTTATATATATATATATATATATATATATATATATATATATATATATATATATATATATATATAAGATTTTGTATCAATTGACAATTTCATTTATCCAAATTAAAAAGAGACACAATTTCGCCATGACTTGTCCACATGTTAACACCATGGCTCTCTTCACCAACTTTAATATATATATGTGTGTGTGTGTATATATATATATATATATATATATATAAGATTTTGTATCAATTGACAATTTCTTTTATCCAAATTAAAAAGAGACACAATTTAAAAAATAAAGGTCCTAACTGAAAATTTGGCCTTTGCCCCCGAATCCAACAAAAACAGCTGTTTTAGCCTTGGTGTTTCAAGCCTATTTTTATGTGCTATTTAATGAATTCTTCATTTGTATTGAATCCTTGTCTAATTTATATTTTGTTTTAGAAAGTTAGTCTCTTTTTTCGTTGTTACCACTAATGAACTTTGAGCATAATTTGGGTTATTTTCATTATCTTAATGTGAATCTAAATTTATATTGGTAATATTTACAACATGACTATTGAAGCAAGTGTCATATTTTTAAAAGTTTGAATAGTCAAATTAAAGATCATTTTGAGATGGAAAGAGTATATATATAATATTTCCATAAACGAAATTACCTCAGATGGAAGAATTGCTCGGCAAAATAGCTCAAAAGAAGAACGTAAATGGCCGTGGGAGAAAGAAAAAAGAATATAGTGTCAGTTTATTGCTAGAATTCTTGGCTCATTGGAATAGTTAGAATAAAACTGTAAAACAAATATTTAAAAATGCATTAAATTATCACATACTAATTTAGATTGAATTGGAAATTTTAAGTGATCTTCTTCTTCTTCATCCATCATTCTCTCATGCTTTTTCATGACTATATGAACAGTAAAATAGGTTAATTTTCTAGAATCATCAGGAAAGATGTTTAATCAATCGTTGAGTCTAAAAGCAATCAAATAGATTATATTTTAACTTAGATTGAATTGTAGTTTAAAATATTTTGAAGTATGTGCTTAAATCAGGATAATAATTAACATTCAATCCTTCCCATCATAGTACCATGTGGCATGTGAATCCACATCAAATATTGTTGCCATTACAGTGTATACGCCAACCTAATAAAAAGGATTAAGGTAAAAAAGATTATTTATTGTAAGAATATTTACATAAGTATAACTGACATACAAATTTATCAAAATTATAATATACCTCTGTACATGCGAGCAAATCACCAATCGTCTTGAATTATGTGGTTTTCAACCACATATCATTATTGATATGACTACTATCATTAGTGGTAGTAGTTAAGGAACGACTATTTGATGAAAATCCAATGTCACGCCTGTAAAAGTGATACGTGAAAATTAGCATAACCATAAAATTTGTGTAACAAATTAATAGATTCTTATAAGGGTTTAATCTTTATTTACTTGCTAAGATAATCCGATACTTCAGGAAATGATGCATTAATATGTATTTTTGACGCTTGCTTCATTGTACCAACTCGAGTCTTTCCTGTATATTGATTATAAATGTTGCTCACATGTAAATAAGCTTCAATAAAAAAAAATATTCCAATTTAAGTAAATATATGAAAAAGATACCTTGATATCTTGATAACATTACAAACTGCAAAATTAATATCACTGGGCCTTCCGCATCTTCAACCATTTTATCAATAAAATGTTTTAATTTATCTCCATATGAGGCCCCCATATGAGGCCCACAGGACGCAAGACAACTCCATTCACTGTCAAAATAATAAAAAGTAATTATAATATATATATATATATATATATATATATATATATATATATATAACTAAATTTTGTCACAATTTATATTATTTATCCTTTAACTAATAAAATATATGATATTTTTTGCATCACGTACTCATTATCAATCAGCTGAACATCTAACTTTCTGGCATCAAATTTCTGCACATACTCAAAATCTTTGAGAGGTAAAATGACCTCACCAATCACATCTAGCAAATAACAATCTCATGTTAGTAAAGTAACAATAGTAAAAGGGATAACACTTACGGAACAAAAAGAGTAATTAACTATTTTGATTGTTCTTCGAACACATTTTGAGCTTACAAAGTTTGCCTGAGAATAGCTAATAGTCGAAGACAACATGAAAATAGTTTATCTAGTCTAACGTTCTCCTTTCTTGTTGTCAACATAAGTAATGCGGGCTTGATCTCAATAGCTGAGAAAAAGGAGAATGTGTGCATGTGGTAGACCTCGTTTTTGAAACTCCATAGTGACGATAACTGTATTTATGAATATATACATAATTATAATAGTTAGTCATATAAATCATTTCAAATAGCCGATAATTTATAAATAAAAATATAAAGCTAATAAATGAAAATTATGAGTTACGTGGATTGATGTTGCAAAAACAAAATTCTTCCTTCAAATCTTTCACCAGTTAATCGAGTTTCACTTTGAAAACCTTATGCAATATATCACGCATATGTTGGGGTGAAACGACCCATTCCTCAACAAACTCTGTGATTTCTGGCCACAAAGGATTGCAAGCAAACATGATAAAAATCGATAAAATCACTCGACCATTTGTTTTCATATTTGTGGTTTAATAACATTGTTAGTAAAAAAACTTTGCATATGAGTAAGAAACTGAAAATTTTTAAATTACCTGGGAAGAAATATCTCATCCTATTGAATGAAGAAAAATGAGACTAAAATGTTTATGTGAGAAAAAAAGAGAATAAAGTGAAAGAATTTATATATTTGTATATATATAGATTAGATACGGTGGATGGATGCCGTGTTGTGAATGTAGGATATATATATATATATATATATATATATATATATATATATATATATATATATTGAAATTCAAAATGTTTGGAAGGATATATCATTGACGATTTTTTTTTATTTTTTTTATTTTTATGGAATACAGACACTCCTCTTTAGGAAAGATAAATCATTGACTATATTTTGAGTCAATTCAAAATTTATTTAAATCGTTAGGAAAGATAAACCTCGTATAAATTTCATATATTAATTTATTTATTTTTTGAAATTTTTGGAAGGATAAATCATTGACTATATTTTGGAAGAATAAATCATTGAAGATTTTTTTTTATTTATGGAATACAGACTCCCCATTAGGAAAGGATTTAAGCATAATCTCCGTCATATTCTGTAAGTTTTTACGTTTTTTTTTTTTTTTTTGGAAATTCAAATCATTGACTATATTTAAGGAAAGCATTTAATCCAAGGAGCCGAATATTGAAGGAGCCGATTAATATGGATTTAGTAGGAGAGGACAATAGGTAACTACTGATTTTTTTTTTAATACAAATATATAATTCAACTTTTACACATATTTGAAATTTAATAATATTTTTATTAAAAAAGAACTCATTCATAAAAATTGAGGTTTTTGACATTATGATAGCTCATGTCTATCAAGCCTTTAAAATTAGGTTAATTTTTAGCTTAAATCTCAAAGTAATCTGCAATATAGAAATTTATTTTATTAAAAGAGAATTAAATTCATAAATTAAAATTTATACGGAAATAAATTATAATAGCTCATTATGTTTTAACTTTCACATTTGATTCTTAGCCTAAATTAAGAATGTTTCAAATCCTTGAATTGTGATGCTTTTTATTGAGTGTTTAGTGAAAGAGATTTGAAATTCAAATTTAAAATATAATGATGAATCAGCCGAACTATTTTAAAGGTAGTATATTTGTTTGTCTTTTTTTTTTTTTTTTTTGTGAAAGCATAAAAATCAGGCCGACGAATTGAATGAAGGCATGTGGCTTTCCACGTCACAATTCCACTTGGCGCGATGTAAAGCCTTGAAATGTTCCTGCTTTTATATATTATATAGATGTGTCAATAAATCCAAATTTGTTAATTGCCGTTACAAATCTTAACGCCATCTAACTAAAATAATATATTTAAAGTTTGTATGAAAAGTGGATGCAAATGTGTTTACATGTGCCCTGAAAACTTGAAGACTCACGTGATTTGAATATTTAAAAAAATGAATGTGATCAGTTATTTTAGATTACCTCAAAATCAAAAGATATAATTGATCCCTGATCTTAGATCATCTCTAAAGAAAACATATTTTTCATTTATTTTGATATAGAAAGGGTAAGTGAAAAAAAATAATTGATCGTTTATTTCGTATCATCTCTAAAGAAAATATTCACCGATTATTGTAAATTATAATGAGTAAGTAAAATGTTACGCCATATCTACAAAATAATAATTAAATTGAAAATTAAATTATATCAACAAGTGTTTTTTTTTCTTTCTAAAGAGTTGCAACAAGTGTTTGAAAATTGATTTTTAAACATTGGTGTTTGATATTAAATTAAATGTACATACTAGTTAGGAAAATCTGCAAAAAAAATCACTCAACTCTTTAATTTTTGTGGATTTAATCATTAATTTATTTTTAATTTTTTATTATTCAACACATCCAACTCATTTTTTCACTTATAATCACTATTACTAACTCTGTTACTTTTTTTCCATTAAGTTAATCACGTGGATTGCAGATGACATTTCTGAAGGGATATTTGTGGTATCACACTCCCCACCAATCCATTCTCTTCCTCTCTCTCTCTCTCTCTCTCTCTCTCTCTTTATCTCTCTCTCCTCCATTAATGACTACTTTACTCTCCAAAATTTAGACCATCACACAGCTACCGCCATTCACCCACCACCATGGAGATAATCAAACACTAATTTTTATTTAAACCACACTTACATCCCTAAATAAAAGTTTGAAATAGGAAAATCATGAATCCTCTCAATTTTCTCAATTTTCAAAACTAAAAGATTCCTTGAAACCCAATTCTATTTGAATCCCAACAGATTAATTCCATTTAAACCCAATAGATTCATTCCATATGAAACCCAGCAAATTCTTTGAAACTAATCAAAACTTTCATAGCAATGGCAATTTCAATTTGAAACCCAACAGATTCATTGAGAAAGGGATTCCTTGAAACCCATTTTAAAAACCCAATAGACACAATTTGATATAGTTAGAATTTAAAATTTCATAGATGGAGGAGAATAAATATTTTCTCTCAAACATTACGAATGTGTGCTACTCCTTGTTATACATATTACTAGCGGGTAACCCGTGCTCTGCACGGGAAACCAATACTATTTCTCAAAAAAATATTTTAATTATAGTTAACTAATGTAGTAATCATTATTTTAATTAATACTATTAATAATAATAGTTAATCTATATGATTATTATAATAATTATTACAATTAACTAATATTATTGATAGTAATAGTTAATATATATTAATTGAAATGATTAATCTATATAATAATAATTATTATAATTATTATAATAAATTAATACTATTAATAGTAATAGTTAATAGATATAGTATCTATTATAATTAGTTAATAGTAAAAATTAATAATTTAACTTATATAATAACTATTATAATTAACCAATACTAATAATAGTAATAGTTAATGTATATAGCCTATTATAGTTAACTAATACTATTAATAGTAATAGTTAACTAATATAGTAACTATAATAGGTAACTAATACTATTAACAGTAATAGTTAACTTGTATAGTAACTATTATAGTTAACTAATACTATTAATAGTAATAGTTAACTTATATCATAACTAATATTATGAACTAATAGTATTAGCTAATAATGAGAATATCAAAAAGTCACACACATTTAGGATGATGATGATGTGGCTTCACACAAATGAAGCTTTAACCTATGTTTGTCTATATGTCAAAACCATAGCCCTCTTCACCAACTTTAATATATATATATATATATATATATATATATATATATATATATATATATATATATATATATATAAGATTTGGCTAAACATAGAAAAGAGATAAACTATGAAAGGGATATAAATGCTGCACAAAACTCTAACTAAATCGGCTAGTAATATTCAGCCATATCATGTCGAATATACGATATGAGTTCAAATCCATCAGATAATATCAGCAAAGATATATGCATATCTTATTAAGTTCCGACTTGATCTCGATCTCGCTCTTGGTTGAATCGGTCTACCTCGAACTCGATTCAATTCGATCTCTAACTCCCCCCCCCCCCCTCAAGTTGGAAGATTTACTACAACGTAGATACCCAACTTGTCAATATAAAAATTAAAACAAGTAAAAGATGTGTTTTTTTTTGTCATCTTCAGTCACTTGTATTAACAATGATCACACAAGTGTCTAAAAAACACAATACACAATCTGCTCTTCACAAGCCTGTTTTCTTTCACACAAGTTGTTATTTATGCGACCTTGATTTCTTCTTTCTCTGTTGTGCTGCACTTGTGCAGTGTCATTGTTTTGTTTTCTGTCGACATGATAGGTCCCTCGCCACAAGATGTTTATCCCGCACCTCAAGTACCACGAACAAGCATCACGTGATACTCCCATGTCATTGTTCTCTGACATGTTGCACAACATGGCAACGCCGGTTATTAATTTTCTCTCCACCTGTACTAACGCGTTTGTCTTGCACAGTATGTGCCGCGAAGAAGCATCTATGGCCGCCTCCCACCATGTTATTTTTCCCTTTCCAAATGAAAAAAAACATCGTGACAGTTGTTTTTAAAACATCCGGCGAATGCATGAAGCATGGTGACAATATATCTACCATCTTCGACATCTTCACGCTATAGACTAGCAACGGTCGTTCTTCATGGAGTGATGGCGATGGCTATCAATATTGATCTAAGTGGTTCATCACTACAGATCGCCACCGCTCTGACACCAAGTTAGAATTTAGAATTTCATAAATGGAGGAAAATAAATTGTTTCTCTCAACTATTACAAATGTGTACTACTCGTGTAACGACCCGAGCCCGCAAACCCGACCCGCTACATAAGCACCACAAACTGGACCACTGAGCCCAATAATTGGGTCCACTTGGCTTACCACAGGCCCACCCAAAAGTCCATGGATGTTATTGGTTCTCAATGGTAGTATAGTGGAGGCTTATATATCACAATCAAAGCACATATCTTTCCAATGTGGGATGGGGTATTACAAACACCCTCACTTAAATCCTTGCCGTCCCCGGCAAGGCCCAAACAATACCCAGATCGTCCCCCCAGGCGAGCTCTCAAGCCTTACGGCCAGGGGTCCGCTCTGATACCATTTGTAACGACCCGAGCCCGCAAACCCGACCCGCTACATAAGCACTACAAACTGGCCCACTGAGCCCAATAATTGGGTCCACTTGGCTTACGATAGGCCGACCCAAAAGTCCATAGATGTTATTAGTGCTTAATGGTAGTATAGTGGAGACTTATATATCACAATCAAAGTCCATATCATTCCGATGTGGGATGAGGTATTACAAACACCCCCACTTAAATCCTTGCCGTCCCCGGCAAAGCCCAAACAATACCCAGATCGTCCTCCCGGGCGAGCTCGCAAGCCTTACGATCGGGAGTTCGCTTTGATACCATTTGTAATGACCCGAGTCCGCAAGCCCGATCCGCTACATAAGCATCACACACTGGCCTACTGAGCACAAACAACTTGGGTCTACTTGGCTTACCACAAGCCCACCTAAAATTCTATGGATGTTATTGGTGCTCAATGGTAGTATAGTAGAGGCTTATATATCACACTCAAAGCCCATGTCTTTCTGATGTGGGATGGGGTATTACAAACACCCCCACTTAAATCCTTGCCATCCCTGGAAAGGCCCAAAACATACCCAGATCATCCCCCCGGGCGAGCTCACAAGGTAAGTCAAGTGGACCCAGTTGTTGTGCTCAGTGGGCCAGTATGTGGTGCTTATATGTAGCGGGTCGGGATTGCGGGCTCGGATCGTTACAAATGGTATCAGAGTGGACCCCCGGCCGTAAGGCTTGCAAGCTCACCCGGGGGACGATCTGGGTATTGTTTGGGCCTTGCCGAGGACGGCAAGGATTTAAGTGGTGGTGTTTGTAATACCACATCCCACATCAGAAATATATGGGCTTTGATTGTGATATATAAGCCTCCACTACCATTGAGCACCAATAACATCCATGGACTTTTGGGTGAGCCTATGGTAAGTCAAGTGGACCCAGTTGTTGTGCTCAGTGGGCCAGTGTGTGGTGCTTATATATAGTGGGTCGGGCTTGCGGGCTCGGGTCGTTACAACTCGTCTTTATACATAATACTAGGATTCGGCTAAACATAGAAAATAGATAAAGTAAGAAAATGATATACTCCCTCCGTCCCACCGAAAATTGCAAAACTTACCAAAATGGGCGTCCCATAGAAATTGCACATTCCATAAATGGAAAGTTTTTAATACTTTTTAATTAGTGGGTCCCACTTCTCATACTCACATCCACTAACCCACTAACTATTCTCTACCCCACTTTCTCTCTCCCACTCAACTATCAACACTCACAACACATCACCTTTTTCACTTTTCCCTTAATTCTTGTGCCATGATTTTTTTTTGCAATTTTCGGCGGGACGGAGGGAGTATATGCTATACAAAACATTAACTAAATCAGCTAAGAATATTCGGTCTCATCATATCATTTCGATATGATATGATTTTCAAATATATCAGATAATATATATGCATTTCTTTGCATATCTTGTTCAGTTTCGGCTTAATCTCGATCTCGCTCTTGGTTGACTCAGTCTAGCTCGATCTCGCTCTTGGTTGACTCGGCCTAGCTCTATCTCGATCTAATTCAATCTCTAACCCCTTTATGTGTATTGTTTAAGAGAGATAGATAGAAAAATAGAAGCAGAAGGAGTGTATAAAAAGAGAGAGATTGAGAGAGACGGGTGTAGAGGTAGTATAGTTCGAGTTAAGAGAAACTGAGGGAGGAGGCAGAGGTAGTAGTCAGAGGTATCTGATTATATTGTTGCTGCAATCGGCTATTTTAGCATGTACGCTAAAAAGAAACCATAAGCGAATGCCGACGATGTTGCTGCTAAGGTTAGCGCTGGAGTTGGTGTGATGGAGGATACATGTCCCCGGAAGTAGTTCAATTTTAGTATTTACTTTTCATTTGTTTGTCTCACAATATCATTTTGGCTATTACCTTAAAATAATGAGACTGTTTAACTGTGTTTTGAAAATAACATAAAATAAAGGTGGTAGTCGTTTTGAGTATGAGATACGATGAAAAAGTCATCTATAAGAGAGAGAGAGAGAGGAGAGGAGCGGTAGAAGATCGAAGATGTGTCATTTGTGGGAGGCAATACCAAAAATGTTTTTCAAAAATTGTCTTGTGTAATGAACATGATTAATTTAACGGAGAAAATTATAGAGTTAATGATAATGACAACATTTTCAAAAAAAGAGTTGAGTTGAATGTGTTGAATAAAAGATAAAATTGATGATTAAATTCACAAAATTGAACAGCCAAATGACTCTTTCTTCCTTTTAGTTATTAAAATTTAATAAAGCAGAGATTTACTTCAAAATTATGTTTTTAGTGTACTTATAAGTTCATTTGGGGTTAGAATGAGTTAATTGCCTATTCATCCGCAAACTATTTAAATTTATTTTTACCTTTACGTCCCTAAACATTTTGTTTTTGCTATTTCATACTTGACGTTTATCTTTCGTTGATTATGTGAACCTTTTGTTAATATGTCGTTTATTTTTTGTTAACGTTGCTGATGTGGCACAATGACTTCATGTGCTTGCATATGTGGCGCTGACTAATCAATTAGAACACTGATGTGGAAGTATGAAGGGTTAAATTGTAAAATGTTTAAACCAGCGATAAAAAAAAACGAAAAACCCTACTCTATCCCATATATCTGCGTGAAACGCAGAGAACTTCTTCGTCCCTTCAATTTTTCTCCCCTCCGGGCTCCGACCCAAGCTGTAGGCGCCTCCTCCCCCACCCCAACAATCCCTACCCATAACCACCCACACACTGCCTACCCATACGCTGCCTTCCAAGACCTCGCCCGCCTCTGCCCTAGATTATCTATCCCTCGTAGTCTATGTCGTCGAGTACCATCATCTTCAACTTCTCCATCATCACCAAAATCGGTTCAATCAGTGTTACAAAATCCTGCAATGGAGCTTGACAGTATGAGGGAATACTAATATGGTATGGTAACAGGAACATTGATTTGAAAGAAGGGATTTCAAGATTGATGGTGATGGAGATGAGTTTCTCAATTTTCTACAATCTCTGACGGCGGATCCGTCATCCCATCTCCGTGTCTATAATACTTATAAGGTTCAAGATATGTGCATACATACTCAATAGGAAGCCTTCATCAAGAGATTTGGATGATCCAAGTTATAGTTGTGAGTATAATACTTATAAGGTTCAAGATATGTGCATAAAATTACTGTCTTTTGACAATATACTAAATTCAATGTCAGAGATGATCTGAAGATCAACATCTTGAGTATGCTAATTGAGGGTAACCTTGATGCCATAGGAACTAAGATCTGAATATGGTGTAGAGATTGTGCTGCGAGGCAGTTTGGGCAGAAAAGACAACGGAAATGACTACTAGAGCTAATAGTGTCATCAAGGTTTCACATTTCTGAACATGATCTTCTTACGATTTAGCGGTTGGGTGAGTCCGTCCTATTCATCATCCTTGCCATATCAAAATAAATCAAGCAACATGATTATAAATGTAGCTTGAGGTTATAATAGTCAATTGTACACAGCTAGTTATGTTTAATGCTACGATAAATGCTTTCAAGTATAAAGTTGCTACTGGAGTATTTGGTTCTACTCCCTCTGTCCTAGAAAAATAGTCCAGTTTGACTTCGGTGGTCATCTTGAATGACTTTGACCAAGAATATACTATGAAAACTTAATACTCATAATATGAAAGTCTAAAACGTGTTATTAATAGCATTTTAATGGTAGTAATTGGAATTTCATTAGGATAATTATTTTTCACAAAATCTTGGTCAAAGATCTTTCCTGGAATATGGGAGTATTTGCTAGCATGTGCTTATAAGTTTCCGGACTTATATCAAAATGTCAAAGAATATGACTAATATGAAGGTGGTAACAACTTCATTTTAATTCGTAGGATGAAGAACATTTAAATGAGTTTCACATTGATAACGTATGTTTAAGGTTTTATATGGTTGCGTGCTTGTCTTATAGTTTGGGTCCTTATTGGTTTTCTTGATTTCTATAGTACATGTGTAGTTGTGTACATGGCTCCACTAGTCCCTGTTTTCTTTTGTTCTCTATAATATACTTTATTTACTTGTAAAAAAGAAGAATTTACTTTAAAGTCTTGTAAAGTATGTGTATTTATTGAGTGCAGGGAGGTCAACCATAGAAATGTAGTTCGATTTATTGGTGCGTGCACAAAGACTCCTCCATTATGCTTAATAACAGGTATTTATCATCTGAGATGATTCGTGTTTTGCTATATCCATATTTCTCATTTAGGTATATATTATAGCCAAAATAAAATCGTGGCAATCGCTTAAAGTTTCTTGGACAATTTTTCTTCTTCTTTTGACTGCCTAGTATATGGCTATCCTTTCTCTCTTTGGAGACTATACTCAAGAGCTAATATTTCCATTTTTTTACCTTTTAATTTTAATAATGGTGTTGATGTTTCACACAGTGGTGCTTTCAGTTTGTTCCGTGCATCTTATTTTCATCCAATCTTTCCGTGCAACATAGGTTGGGCAGAAGTGATAGAACTAATATTAGTGTTGATGTCTAACTGGTCCTTTCAGTTTGTTCTGTGCATCTTATTTTTCATTCAACCCTTAATGTAGGTTAGTTGTTTAGCTCTCATTTAGTGTCTTGGTCGCTGGAGTTGGCTTGTTGGATTGTTAATGGAGTAACTGACATTAGGTCTCTCAGATATGTACAATCTTGTCAACTCTTTTCTATTATAGCTCAAATGTAATCAGGCCTTGTGAAGAACTAAATTGATGTTTAAAGATACCAAATCATGTATATATTGTGCTTAATTCTGCTTTATATAAGTTCTCTCATCCCTTAGTGTTGGTTAAAGTTCTTTGTATTGATCAAACTTTGTATATTTATATCTGGTACAAGTATCTATATCTGTGCTTCATAAGTTTCGAGTTAGGTGTGTATCGAAATTTTAGGGTGTAGTTAATGTGGCATGAAACATTTATGCATTTGACCTACATATTATATTCTCTGGCTAAATCATGTTTACTGGTTCTTCTTTTGCTGGCGGAAGCCTTTTTGAATATTTGCGTAAGAATGGTGCTGTCTTGGAGCTTCCCCGGTTGGTGAAGTTTGCAATTGATGTTTCCAAAGGAATGGAATACTTGCATCAACAGGATATAATTCATAGGGATCTTAAGACTGCAAATTTACTTATCGATGCCGACAATGTAAGTTCTTCTTGATGATGATTTTTGTTGATATGCTTATTTTGTATAATCAACTGAACCACAACTGTTGCATTTTCTCTGTTTAAATGGTTTATCTTCATCATCGTAGGGTGTTGTTATATCTGTCCATTGCCGTGGGTGATGCTGATTGATATTCAGTACACTCAATAAAACTCTAACAGAACACTATGTTGTTGGAGAAGGGGTTGTGGTATATATCATCTGATATATTGAAGTGTTTTGTGTTACTTTTAGCATGAGTTCCTATGCTTATGCTTTTTCTTTTTAATTGTTAGTAAAATGAAAAGATTGCCAACATTTAACAGGCCAAAATGATTTGAATTTTGAGTCGAATACTCTAGAACAAACCTAATATTCAGCTCTAGGTCCCATTGTTGCCGTTAAAGTCTGTAAATTCGTGGGAATGAAGTCAACATGCAGCTAATATTGAGTTCCATTCTTGTTTGGAAACACGCTTACCTACCTGCAACTCCAGTGTCATTCAAAATCAACTTCAGTTTAGTGTAGTTAAATGTACAAACCAATCTACACATAATATATTATTTATATATATGAAAAGAGGGATCTATTGAAGCTCCATTTTTCTATTAATTAGTCTTCACTCTATTAGAAAGGGACACTTGGGTAGTGTTTCTAATGTTGGTGGAGATAGCACCTGACCTCCCTTATGAAAACATATATTTGATGCTACTGGAGCTATATACGAGCAGGCACATATTGCACCGAATTATGTATCTCATTATGATAATCCGTCTCAAGTTTGGGCGTCTTAGGGGACAACGAATTGTGTGTGCATTATGAGATTTTTTTGATTTTTTTAATTTTTCTTTTGTCCATGAAATCTAAGGTGGAAGCTTAGTAAATACACCCTCAAATTGATTAAATTGCCAAATGGCTAATTTGAGTGACTGGGATTAGACTATATCTTCTGTCGAGCTCTGGTAATATTCCAATGATGTTCAAGTATCTCGAGTTCTTTTCTCCTTTTTTGTGCTGATGTATCTAATGTATTTTTCTTTGAAACTTTCAGTGTTGTTTAGCACCCAGCGTTAGCCTCTTGCAACTTACTTGCTTTGTTTTACTGTGTAGGTTGTGAAGGTGGCAGATTTTGGTATCTCTCGGTTTATAAAACAAGGGGATATAATGACAAGAGAGACAGGAACATACAGATGGATGGCGCCTGAGGTATGCATCTCCTCCATTAATATTTTTCTCTCTTTGTCTGGAGATCCTTGTTTATTCCAAGGGCATAAGCATCTGATACAGAGTGGGATTTTAAGTTGGATTAAAAATATCTATGTTATCAGATATCTTACAAGATTCTGGCGATAGACGTATGTATATCGTGTAGGAACTTCCCACTTCCTGTTTTGGGGTATAAAGTACTTCCAATGCTTCTCCTGGAAGGATAGTTCGTGGATTTTGGATGCTTCATCTTTTTGAAATTTCATGATCAAAACTTCTTATTGCATAGTTCAATTCCTTTTGTACTGTGTGCTGTATAGGTACTAATTACTTTGGAACAAGAGGATTATGTTAGTAGCTTTGGATAGTTTCATCTTTGAACAAATGTAACTTGAGAAACTATCCTCTTTTAGCACATACTCCTTATATTTTTTCAAGTTCCTTATGTGTGCATGAACAGTATTGCAGAGTCAGTTCTGATCTTCCATAAATTGTCACTCTGATAGTGTAATTATCATGGATAAAAGTATAACTAATTGGCAAACTTCCCATGGGAACACCCCCCCCCCCCCCCCCTTTATCTCTATTTAAAAAAAAATGGATATATTGACAGTTTCATGATGTATATGGTTCAATGCTCATCAAAGTTTAGTTTAACATTGCTAATCTGTTTTGTCCATTTTCAAGGTTTTAATGCATCAAGAATATGATCAGAGAGCGGATATTTTCAGTTTTGCAATTGTTCTTTGGGAGCTGGTTACAGCCAAGGTGATTACTGTGGTTCTATGTGGCCTGGAACCCTTCTTCAAGTTCTTTTTAAGGAAAAACAAAGCATCTATTTCAAGCTCTCTTACTTAAAGAAATTTGAGAGTTACCATTGTTAAGATGTTATATACTAAAAGTCTAAAAACTTAATGTTGTTGTAGGTTCCACATGATACCATGACGCCACTTAAAGCAGCTGTGGGAGTTATACAGGTAGCCTTTCCGCTGTCTACAATTGTTCATATGTTGTTCATTCTTCACAAAGAGTCCACCTATGAGAAGTCTAGCATTGCTCATAATTAAAAAGTTGATTGGGAGTTTTCAAGTTGGTTAGTTTACACGTGGAGGCCGCATTTTAAATACTATAGAGTATATAGACTGCATTTAAGTGGACTTTCAAAAGCAGGCTATATGACTTTACACCAAAGAAACGGAGGGAATGGTATATAAACATCTTAGACTGAGCATCTCCTACCGTAAGATTGAAATGACCTGTTGTTGTGTATGCATTATAGACAGCGCTCTAAGGTTTAAGATTGCATCGGGTAATATGAGGCTTAGAAGAATTTTGGAAGACAAGCGTGTCTTATAGGAAACTGGTGGTTCGTTGGACATCTTGTAGCGTATAGGCTAGAAAAACTGTTTAATGATATGTCTATGAGGAAACTTTCGAGAGGAGGTTAGTGGTAATCTATCAATCAACGGTTATAAAGAGCTCTGTATGAATGACCTTGGTATCAAAACAATCATTTATAAGATCTCACTAGGAGAGAGTCATTTGGAATAGACCCCATGGTATGAATCAACCATAATTGAAAATTATTCGCATTAATATTTAGAGGTAAAGTGTGACAAGGTCTACATGTTACTGAGATCAGTAGATAGTTTTCATGGAATGTGAAAGACCTGTGATAGAGTTCCCAATTGAGAGGTTTGGTGGGTTTTGGGCAGCAGAGAGGGACATCACACGGAAATAGATTGCCCTAGACTGCAATATTGGCTTGATGACAAGCGACGGGAGTACTTATGTCGAGATTCGAGAAGCCTTAAACCAAATGGAATTAGAAAGAGTATCTGAAACATAATTAAGTCGGTTGTAGAAGTAATACAAATGGAGATGTAGGTTTATTTGAGAATTATAAAATGCAGAGTGATTGATTCCACTAGCTATAATCAATTGATTATGAATAGGGGATGCGGCATCCCTTTGATGCCTTTATATACATATTATTCGGATTTATATACATATTATTCGGAAACAGCGAGTTGGTTAATTTGTTTAGAGTGTAGTATTACTTGAAAATCCATACTCTCAAATTTGAAGAGCACAGCCCACTAATAACTAACTTTACTTGCTGGTAATATGTCTATCTAATATGGACATATTTACAAAAACCGAACGTAGCAAACAAGAGAAAGTAAAGCCATTCAAACTGCAAATGATATTACTCCCTCCATTCCATAATACGTGTCGTAGTTGACTTTTCAAACTTTTATTAGGAATATTCTTTACTTAATTGTACAGTGGTAAAATTGCACTAACACTATTTTCTTATTTAAAAAAGTGACACTTGTTTTGGGATGGACCAAAAATGATAGCATGACACTTATTAGTTATTACTGGATGGAGGGGGAGTACTTGCAATGTGGATTGTGTTTCTTATGGTAACTGATGTAGAATGGATTCTGAGGAAGTTTTCAGTGAAAAGATTTGATTGAAATTTGTTACAGTAATTGTTTTCATTTATCTACTTTAGTAATATAGGTATATACATTCCTCGATGAGCATAATTGTCTTTGCTTGTATGCTAACTGGTTGAAATTTTATTGATTCCATGATGATATAATTCCCTCCGTCCCAAAATGAATGTCGGAAAATGCTCTTGATCAAGAGCATTTTCGGGATTACATTTCGGGAATTTTGGTTCCCTCCCCTGTTCTCTGGTAGTTCTTTTTTTTTTTTATTAATTGATAATGCCATGAAGGCTACAACTAGACCTATAAATAGGCTAACACAAATCCCCTGACGGGATTCAAACTCATGACCTCCACATGGGAAGCTACCACCGGATACCGCTTGAGCTAGAGCTCTTTGGTGTTCTCTGGTAGTTCAGTACCACTATGTAAAAGCTTTTGTAGGTATCCGATCAGTAACCTCTATGCAGCTGCTGACTTGATATCTTGCTAGAACGATCTTCGTCTAGAAATCCCTCCAAATATGAACCCCAAGCTGATGGACTTGATGAAGAGATGCTGGGATATTGCTCCTGACAAACGACCTTCCTTTTCTGAGATTATTACTGAACTTGAAGCACTACTCCAGGAAGTTCAGGTAGACTCCGTCCCTACTCCTTTAGTGGATCTTTCTTGAGTACCCTTATAATGCTCATTTAAGTTCTGTACATGTTGCAGGATGCACCGGGTCCATCAGGTGTCATGTAATCATCTTCAAGTAAAGCATCCCTGACATCTGTTATGAATATTTGGGGTGAGCCTCTGATTTTTGTAGAGTGTCGTCTCTGTTCTTATTATTAATGCAATTGAAATTGAAGTTGTTTCAAAAAAAAAAACTACTCCCTCCGTTCCATAATACATGACGTTTTAGGAGTAATTTTTTGTTCCAAAATATTTAACATTTTACTATTACCAAGAAAGAATTACTCTTGTTTACCTATTATACCCTTACTCATTAATTGTGAACTATTTCTTGTATAAGCATTTAAATGCCTAGGTAATTGTATACTTTTAGGGGCATATATGTCTTTTTAATATGTATTAATTGCATTTCTTAATATGTGTGAAGAAGTATAAAACGACATGTATTATGAAACGGAGGGAATAATGGTTTGGGAGGGCAGTTTGTGTTTTCATCAATAATCTTATCTTTTATGTTCGTAAAATTGATAGGGGGAGTAGGTGAAGAACCCAATTTTCTACAAAGACCCTTTTACAATTATCTTGAATAACTCATTCAACATTAATTGTTTTAAATGCTACTCGTATTATTTTCAAGTTTCAAATGTAAAATATCATACCAACACGTAGAAAAAGAAATAGAAAATTAAAAGGAAAGGTTGTTATAATTATGACAGAATTAGACTTAAAAGACATGGGGGATTGGTGGTGGAACCCCTAATTAAATCCTGACGTCCTGTCTAGGTTCAATAGAAATATTAACGCTAAGGTATCTTTCAAAGAGATTATGCATTCTTGCTAAAGCCGACGCTAAGATAATTATAATTATGAATAGATTACATTCTACATGAAGGAAGGATTTCAAAAAGTCATTCTTTCGCCTTCTTTCTCTTTAGTATCTTTATCCCCCCGTCCCAAAAAAAAATTCTCATTTGCCATTTCTCATTGTCCCAAAAAGTTCTTCACATTTCTATATTTTAGGCTTAAACAAAGCATGTCTAGTGAAGCTAGTGTTTATATCCTTAAAAAATTTGAATAGTCAAACGCGAAAATCATTTGGGGACGGAGGGGGTAGATATGTAAAACTTTTAGTAGCAATTCATTTTACCTTTTAATAAAGTAAAGACTCAAACAAAGGAAAAAACGAAATTTCAATGTTTCCATTTCGTCCCTAATTACATTTTCATATGGAAGCTCTGTGCACACTAATTTCTTACCAAACACGTGGATATGGAATTAAATGCACAATAAATGAGTTTATTTATTTATCAAGTGATGTAGGGTTACAACTCTATAAGTTACCGATTACAAGGTAATAATCCTCTGATTTTCTCTCCGTTGTAGTTGAATTTCTTGGACTGGGCGAACTTGATTTCGGGCTTCGAATGATTGAAACTTGAGTACGATCTTGGACAAGGGCCGATGGGCTTGATCTCGAACAAGACTTGAAATGTTCTTCGTGGCTTTGATGAGGGCCGTAGAGGCTTGATCTCGAACAAAGTTGACGAAGGCGTTGACGTTGAACGGCTTGATGGCTTGATGTTCTTCGTCGAAAGATTTGTTGATGTTGAAAGCTTGGGATGAAATCTCGGCAGAGCTTTAGTGGTTCTTGCAGAGAATTCTGTCTCTCAACTCTTTGCAAAGCCTCCCATTTATAGGCTAGGCATGTGAGTTATTTATGGACATGTATGTGACTTGCCCAAATTAACATATTTTACTCCTTTTTGTTAATAAAGAATAAAATAATTAAAGTAATCATCATTTTGAATTTAATAGCAATACTTGGGCTTTTTCATGGGTCAAAGTATTTTATGACTTGAGCGGATCCATTTATAATATATTGGGTTGTCCATTTATTTTGTTTGGACTTTACCAACATATTAAGAAACGAGACATTGAAATAATATGTGGGCTTTGACTTTCGTGTTTTAACTAGTCAATATTTTGACTAATTTGATAAATCAAAATAATTAACATTGTATAAAATTTCGGTGTCTACAAATTGCCCCCACTTCAAGGCTCGGGCATGTGTAAGTCCCGTCACCATGGGTCGAGGCTTGAAGTAACGTGGCTAGTCACTTTCGACTTAGGCCTTCCTCGTGTAGATTCAATTTTGGTGGTGTGGGCCTCTCGAAATTTTTCAACAGGGGTTAAAGAGAATAACAAACTTGCTAATATTCTCATCCCAAGTTTTCGTGGCTTGTGTGGAAATACTAAAGCTGAACATTTGAATTATGCTCACGATTCAAGTGGCTGCTTGATTTTGCTTCCTATTTTGACCTTTTCCTTTTTTTTTCCAAAGATCACTTGAATCGGAAAGGTTGACAAACTTGAGTGCCAAACAATCTTTATGTAAAGCAATGTGTGTATCAAATTTCGGTGACGATTTACGTTTCCTTTTTCCATTGACGTCAGAAATCTTGATTTAAGAAGAGGACACAAAAGCCTTCATATAAGCACCAATGGGCTTGTAGTGGACATTCTGTCGTTCTCCTTACCGGCGTACCAGCTTGGTGGGCCAGCGTAACGGAACAGAGCAAGAGGAAACGTGAGTGCCATGCTTTTCTCCCTTTATCTCCTTTTTTTTCTTATTCAATAGTAATTACTGTTTGTACTAGTTTGTTACTAGTAGAAGACTTTTACACTACCATTGTTCCACCTCCAGATCAACATGAATATGATCTAACATTATGATTCATGCTACACCAGTTTCCTATTATGTTCTTTTTTTGTTTTTTTTTTTTTTTTTTTTTTTCAATACAACACCAACAAGAACACCAAAAGCGAGATACCGGTTGCGAAGCATCATTAAAATTGCCCAAACGATACTTTTTCTCTTTTGGTTGTACTACTCGATCTTTATTCGACGGTGCTGTGATGGTGAGCATGAGTGTAGAAGAGGAATGATTTGACGGAGTTGATTCGCCGGAGAACAAATGCTGAAACCCATGGCTGTAGGAGAGGTTCGTACGAACTTGTGAACCAAAAAATCGTCGGTTGCTAGTTGAAATTTGGGCCACTGATATTTGTGAGGAAAATTAAGTAGTCGTTTCAAGATTGCAGTCAATAGAAGTCGGACGACCCATCGCGTATTGCTGGAGTCACGACCCTCGGCGACGCTTCTTGCCTACGTTCCCCAGCAGAGTCGCCACTGTGAATACGTGTGTTTGAATTTGAGAATATTCATAGTAACATTAAAATATGAGAGTCGCCACGCCGTTTTAATTAAAGCTAAAACATTGAAAAAAGCATTTTTAGTGGGTTCGGGGGTCAAATTACAACAAGAGAAGAATATTGAACGTTATCACTCCTATTGCCCGAATGATCGGTCTTTCTATCATGATGAATGTGTTAGTAGTATGTTAGTGTTTGAGACCGGATCCGAAGATTGCCTACGTTCCTCTCAATGTGAGAAGCTCAGGTCAGCGTAGTTCGCAGAGAATTAGAATAGGCAGAAGAATCGGGATCATGCATAATGAGGGGGGAATTACCTAAAGATTAGGGTTTAGAAGTAGTTCCTAGATCATCCTCGGGTTGATGAACCCTAGATCATCATCGGCTATGAAATAACATGTTATTATGAAGATCGCAACCCTAAATATAGCATAAATAAGGTTTTAATCTATGAACACGAAGAACATGCGAAGAACATATTATGAACATATGAATGAACATGCAAAGCATATGAAGAAACTATGAATAAACATGCAAGAACATGAATATAAAAGATCTACATTAAAAATGATGCAAGAACATGAAGAAAAAGTTAGAAAACTTACCTATGTTGGCAAGAAATAAACATTGATCTCCTTGAGTGTTTGAATGCTAATTAGAGAGAAAAATAGTGTTTAAGAACTCCAAAATTCGGACTTAGAGCTCTCAAAATCGGATCCCTAAACCAATAGCATGGGATTGGTTTATATAGTAAACTGATGGGAAGATCTGACGGTCAGGATCATCCGGAGCAAAGTTGGCCGCCTGGGCATGACTGAAGCCGGTGACAAGAGTGACCGCGTGGCCAAGGTCGGAGGCGCAGCAAGGTTGGCCGCGTGGCCAATGATGCAGGCTGACGTGATTTTCAAGCTAGGGTTTCTGCATGGTTTTAAGGAAACCATTTATTACCTATTTTGATAGATTTTGTCATAAATGAGGTATTTCGGGAATCCGGGACAAGTCTTTGCAAGGTTTCTAATCCCTATAAAGTCCTTGTATTTTTGGGAAAGTCCTAATAAACTCATTTTCAGATCGAGTACTAACAGTAGCCCCTCGGCGACGCTTCTTGCAAGGCAATGTGGGGTCGACGATAAAAGAAGGATCCGTCTGAAACATGAGTTTCAAAACAGATGAAAGGTAAGGGAACGGCTGAACCTTGGCAGGCGACCTACGTATCCGCGGGGGAATCAAGCCAAACGTAGTTCAAATCTGATGGAAAATTGGGAATGACTTTCCTCTGATGGGGAGCAACGTCTTCTGCTGGGGAGAATGCACCTGCTGGGGACGATAGATGACCGTGTTGGTCGGGTGGCTGAACCTTTTCAGGTTTCTTACGTATCCTCAGAGGAATCAAGCCGGTAGTAGTTCAGAGAGATTGGGGAAAAACGAGACATCGGACTTCTGCTAGGGATAATAAACCTACGGGCACTATCCTGTATGAAGAACGAACATTCGTTAGAAAATGAAGTCATTTGAAGCAAGAGGGATAATGGGACAATAAAGACTACGCTGTCTAAATAATTTCGAGGTGGAGTAATAAATGCTGAGGTAAACGCAAACAGAAACGCCCGGGTTTCTGCCGATCGCGCTAAAATAATGGATGCTGGATCTCTCGCAACAGAAACGCCGAGACTTCTGCTGACCGTCAAAATAATAGATGCTGGATCTCTCGCAAACAGAAACGCCGAGGCTTCTGCCAATCGCGATCGATCTAGGATGCGTATGTTATAGAGGTGCCGAAATCTCTGCGATCATACAAATCCTAAGCAAATATTAGGAAACTGCTAAAATAATAGATGCTGGATCTCTCGCAAACAGAAACGCCGAGGCTTCTGTCAATCACGATCGATCTAGGATGCGTATGTCATAGAGGCGCCGAAGTCTCTACAACCATACGAATCCTAAGCAAATATTAGGAAATGCTAAAATAATAGATGCTGGATCTCTCGCAAACAGAAACGCCGAGGCTTCTGTCAATCACGATCGATCTAGGATGCGTATGTCATAGAGGCGCCGAAGTCTTTACAACCATACGAATCCTAAGCAAATATTAGGAAGTGCTAAAATAATAGATGTTAGATCTCTCGCAAACAGAAACGCCGAGGCTTCTGCCAATCGCGATCGATCTAGGATGCGTATGTCATAGAGGCGCCGAAGTCTCTACAACCATACGAATCCTAAGCAAATATTAGGAAGTGCTAAAATAATAGATGTTGGATCTCTCGCAAACAGAAACGCCGAGGCTTCTGCCAATCGCGATCGATCTAGGATGCGTATATCATAAAGGCGCCGAAGTCTCTACAACCATACGAATCCTAAGCAAATAATAGATGCTGGATCTCTCGCAAACAGAAACACCGAGGCTTCTGCCAATCGCGATCGATCTAGGATGCGTATGTCATAGAGGCGCCGAAGTCTCTACAACCATACGAATCCTAAGAAAATAATAGATGCTGGATCTCTCGCAAACAGAAACGCCGAGGCTTCTGCCAATCGCGATCGATCTAGGATGCGTATGTCATAGAGGCGCCGAAGTCTCTACAACCATACGAATCCTAAGCAAATATTAGGAAATGCTAAAATAATAGATGCTGGATCTCTCGCAAACAGAAACGCCGAGGCTTCTGCCAATTGCGATCGATCTAGGATGCGCATGTCATAGAGGCGCCAAAGTCTCTACAACCATACGAATCCTAAGCAAATATTAGGAAATGCTAAAATAATAGATGCTGGATCTCTCGCAAACAGAAACGCCGAGGCTTCTGCCAATCGCGATCGATCTAGGATGCGTATGTCATAGAGGCGCCGAAGTCTCTACAACCATACGAATCCTAAGCAAATATTAGGAAATGCTAAAATAATAGATGCTGGATCTCTCGCAAACAGAAACGCTGAGGCTTCTGCCAATCGCGATCGATCTAGGATGCGTATGTCATAGAGGCGCCGAGGTCTCTGCAATCATACGAATCCTAAGCAAATATTTGGTGGAGAATGGAAATTTTAAGGGGCTTGCCGTACCCAAAGGTAACGAATATCATTCAAAATAGTGCTAAGGGCACCTAAAATGAATCAAAGGGGAATGTACTAGGGGTAAAACTGAAATTTTGCATGAGGAGGCAAAGATGATGGATTGTTATGAAGTCGCAAACGGGATGAACTCTCGGGGAGTCACAAAGGTGATAGACTCTCGGGGAGTCACAATGGTGACGGACTCTCGGGGAGTCACAAAGGTGATAGACTCTCGGGGAGTCACAAGGTAAAGGACTCTTTGGTGAGCAAAGGACGACCACAGAAAGCGTAATGTTTGGGATCCGCTTACCCTAAATTAGGAGGAATACATAATATGAGGCTACGAACCATTAAGATGAAGGTATTAGGTAAGGGACATTTTGCTTGGTTGCTTAGGGTAGGACCTAAGGCTTTTAAGGAAAGGGGATGGGTAGCCTCTTTAGCCTTGAGATAAGGATGCAAAAGATGTTATGGTTGTTTAGACTTGAGATTGTGTCTTGGATACAATGTGGGTTTCCTAGGCTTACGGTCTAGGGTTTGGAGAGAATGCGACTACCTAGGCTCGAGGCTAGGGTTCGGAGAGAATATGGAAAGGCTATTGTATCCTAGGCATAAGACTAGCGGGGGATTGAGATTATAAATTTCCTAGGTTTCGAGACTAGGGTTTCGGGAATTTGGAAAGGATGTTGCACACAGGGCTTTGGAAATTCCCTAGAACTTGGGCTAGGGTTAAAGAGGATGGTGCTTCCTAGGCTTGAGACTAGGGTTTGGAGAGAATGCAGATTCCTAGGTTTGGGGCTAGGGTTTGGAGAGGTTGAGGTTTGGGAACTTCCTAGATGTTAGGGTTTCGAACAAGGGTTTGGAAACTGGTGTTTAAGGACCATGACTCTCCTAGGTTTGGGGCTAGGGTTTAGAAATATCCTAGGCTTCGAGGCTAGGGCTTGGAGTTGTGGTAGGTTCAGAGGTTGCAAAGGCGTTGGCTTTAGACCTAAGGATGGGAGTTGAAAGGGTTGTGACTTCCTAGGCTTGAGACCATGGACCGTTGGGAAGAGGGATTGCTTTTGTGGAAGGTCCACTAAGCTTGATGTTAGGGTTCACCATTTTTCGGGATTGGTGACTATGGCTTGGAAATGTTATTGGTAACCTAGGCTTTAGGCTAGGTTTTAAGGCTAAGGACTGTAAACTTCCTACGTTTTGAGACTAAGGTGAAGGAGTTTCCTAGGTCTAGGACTGGAGTTTGAAGGGAATGTTGAATCCTAGGCTTGATGATAGAGTTTAAAGAGGATAATTTCTACCTAGGCTTGAGGCTAGGGTTTTAGAAAGAGTGCGACTACCTAGGCTTGAGGCTAGGGTTTAGAGCGAATGCGGCTACCTAGGCTCGAGGCTAGGGTTTAGAGCGAATGCGATTACCTAAGCTTGAGGCTAGGGTTTGGAGCGAATGCGACTACCTAGGCTTGAGGCTAGGGTTGATTGAGTTTTGGACAGGGCGTTATATCCTAGGTTTTGGACTAGGGTTCAATAAAACGGAGAATTGAGATTGTAAATTTCCTAGGTTTCAAGACTAGGGTTTCGGGAATTTTGGAAATGATGTTGCATACGGGGCATTGGAAATTCCCTAGAATTTGGGCTAGGGTTAAAGAGGATGTTGTGGTTTCCTAGGCTTAAGGCTAGGGTTTAGAGAGGATATGTGACTACCTAGGATCAAGGCTAGGGTTTAGGAAGGATGTAGCTACCTAGGATCTAGGCTAGGGTTTAAGAAAGATGTAACTTCCTAGGCTTTAGGCTAGGGTTTGGAAGGATGTAATTACCTAGGCTTGGGGCTAGGGTTTGTAGAGGATGTGGTAACCTAGGCTTGAGGCTGGGGTTGAGAGAATGTGATTGCATAGGTTTAAGGCTAGGCTTTGAAGGGAATGCGATTACCTAGGTTTAAGGCAAGGCTTTGAATAGAAGGTGACTACCTAGGCTTGAGGCTAGGGTTTGGAGACCGAAAGCATTTGAAGGTTTGCCTTGGTTTAGACCGAGCAAGTTTGAGGTCTAAGAGTGTTGCGGTTTGGGGCAGGTGAGCTTGATACCTCATGGCTGGATAGGCTCGATAGGTTAGACCTAGGCTAGAGTGCTAGGGTTTAGCTAGGGTAAGACTCAGACATGTGTTAAGGAGACCGGGGCCTAATGGAATGGTAGGCGTGAGATCTAGGAGATCGAAGGCTAGGCAGGGTAGCGTTGGGACATAAGGCTTTCAAGCGGGTAAGTCTTTTGTCCTAGAGAAACCGCGTTATGGGTTAGGACCAAGCAGGCTTGAGGTCGGCCAAGGAGCAATGGATTGGGACTGGATGATCCTAGTACCTAATACGCATGTCGGGCTTGGATCCTAGAGTGTTTGAAAGTTTAGGCTAAGTGCGAACCATAGGTGCGGGAAATGGTTTTGGATATATGACCATGTTAGCGCTTTAGGTAAAGGGATTGAGTGTCCAAGACTTTGCTTGAGTACAATAGGTACCTAAGTTGGATTGGGTATGCTTAGGTCCTATGTTTGTCTCAGAGGTCATTGCGCGTGACCAAGCTCGTTCGGCGATCGCGAAGGTGGGTTTGGTATGGGACCAAAGGTGTTAAGCGCACGATTTTTTGACTGGACGGGTTTTGATATCTTTATGGCATATCACGGTACGCGGGAGGTCCTATGCGTTCGAGCACGTTTGAGGTTTGGACTCGTGGGGAAGAAAGACTTACCCGCTTGAAAACCTTGTAGGTGGTGAGGTTTGGACCTTGTAGGTGGTGAGGCTTTAGGAGTCCCGCTACTAACTTGTGGAGGGTCGAGCTAAGGGGTTGAAGGTCAGACTAGGAAGTCTTTTGAAGCTAAGGAGTGACACTAGGTTTAAGAGTGGCAGGGCCATGGTTTGGGTATGACGGTAGGCGTAGATGGCATTGTTTTGGTTGGACCGAGCAGGCTTGGGAACTAAAGAGTTCTAAGGGTCGACATCTAAGGTTATAGACCTAGAGGGTAGACATTTTTGTGATCTAAATGGTTTAGGAGTTGAGACCTAAAGTGTGGATCGGATATGCTAGAGACCTACAAGGTAGGCGCTTGGTAGACTTGAATGGACTTGGGATCCAAGGGATCGTTCAATAGGTTAGACTGGGTAGACCTAAGAGGTTGGACCTAAGAGGATAAGGGAGACATAGTCTGGACAAGGTAAGGATGAATATATATTGGTAGGTTTGGGATCTAAGAGATCAGGTAGACTCGAGACCAGTAGGTTCGGGACCTAATGGGTCATTCTAAGGATTTGGATTCGGTAGACTGGTTTAAGGCTTGAGGTTTTTGGATAAGATTGGTTTTAAGCTTTAGGAGTCCCGCTACTAACTTGTGGAGGGCCGAGCTAAGGGGTTATGGTGTAACCTATGTAAGACTGACCGGGTAGGTGCGGGACCTAAGGTTTTGAATCAAGACAGATTGGGACGTAAGGGTATCCTATTGTGTAGGAAATAGGGTGAAGGACCGAGTCGGTTCAAGAATCACAAAGATGGGTCTCAGAGTGGACCGAGGAGGTTTATACAAATTTTGTGGAGACCGAGAGTGCGGGTTTATAAACAAAGTGTCGTGGAAGAGAAAACTTTTGAAAGTGTTATGACTTTATAAAGATGCTTTATAATTAATTACGATTCTAACCAATTCAAAGAGTTTGTCACGTGCCGAGTTTGACGATGAGGGGTGTCCATCTTCCAAGTACATCCTTGTTGAAGCCTCGGTATTCTCTGGGAAACCACATAGTCGACCCATTCCATCGGGGATTCTCTAATTTGGTGAGCGGGTACCCTTCCTCCTTTGAGTTCTACGTCGAGCTTGATGATGAGGGATGCCCTTCTTCTAAGTATGTGCTTATCGAAGCCTCAATATTCTCTGAGAAAACCCTATAGTCGACCCATTCTGTTGGGAAAGCCCCAGTTCGATAAGGGCGTAGAGTGGGGTATCCTACCTCCTTTCAGACGCACCCTTTTTTCTGCCTAGACCGCCCTTGCGGGTTTTCAATCTAGCGGGCATCTCTTTTGCGTCATCATTTTTTTTTTTTTTTTTTTTTTTGAAATCATTCAGTCGACTCAAAAAAGGAAAAAAGAATTGTTTGAAAACATGCGGGGGCATTTTGGGGAGAGTAAGAGAGAGAGAAATAGTACCCCTTTTTTGATCTTTCTGGGACAATTTCTAACTTTAAGTCAAACCTTACCCGACTCGACCAAACCCACATAGGTCTTCCTCACCAAGGACCGAGTCATCTCCCTCTTTTGACCCCCCAAGGGTCACTCTTTATCTCAAAAATATCCAGACTTTACCAAATTGACCCCTATGGTCGTCTCTCTTTAAATGTCTATCTTGATTCGAACTACGGCGACCTGAGCCTCTTATTGTGTGGGACCTCTCCCTCATGGTAAGGGGAACGTAGGCAACTTCGGCCCGGTCAAACTTTCAAATTCTTGTCAAAAATGCATTTCAAAGTGTGGAGACCGACTCTTTTCCAAAAGTGATTTTATAACGATGCCTTGTCATTAATTATAAATCTAAGCTCAATTCAAAGACATAATTCCCCCACAACTATTGTAGATCCTGCATCATGTCTGTTGAAAAGAACATCGAAGTTGCAAATGAAGCTATTACCCAAGGTCTCGAGACAACTCTCCACACCAATACTGATATCAATGAGCAAGCGCTCCATTTAGAGACTATCCTCAACGAGCAAGCAACCCTCTTCCGGGCCGCTCTCGACGAACAAGAAGCCTACTTTGAGACTGTCCTCCTCAAGCAAGTCGACCGCTTTCAAAAAGAGATGTGCAAGGCTCTAAAGGACACCGAGAAGCGCCTTCACTCTGATATTTATTGCATTTATGATTACCTCGGCCGAGTTCTCCCTCTTACTCAATTTCAACACCCGTACGCTTCTCAAATGTATGGGCCATCACAGATTTCCCCCGTTGGGATGCCTCCTAAGACTACTCATCAACAACAGGTACCGGTACCTAAACCACCCTCAAAGACAGTTCGGAAGGACGAACGCGAGTACAATGACTTGGGTATGCCGTTAGCCAAACTCTTCAAAAGTCTAGTTCAAGCCGGTCATAGAGGCGCCGAGGTCTCTATGACATACACATCCAAGATCGATCGCGATTGGCAAAAGCCTCGGCGTTTCTGTTTGCGAGAGATCCAGCATCTATTATTTTAGCATTTCCTAATATTTGCTTAGGATTCGTATGGTTGTAGAGACTTCGGCGCCTCTATGACATACGCATCCTAGATCGATCGCGATTGGCAGAAGCCTCGGCGTTTCTGTTTGCGAGAGATCCAACATCTATTATTTTAGCATTTCCTAATATTTGCTTAGGATTCGTATGGTTGTAGAGACTTCGGCGCCTCTATGACATACGCATCCTAGATCGATTGTGATTGGCAGAAGCCTCGGCGTTTCTGTTTGCGAGAGATCCAGCATCTATTATTTTAGCATTTCCTAATATTTGCTTAGGATTCGTATGGTTGTAGAGACTTCGGCGCCTCTATGACATACGCATCCTAGATCGATCGCGATTGGCAGAAGCCTCAGCGTTTCTATTTACGAGAGATCCAGCATCTATTATTTTAGCATTTCCTAATATTTGCTTAGGATTCGTATGGTTGTAGAGACTTTGGCGCCTCTATGACATGCGCATCCTAGATCGATCGCGATTGGCAGAAGCCTCGGCGTTTCTGTTTGCGAGAGATCCAGTATCTATTATTTTCTTAGGATTCGTATGGTTGTAGAGACTTCGGCGCCTCTATGACATACGCATCCTAGATCGATCTCGATTGGCAGAAGCCTCGGCGTTTCTGTTTGCGAGAGATCCAACATCTATTATTTGCTTAGGATTCGTATGGTTGTAGAGACTTCGGCGCTTCTATGACATACGCATCCTAGATCGATCGCGATTGGCAGAAGCCTCGGCGTTTCTGTTTGCGAGAGATCCAGAATCTATTATTTTAGCACTTCCTAATATTTGCTTAGGATTCGTATGGTTGTAGAGACTTCGGCGCCTCTATGACATACGCCTCCTAGATCGATCGCGATTGGCAGAAGCCTCGGCGTTTCTGTTTGTGAGAGATCTAACATCTACTATTTTAACACTTCCTAATATTTGCTTAGGATTCGTATGGTTGTAGAGACTTCGGCGCCTCTATGACATACGCATCCTAGATCGATCGTGATTGGCAGAAGCCTCGGCGTTTCTGTTTGCGAGAGATCCAGCATCTATTATTTTAGCATTTCCTAATATTTGCTTAGGATTCGTATGGTTGTAGAGACTTCGGCGCCTCTATGACATACGCATCCTAGATCGATCGTGATTGGCAGAAGCCTCGGCGTTTCTGTTTGCGAGAGATCCAGCATCTATTATTTTAGCAGTTTCCTAATATTTGCTTAGGATTTGTATGATCGCAGAGACTTCGACGCCTCTATAACATACGCATCCTAGATCGATCGCGATTGGCAGAAGCCTCGGCGTTTCTGTTTGCGAGAGATCCAGCATCTATTATTTTGACGGTCAGCAGAAGCCTCGGCGTTTCTGTTGCGAGAGATCCAGCATCCATTATTTTAGCGCGATCGGCAGAAACCCGGGCGTTTCTGTTTGCGTTTACCTCAGTATTTATTACTCCACCTCGGAATTATTTAGACAGCGTAGTCTTTATTGTCCCATTATCCCTCTTGCTTCAAATGACTTCATTTTCTAACGAATGTTCGTTCTTCATACAGGATAGTGCCCGTAGGTTTATTATCCCTAGCAGAAGTCCGATGTCTCGTTTTTCCCCAATCTCTCTGAACTACGACCGGCTTGATTCCTCTGAGGATACGTAGGAAACCTGAAAAGGTTCAGCCACCCGACCAATACGGTCATCTATCGTCCCCAGCAGGTGCATTTTCCCCAGCAGAAGACGTTGCTCCCCATCAGAGGAAAGTCATTCCCAATTTCCCATCAGATTTGAACTACGTTTGGCTTGATTCCCCCGCGGATACGTAGGTCGCCTGCCAAGGTTCAGCCGTTCCCTTACCTTTCATCTGTTTTGAAACTCATGTTTCAGACGGATCCTTCTTTTATCGTCGACCCCACATTGCCTTTCAAGCAGCGTCGCCGAGGGGCTACTGTTAGTACCCGATCTGAAAATGAGTTTATTAGGACTTTCCCAAAAATACAAAGACTTTATAGGAATTAGAAACCTTGCAAAGACTTGTCCCGGATTCCCGAAATACCTCATTTATGACAAAATCTATCAAAATAGGTAATAAATGGTTTCCTTAAAACCATGCAGAAACCCTAGCTTGAAAATCACGTCAGCCTGCATCCTTGGCCACGCGGCCAACCTTGCTGCGCCTCCGACCTTGGCCACGCGGTCACTCTTGTCACCGGCTTCAGTCATGGCCAGGCGGCCAACTTTGCTCCGGATGATCCTGACCGTCAGATCTTCCCATCAGTTTACTATATAAACCAATCCCATGCTATTGGTTTAGGGATCCGATTTTGAGAACTCTAAGTCCGAATTTTGGAGTTCTTAAACACTATTTTACTCTCTAATTAGCATTCAAACACTCAAGGAGATCAAGGTTTATTTCTTGCCAACATAGGTAAGTTTTCTAACTTTTTCTTCATGTTCTTGCATCATTTTTAATGTAGATCTTTTATATTCATGTTCTTGCACGTTTATTCATAGTTTCTTCATATGCGTTGCATGTTCATTCGTATGTTCATAATATGTTCTTCGCATGTTCTTCGTGTTCATAGATTAAAACCTCATTTATGCTATATTTAGGGTTGCGATCTTCATAATTACATGTTATTTCATAGCCGATGATGATCTAGGGTTCATCAACCCGAGGATGATCTAGGAACTATTTCTAAACCCTAATCTTTAGGTAATTCCCCCCTCATTATGCATGATCCCGATTCTTCTGCCTATTCTAAATTCTTCTCGAACTACGCTGACCTGAGCTTCTCACATTGAGAGGAACGTAGGCAATCTTCGGATCCGGTCTCAATCACTAACACACTACATACACCGCATCATGATAGAAAGACCGATCAATTCGGGCAATAGGAGTGATAACGTGAATATTCTTCTCTTGTTGTAATTTGACCCCCGAACCCATTAAACATGCTTTTTTCTCAAAGTTTTGGCTTTAATTAAAACGGTGTGGCGACTCTCATAATTTTAATGTTGCTATGAATATCCCAAATTCAAACACACGTATTCACAGTGGCGACCTTAGGGTCCGGTCCAAAATATACACAACCCACCTCGTAGCCAATTTTCCTTCTCTTCTCTCTTGCCCCATATTCCTACTCTTGACTTCTTCACTCACAATTGATCAAAACATTTATTATTTTGAGACTACTTGTCTAAAACATAATCATAAGATGCATAACTAATCAACGAGGTCCATTCTCGAGCAATCAAATGAGAATCTTGAATAAAACAATTTTCAAATGTCTCGACAAGTCTTCCGTTCTACAATCTAGGAAAGAGCTAAACACTTACTTTCTGTCAAGCAGGGGCTTCCTCCCTTTTGTACATATATACACTCAGTTGCCCAAAGAGTCCAAATGTGAGTACTATTTCTCTCTCTCTTACTCTCCCCAAAATGCCCCCGCATGTTTTCAAACATTCTTTTTTCCTTTTTGAGTCGACTGAATGATTTCAAAAAAAAAAAAAAAAAAAAAAAAAAAAATGATGACGCAAACGAGATGCCCGCTAGATTGAAAACCCGCAAGGGCGGTCTAGGCAGAAAAAAGGGTGCGTCTCAAAGGAGGTAGGATACCCCACTCTACGCCCTTATCGAACTGGGGCTTTCCCAACAGAATGGGTCGACTATAGGGTTTTCTCAGATAATATTGAGGCTTCGATAAGCACATACTTAGAAGAAGGGCATCCCTCATCATCAAGCTCGACGTAGAATTTCTCAAAGGAGGAAGGGTACCCGCTCACCAAATTAGAGAATCCCCGATGGAATGGGTCGACTATGTGGTTTCCCAGAGAATACCGAGGCTTCAACAAGGATGTACTTGGAAGATGGACACCCCTCATCGTCAAACTCGGCACGTGACAAACTCTTTGAATTGGTTAGAATCGTAATTAATTATAAAGCATCTTTATAAAGTCATAACACTTTCAAAAGTTTTCTCTTCCACGACACTTTGTTTATAAACCCGCACTCTCGGTCTCCACAAAATTTGTATAAACCTCCTCGGTCCACTCTGAGACCCATCTTTGTGATTCTTGAACCGACTCGGTCCTTCACCCTATTTCCTACACAATAGGATACCCTTACGTCCCAATCTGTCTTGATTCAAAACCTTAGGTCCCGCACCTACCCGGTCAGTCTTACATAGGTTACACCATAACCCCTTAGCTCGGCCCTCCACAAGTTAGTAGCGGGACTCCTAAAGCTTCAAACCAGTCTTATCCAAAAACCTCAAGCCTTAAACCAGTCTACCGAATCCAAATCCTTAGAATGACCCATTAGGTCCCGAACCTACTGGTCTCGAGTCTACCTGATCTCTTAGATCCCAAACCTACCAATATATATTCATCCTTACCTTGTCCAGACTATGTCTCCCTTATCCTCTTAGGTCCAACCTCTTAGGTCCAACCTCTTAGGTCTACCCAGTCTAACCTATTGAACGATCCCTTGGATCCCAAGTCCATTCAAGTCTACCAAGCGCCTACCTTGTAGGTCTCTAGCATATCCGATCCACACTTTAGGTCCCAACTCCTAAACCCTTTAGATCACAAAAATGTCTACCCTCTAGGTCTATAACCTTAGATGTCGACCCTTTGAACTCTTTAGTTCCCAAGCCTGCTCGGTCCAACCAAAACAATGCCATCTACGCCTACCGTCATACCCAAACCATGGCCCTGCCACTCTTAAACCTAGTGTCACTCCTTAGCTTCAAAAGACTTCCTAGTCTGACCTTCAACCCCTTAGCTCGACCCTCCACAAGTTAGTAGCGGGACTCCTAAAGCCTCACCACCTACAAGGTCCAAACCTCACCACCTACAAGGTTTTCAAGCGGGTAAGTCTTTCTTCCCCACGAGTCCAAACCTCAAACTTGCTCGAACGCATAGGACCTCCCGCGTACCGTGATATGCCATAAAGATATCAAAACCCGTCCAGTCAAAAAATCGTGCGCTTAACACCTTTGGTCCCATACCAAACCCACCTTCGCGATCGCCGAACGAGCTTGGTCACGCGCAATGACCTCTGAGACAAACGTAGGACCTAAGCATACCCAATCCAACTTAGGTACCTATTGTACTCAAGAAAAGTCTTGGACACTCAATCCCTTTACCTAAAGCGCTAACATGGTCATATATCCAAAACCATTTCCCGCACCTATGGTTCGCACTTAGCCTAAACTTTCAAACACTCTAGGATCCAAGCCCGACATGCGTATTAGGTACTAGGATCATCCAATCCCAATCCATTGCTCCTTGGCCGACCTCAAGCCTGCTTGGTCCTAACCCATAACGCGGTTTCTCTAGGACAAAAGACTTACCCGCTTGAAAGCCTTATGTCCCAACGCTACCCTGCCTAGCCTTCGATCTCCTAGATCTCACGCCTACCATTCCATTAGGCCCCGGTCTCCTTAACACATGTCTGAGTCTTACCCTAGCTAAACCCTAGCACTCTAGCCTAGGTCTAACCTATCGAGCCTATCCAGCCATGAGGTATCAAGCTCACCTGCCCCAAACCGCAACACTCTTAGACCTCAAACTTGCTCGGTCTAAACCAAGGCAAACCTTCAAATGCTTTCGGTCTCCAAACCCTAGCCTCAAGCCTAGGTAGTCACCTTCTATTCAAAGCCTAGCCTTAAACCTAGGTAATCGCATTCCCTTCAAAGCCTAGCCTTAAACCTATGCAATCACATTCTCTCAACCCCAGCCTCAAGCCTAGGTTACCACATCCTCTACAAACCCTAGCCCCAAGCCTAGGTAATTACATCCTTCCAAACCCTAGCCTAAAGCCTAGGAAGTTACATCTTTCTTAAACCCTAGCCTAGATCCTAGGTAGCTACATCCTTCCTAAACCCTAGCCTTGATCCTAGGTAGTCACATATCCTCTCTAAACCCTAGCCTTAAGCCTAGGAAACCACAACATCCTCTTTAACCCTAGCCCAAATTCTAGGGAATTTCCAATGCCCCGTATGCAACATCATTTCCAAAATTCCCGAAACCTAGTCTTGAAACCTAGGAAATTTACAATCTCAATTCTCCGTTTTATTGAACCCTAGTCCAAAACCTAGGATATAACGCCCTGTCCAAAACTCAATCAACCTAGCCTCAAGCCTAGGTAGTCGCATTCGCTCCAAACCCTAGCCTCAAGCTTAGGTAGTCGCATTCGCTCTAAACCCTAGCCTCGAGCCTAGGTAGCCGCATTCGCTCTAAACCCTAGCCTCAAGCCTAGGTAGTCGCACTCTTTCTAAAACCCTAGCCTCAAGCCTAGGTAGAAATTATCCTCTTTAAACTCTATCATCAAGCCTAGGATTCAACATTCCCTTCAAACTCCAGTCCTAGACCTAGGAAACTCCTTCACCTTAGTCTCAAAACGTAGGAAGTTTACAGTCCTTAGCCTTAAAACCTAGCCTAAAGCCTAGGTTACCAATAACATTTCCAAGCCATGGTCACCAATCCCGGAAAATGGTGAACCCTAACATCAAGCTTAGTGGACCTTCCACAAAAGCAATCCCTCTTCCCAACGGTCCATGGTCTCAAGCCTAGGAAGTCACAACCCTTCAACTCCCAGCCTTAGGTCTAAAGCCAACGCCTTTGCAACCTCTGAACCTACCACAACTCCAAGCCCTAGCCTCGAAGCCTAGGATATTTCTAAACCCTAGCCCCAAACCTAGGAGAGTCATGGTCCTTAAACACCAGTTTCCAAACCCTTGTTCGAAACCCTAACATCTAGGAAGTTCCCAAACCTCAACCTCTCCAAACCCTAGCCCCAAACTAGGAATCTGCATTCTCTCCAAACCCTAGTCTCAAGCCTAGGAAGCACCATCCTCTTTAACCCTAGCCCAAGTTCTAGGGAATTTCCAAAGCCCTGTGTGCAACATCCTTTCCAAATTCCCGAAACCCTAGTCTCGAAACCTAGGAAATTTATAATCTCAATCCCCCGCTAGTCTTATGCCTAGGATACAATAGCCTTTCCATATTCTCTCCGAACCCTAGCCTCGAGCCTAGGTAGTCGCATTCTCTCCAAACCCTAGCCCGTAAGCCTAGGAAAACCACATTGTATCCAAGACACAATCTCAAGTCTAACCAACCATAACATCTTTTGCATCCTTATCTCAAGGCTAAAGAGGCTACCCATCCCCTTTCCTTAAAAGCCTTAGGTCCTACCCTAAGAAACCAAGCAAAATGTCCCTTACCTAATACCTTCATCTTAATGGTTCGTAGCCTCATATTATGTATTCCTCCTAATTTAGGGTAAGCGGATCCCAAACATTACGCTTTCCGTGGTCGTCCTTTGCTCACCAAAGAGTCCTTTACCTTGTGACTCCCCGAGAGTCTATCACCTTTGTGACTCCCCGAGAGTCCGTCACCCTTGTGACTCCCCGAGAGTCTATCACCTTTGTGACTCCTCGAGAGTTCATCCCGTTTGCGACTTCATAACAATCCATCATCTTTGCCTCCACATGCAAAATTTCAGTTTTACCCCTAGTACATTCCCCTTTGATTCATTTTAGGTGCCCTTAGCACTATTTTGACTGATATTCGTTACCTTTGGGTACGGCAAGCCCCTTAAAATTTCCATTCTCCACCAAATATTTGCTTAGGATTCGTATGATTGCAGAGACCTCGGCGCCTCTATGACATACGCATCCTAGATCGATCGCGATTGGCAGAAGCCTCGGCGTTTCTGTTTGCGAGAGATCCAGCATATTTTATTTTAGCATTTCCTAATATTTGCTTAGGATTCGTATGGTTGTAGAGACTTCGGCGCCTCTATGACATACGCATCCTAGATCGATCGTGATTGGCAGAAGCCTCAGCGTTTCTGTTTGCGAGAGATCCATCATCTATTATTTTAGCATTTCCTAATATTTGCTTAGGATTCGTATGGTTGTAGAGACTTCGGCGCCTCTATGACATACACATCCTAGATCGATCGCGATTGGCAGAAGCCTCGGTATTTTTTTTTGCGAGAGATCCAGCATCTATTATTTTAGCATTTCCTAATATTTGCTTAGGGTTCGTATGGTTGTAGAGACTTTGGCGCCTCTATGACATACGCATCCTAGATCGATCGTGATTGGCAGAAGCCTCGGCGTTTCTGTTTGCGAGAGATCCAGCATCTATTATTTTCTTAGGATTCGTATGGTTGTAGAGACTTCGGCGCCTCTATGACATACGCATCCTAGATCGATCACGATTGGCAGAAGCCTCGGCGTTTCTGTTTGCGAGAGATCCAGCATCTATTATTTGCTTAGGATTCGTATGGTTGTAGAGACTTCGGCGCCTCTATGACATACGCATCCTAGATCGATCGCGATTGGCAGAAGCCTCGGCGTTTCTGTTTGCGAGAGATCCAGAATCTATTATTTTAGCACTTCCTAATATTTGCTTAGGATTCGTATGGTTGTAGAGACTTCGGCGCCTCTATGACATACGTATCCTAGATCGATCGCGATTGGCAGAAGCCTCGGCGTTTCTGTTTGCGAGAGATCTAACATCTATTATTTTAGCATTTCCTAATATTTGATTAGGATTGGTATGGTTGTAGAGACTTCGGCGCCTCTATGACATACGCATCCTAGATCGATCGTGATTGGCAGAAGCCTCGGCGTTTCTGTTTGCTAGAAATCCAGCATCTATTATTTTAGCAGTTTCCTAATATTTGCTTAGGATTTGTATGATCGCAGAGACTTCGGCGCCTCTATAACATACGCATCCTAGATCGATCGCGATTGGCAGAAGCCTCGGCGTTTCTGTTTGCGAGAGATCCAGCATCTATTATTTTGACGGTCAGCAGAAGCCTCGGCGTTTCTGTTGCGAGAGATCCAGCATCCATTATTTTAGCGCGATCGGCAGAAACCCGGGCGTTTCTGTTTGCGTTTACCTCAGCATTTATTACTCCACCTCGGAATTATTTAGACAGTGTAGTCTTTATTGTCCCATTATCCCTCTTGCTTCAAATGACTTCATTTTCTAACGAATGTTCGTTCTTCATACAGGATAGTGCCCGTAGGTTTATTATCCCTAGCAGAAGTCCGATGTCTCGTTTTTCCCCAATCTCTCTGAACTACGACCGGCTTGATTCCTCTGAGGATACGTAGGAAACCTGAAAAGGTTCAGCCACCCGACCAACACGGCCATCTATCGTCCCCAGGAGGTGCATTTTCCCCAGCAGAAGACGTTGCTCCCCATCAGAGGAAAGTCATTCCCAATTTCCCATCAGATTTGAACTACGTTTGGCTTGATTCCCCCGCGGATACGTAGGTCGCCTGCCAAGGTTCAGCCGTTCCCTTACCTTTCATCTGTTTTGAAACTCATGTTTCAGACGGATCCTTCTTTTACCGTCGACCACACATTGCCTTGCAAGAAGCGTCGCCGAGGGGCTACTGTTAGTACCCGATCTGAAAATGAGTTTATTAGGACTTTCCCAAAAATACAAGGACTTTATAGGGATTAGAAACCTTGTAAAGACTTGTCCCGGATTCCCGAAATACCTCATTTATGACAAAATCTATCAAAATAGGTAATAAATGGTTTCCTTAAAACCATGCAGAAACCCTAGCTTGAAAATCACGTCAGCCTGCATCCTTGGCCACGCGGCCAACCTTGCTGCGCCTCCGACCTTGGCCACGCGGTCACTCTTGTCACCGGCTTCAGTCATGGCCAGGCGGCCAACTTTGCTCCGGATGATCCTGACCGTCAGATCTTCCCATCAGTTATCTATATAAACCAATCCCATGCTATTGGTTTAGGGATCCGATTTTGAGAGCTCTAAGTCCGAATTTTGGAGTTCTTAAACACTATTTTGCTCTCTAATTAGCATTCAAACACTCAAGGAGATCAAGGTTTATTTCTTGCGAACATAGGTAAGTTTTCTAACTTTTTCTTCATGTTCTTGCATCATTTTTAATGTAGATCTTTTATATTCATGTTCTTGCATGTTTATTCATAGTTTCTTCATATGCTTTGCATGTTCATTCTTATGTTCATAATATGTTCTTCGCATGTTCTTCGTGTTCATAGATTAAAACCTTATTTATGCTATATTTAGGGTTGCGATCTTCATAATAACATGTTATTTCATAGCCGATGATGATCTAGGGTTCATCAACACGAGGATGATCTAGGAACTATTTCTAAACCCTAATCTTTAGGTAATTCCCCCCTCATTATGCATGATCCCGATCCTTCTGCCTATTCTAATTCTCTCGAACTACGCTGACCTGAGCTTCTCACATTGAGAGGAACGTAGGCAATCTTCGGATCCGGTCTCAAACACTAACATACTACTAACACATTCATCATGATAGAAAGACCGATCATTCGGGCAATAGGAGTGATAACGTTCAATATTCTTCTCTTGTTGTAATTTGACCCCCGAACCCACTATAAATGCTTTTTACAATGTTTTGGCTTTAATTAAAACGGCGTGGCGACTCTCATATTTTAATGTTACTATGAATATTCCCAATTTCAAACACACGTATTCACAGTGGTTGATCCCTTTCCTTTTTTTTTTTTTTTCATTTGTTTGGAATTTTTAATTATGGAAGCTGCTTTATAGTACATGTCCATGTCTGACTTAGATTTTTTTTCTTTTTCCAGGCTTCGGGCACGTTGAAACTGTGGGCACCGTCTCTCTTTCGGAGCCTCTTCGCCGTTAGTGACTAGTGACTATCACAATTCAGGTTTTTTTTTTTTTTTTTTTTTTTTTTTTTTTTTTAACAGTTTGATCAAGCATAAGTATTAAAGCAAGTTTGTGACTTTAACAACTTATGCACAAATCACCTTCTTCACAAAGCCCGCCACAACCTACTTGAAGATGAAGACCCATTGGTGTAGCTTGAAAAGCAGCTGTTGATCAACATATTTGGTTTCAACCTTTGATGTAGTTCAACACGTCTTGCTCGTAGACCGACAGCTTTGGTGGAGCCCGCTTGTAGATGAAGACCCACTGGTGTAGCTTGAAAAGCAGTTGTTGAACGATACTTTTGGTGTAGTTCAACACGTCTTGCTTGTAGACCGACACCTTTGGTGGCGTTACTTGTTGATGAAGACCCATTGGTGTAGCTTGAAAAGCAGCTGTTGATCAACATCTTTGGTTTTAACCTTTGATGTAACTCAACACGACTTGCTCGTAGACCGACACATTTGGAAGAGCTATCTTGTAGATGAAGACCCATTGGTGTAGCTCGAAAAGCAGCTGTTGACCGACACCTTTGGTGTAGCTCAACACGACTTGCTCGTAGACCGACACCTTTGGTGGAGTTTGCCGTCCCAAGCATAACTATCTCAATGCATCATTATTTTATCACTATTTCCTCATTTCGTTTATTTTATGTATTGTATTATTTAAATGAGATTTAATGTCCTCTCTCTTTTTGTAGGACAATATGGTTTTCTTTAGGAATATCGTGATTTCCAATCGACCTTACTTAGTGATCGTGGATAACAACGATGATGAAGTTGCAGATGGAACTCAGTTGATGTCACGTGTCCCTGCCATTGAAAAAGTCCAAAAGCGATCCCAAAATTTTAATCCCCAAGCTTGTCTAAGTGGTCCATGAATATGGGTCATCCTAGTGATTATGGTAAGAAGATGCTGTCTCTGCGTTCTTCTCACCACAGTGGCCTCTGTAGCTCTTCACGCTACCCAACACTTGGTCAAAAAAAATTAGATGGAGAAGCAATTTGGGGATCTTCATTTAGGATTAATGGTGAATTTTCGTACACGCCAATGTATTGGGAATGGCTGGAAGATGTGATTGCTCGAAGTAGGGATATCTTAAGTAAGGCCTGCATTTTCGAAGGAGTGTACGCCTCCCTCTTCTCTTATGCCCGGGATGCTAATGTGTTCAAGGCATTTTGTGAGTCTTGGTCATCCTCTACTAATACTCTTATTACTGCTGTAGGCGAAGTATCCATCTCTTTATGGGACTTGCATTATATTTGTGGGCTACCCATCGCTGGTGAATTCTATGATGAGGTTATACCATGGAAGGAGCTCTTGCCTTCAACTCAGAACAGAACGTTCCTTCCGCAAGGCAAGGCCGATCTCTTTCGTAGCAGCCAAGGATGAGTTCGATCCATTAGGTTCTTCGATTTATTCAAAAAATACGCGATAGGTCAGCGAAGCGTGAGCGGGCGCGGAGAAGGAAAGGCCAAAGACTTCGGCCTAACGGGAATGAACAAGGACGAAATGACAAGATGAGGTGCCCAAGAGTTCGCTGCTATCGACAGATCTGGCGGTAGAATTATTTATAGAAGTTGTCGCAACCTTTTTACTGCCTATCATCGGATAATGACAACTAAGGAGAAATCGAAGCGTGGCAAAGTTACTATCCATGAATGGATTAACTTCTGGTTTCGAGGGTCCACTAAATATTCCCGTCCCTCCAAGAAGAACTCGAGGAAAGGTGTTAGTGCTAATTCCATGGAGACACCGTCTGGAGACATTCCTGATGCCGGAGACTGGAAAGGCGATGTTCATGGTGCTCTTTCTGACATCAATGTGGATGATGACAATAGGCAGGAGACTTTTCTTGCAGCATTTCTTTCTTGTTGGCTTTGTGCATTTGTTCTTCCAGTTAGAGATTTGCCAAATATACGCCCAGGCACTTTCCAGATGGATAGAAAGTTGGCCAAAGGAATCCCTGTTAGTCTTGCAACACCTGTATTAGCGAGCATCTATCTAGGTTTAAGTGGGATCTAAGCTTCTTCTGAGCCTAGTAAGAATACGATCAGCTTTCCGGCGCATTACATGAACGCTTGGATTGCTCAATACTTCGGCACTCACCAGTCTTCTAAAGCGATCATTTTCCGTTCTCCCATGGCCATGTATTCTGGTGAAGTTGGTGCACATTCATTTGGAGAAGTAGAAGCTCGAAAGCTAATCATGCTTGCACGTAAGTTCGCGTGGAATTCATCGGCTTTGCATTTGAACCGTGACCAAGAATTTATTGATGGCCCTGATTTAACTTCATCGGACTTTAGTTATTTTGTCAATCTTCGATCGAGTTATCTTGTTCTTAGGTGCGAGGAGTTATATGTTGTGCAACACTATAGTCCCCATCGATTTTGCAGGCAGTTTGGTTTTTTTCAAGATCTCTCTGGGGAACATCGAAGAGAGATCCCTCCTGCTGCTTTAGATAATTTGTACTCTCTCCATAGTACAACGATGAGGCGTGGATCGAAGCATATGGTGACCATTCCAGCTAATTCTTCTGACTTTGGTGCTAGTGTCACTAATCGTTATGCTTCATGGTGGTCTAAGCTTTACGATGATTTTTTTGCGAAAAAGCTTGAAGTTTTGGCCAACATGTCTTCGCCAACTCCATCAGAACCTGAGCCTCGACTTCAGGGAGAAAATTTAGCTTTGAAGAAGGCAGTAACGCGAAAGAGACCGCTCGAAGGGGCCATGCAGAACAATGTTCATGGTATCGATCCTCAAGGAAAGGCGATTCCATCGGAGCAGCTGCCAATGCCGACTACCCAAGACCCAAAGCACGTACAGCAATTGCCCCCCGTGAACGAACCACTTGCTGTTGATACTTCTCGTAACCCTTGTGAAGAGGAAATCAATGAAGGCGAGGGGTTAGTTCATCGTCGGAGACGTTTGGTAATTAAAGGACCTGCTAATGTGAATCCAACCAATTTGGTGAACGTAGACGAGGAAGGTACAGGGGATAGTGATCGAAACTGGAAGCATGTTGGTTCACAGAACACGTTTGCTGGCCTCCTTAGTTCTCTAGGCCCAATTGACATGGGTGGGGTAAGAACACTTCTTTTTTTTTTTTTTTTTTTATGAATTTTTTTTTTTTTTTTATAATATCTTATTTTCTTTTCCAGTTGGATAATCGCGCTATCTTTGATTTGGATGTGGACCATGAAGACAGTGGGAGCTCTGTTGATGGTCCTTCTAGTTTTGACTTAGTTATGAAGGGAGTGGATGTTGATCACATTTCGCATACGTCAGGTGTAGTTCCGAAGCGTCAAACTGGCGAAATTGGCTTGGACATAATGCAAGGACAAAAAGATGTTGCAATTCCTCCCGTACCAATTGCCCCCCTTATGAATGCTGGTGCTGCTCCTTCTTTCAGCGTACGCGTCGTTAAATCCTATGCTCATCGCCAGGCAGCGGCTTCTATGGGTGAGAGAATTGTTCAACAGTTTGCCAAATCGACTCCCGAAGATCTCTTGCGTTCGAAGGAGAAGTTTTCAGCCATTTTCTCTCTCATCGAGGAGTATGACGTGGATCCATCTCCTCTCAAGAATAGAGTTGAGGCTTTTATGGTTCATGCCGAGACGTTTCAGGCTTTACAATCCCAACACTCTAGCAAGATGATGCACTCTGCTCGCGCTGAGAAATTGGCTGATATTGTGAAGGAAATCGAAAAAACAACGCTTCTTGAAACGGAGCAGATCTCTCGCAGTGCCACCTTTGATGCAGAACTTTCTTCGATTGCGTCCCGACGTGCTACTTTGCTGAAGGAGCTCGAGCAATTGGATTGTAAGGGTAAAGCGCTTCAGGATGAGATTGCCCAAGTTAAGGAGAATGTCCTCTCAAGTCAGAATGTTATATCCAGCCTTAAAGCTCAATATGAGGAGATGCAACAGACCCCGACCATTTCAGAAGCAGAAGTCATGAAGTTGGAAACTTTAAAGAGTGTATTAGCGGACAAGTGTAAAGGCATCAGCGATCTTGTTTGGATGTCTTGAGTTTTAATTTTCCTCACTTTTTCCTTTACTTAGTACTTGTAATGGTCCAACCATATTTTGCTATTAAATAAAGATTCTTCGATGCTTATTTCGTTGCTCTATTTTCTTTGCACCGCAATTTCTTTAAGTGACTGTACTTGGATAAAGGAGCCAAGCTGCCTACGTACCCGAAATGGGATCAAGTCATAAACGTAGTTCAAAGAAATGAAGAATGAAAAAGAAAGATTTTTTTTTTTTTGGAGACTGTACTTGGATAAAGAACCAAGCTGCCTACGTACCCGAAATGGGATCAAGTCATAAACGTAGTTCAAAGAAATGAAGAATGAAAAAGAAAGATTTTTTTTTTTTTTTTTGGAGACTGTACTTGGATAAAGAAGCCAAGCTGCCTACATACCCGAAATGGGATCAAGTCATAAACGTAGTTCAAAGAAATGAAGAATGAAAAAGAAAGATTTTTTTTTTTTTTTTTTTTTTTTTTATGGGAGACTGTACTTGGATAAAGGAACCAAGCTGCCTACGTACCCGAAATGGGATCAAGTCATAAACGTAGTTCAAAGAAATGAAGAATGAAATACAATTTTTTTTTTTTTCCGCCTTTTATAGTTTAAACTCGTGCGGGCCAGGAGCGTACAATGACTTCAAGGGAAATACAGCTTCAAAAACTTCCCGTTGATTGGGCCAACTTTGACTCCATCTTGATCAACGATTTTGTAAGCTCCATTGGTGTAAACCTCTTTCACAACATAAGGACCATCCCATTTGGAAGTGAATTTATTTCCTGTTCGGTGTGTCATTATGATGGGTCTCCTTACAGCAAGCACCAAGTCGCCTACCTGGAATGTTCTGGGTCGAACTTTCTTGTTAAAGGCCCTTGTAAGGCGAGCTTGATAGCACTCAAGTTGTTGCTGAGCTTCAAGTCTTTTCTCGTCCAATGCTTCTAATTCTTCGAGACGGAGTTGAGCATTCTCTTAGGTGGTTAGGCCTTCTTGAATGGATATCCTTAGAGAAGGTAGTTGTTGCTCAAGTGGCAAGACTGCTTCGACGCCATAGACAAGTGAGTATGGGGTTGCTTGTGTTGGAGTACGGTATGTGGTTCTGTACGCCCAAAGAGTTTCCCCGATCCGTTCGTGCCAATCACGTTTTGACTTTGCAACCACCTTCTTTAGCAAATTGCCCAAGGTTTTATTGAAAGCTTCAGCAAGGCCATTGGCAGGAGCATTATACATCGATGAGTTATGTTGCTTGAATCCAAACTTAGCACAAAGTTGATCCACGAGGGTGTTGTAAAAGGGCCTCCCATTGTCGGTAATGATATACCTAGGCACACCATATCGAAAGATAAGATTAGATTTTATGAAACTGACCACTGTTTCTTTCTTGACCTCTTTCAGTGGCACAGCTTCTGCCCATTTTGAAAAATAATCAGTGGCTGCCAGAATGTACATGTGACCCCCAGAAGACTTGGGTAGCGGCCCTACTGCATCTAACCCCCACGCGTCGAATGGCCATGATGCCACAGTGGGATGTAGAGGCTCTGGAGGTTGGTGAATGAAGTTTGCGTGAAATTGACAAGCTTGACATCTTTTCGCATACTCCATGCAGTCTTTAACCATCGTTGGCCAATAGTATCCCATCCTCTTTATTCGAAAATGAAGTTTTGGTCCGGACTGATGAGCTCCACATATCCCTGAATGAGCTTCTTCCATTGCTTGAGTTGCTTCATTGTCTCCCAGGCATCGAAGGAAGACGCCCTCAAATGATCGACGAAATAAAGTCCCTTTGAAATTGATGAATCTAGGTGCTCTTCGGCGGATGTCTGTTTTTCGCCGTGGTTCACTAGGTAATTTTCCATGCTCCAAGTAATCAATAATAGGGGCTCTCCAATCTTCACTTGTAACAACTTGTACTGAAATAACGTTTACTTCTTCAAAGTTACATTCGACAAGTTGTGGCAAGACCCATTGCTGACATACCGGAACTTTGATTGGCTCATCACTTGCAAGTGCTAAAGTTGTGGCCAAGTTTGCTAAGGCATCCGCTATACGATTTTCTTCTCTTGGGATATGCTCCAATGATATACTTTGAAAAGCCGTCATTAATTGAGCAGCATACTTGGAATATGGTATTAAGTCTTCTTTCTTGACTTCGTATTCTTTCATGACTTGATTGACAACCAACTTAGAATCCCCAAAGACTTCTAGGTTATCTATTTCCAACTCTGATGCCATCTGAAGACCAATGATCAAGGCTTGGTATTCCGCCATATTGTTTGAACATTTTTCTCTCAACGCGAAGGCGTATGGGAGAATTTGTCTTTGAGGAGATACAAACATAACACCTGCTCCCGCACCATCAGGGAGCTCGGCAGAAATCTCCCAATCAGCCGGTATTGGATGGTCCGCCAGAAAATCTGCTAGCGCTTGTCCTTTAATTGCTTTTCGAGGTATATATATGATCTCGAACTCGTTGAACAAGATTGACCACCTCGCTAGCCGTCCCGACAAAAATGTTTTAGCCATGATATACTTAAGAGGATCATCTTTAGCGACCAAGTGTATTGTATACGCAAGAAAGTAATGCCTCAACTTTTGAGAAGCGAATGCTAATGCTAAACAAGTCTTCTCGATTGGTTTGTATTTCAACTCTACCTCTGTCAGCCTTCGACTTAGGTAATACAATGCTCTTTCCTTGTTTTCATCAGTGTATTGAGCTAACATAGCTCCAACTGATTCTTCTTGTGCAGCAATATACAAAACCAATGGCTTTCCTGGGATTGGTGCCCCCAAGACAGGAGGATTCAATAAGTATTTCTTAATGCTATCCAGAGCGTTTTGACAAGCTCGATCCCATACAAAGGAAACATCCTTCTTCATAAGATGGTTGAATGGTTGACATCTTCCTGACAAATTAGATATAAACCGCCGGATATACGAGAGAGACCCTTGAAGGCTTCGAAGTTCTTTCAAATTTCGCGGTGCTGGCATGTTTTGTATCGCTTCAATCTTAGACGTGTCAACTTCAATCCCACGATGCTTTACAATAAATCCAAGGAACTTCCCTGATGAAACACCAAAGGCACATTTTGCAGGGTTCATTTTAAGATTATATTTCCGCAATCGAGTAAAGACCGTACGCAGATCTTCAATGTGATCTTCCTTCTTTCTTGTTTTCACAACAAGATCATCAACGTAACACTCTACGATTTTGTGAAGCATATCATCGAATATTTTCTGCATGGCCCGTTGATAAGTGGCCCCCGCGTTCTTCAGCCCGAAGGGCATTACTTTATAACAGTAGATCCCTTTTGGTGTGCGAAATGCAGTTTTCTCCTCATCTTCAGGTGACATCCTTATTTGATTGTACCCCGCACAACCATCCATGAAGGATAAAACTTCATGTCCTGTAGTAGCATCAACCATGAGCTCAATGATAGGTAATGGGAAATCATCCTTAGGGCAAGCAACATTTAAATCACGAAAATCTACACAAATGCGTATTTGCCCATTCTTCTTCTTGACTGGGACAATGCTTGCAATCCACGTAGGGTACTTGACTTCCCTAATGAATCCTGCTTCTATCAATTTGTCGATTTCTTCTTCAATTTTGGCTGTCAATTCATGAGAGAATGTTCGTCTTGCCTGCTTCACTGGTCGGGCACCATGGTTGATGGCTAAATGATGAACTTCTATCTTAGGGTCAAGTCCAGGCATCTCCTTATAAGTCCACGCAAAAACATCCTTAAACTCAAGCAATAACTTCAAGTATTTTTCTTCTTCTACAGGATCCAAGTGAGCGCTGACGAAAACAGGTCTAGGTTCCTCATTCGTCCCTAAATTGAGCTCCTTAAGTTCATCAACTGTTGGTTGCCCCCCGTCTTCGAGTTGTGGAGGCGCATCACTGATTTCTTCTTCTACAGGTTCGATATCATCACCCTCTTCAAAGGTAATATGGTGTACTGAGACACAAACTTGCTCATCTTCATCATTTCCATTTGCACTATCTTCTTCACCTTCCTGATGATCCTGAAGGGAAGTTTGTCTTGTCCATATAATGGTGTTTCTTTTAGCCTTAAGAGTACCCTCGTTCGTGATTTCAAGCATTGTTTTTCTTTTCATGCGGGACGGAACTGAACTACGAGTCTCTTCATCTTCTTTACGATTTACCCCTTGCTCAAGCTTTGAATCCAACAATGTGCTGGATGTATGTACGAGTGGTTGAGGCCCCAATCTTTTAAACACTGATCTAGAAGGGCTTTGGACTATATTCGAGGATGAAGATTGAGCTCCCAACCTTTTAAACACAGATTTAGAGGCGACCAAGGGTACTTTTGACATGCTACCTTGGACTTGAAGGCCCAATCTATCAAACACGCTTCCATTCATGGTCGAGCTTCCAATGCGATCAAATACAGACCTCCTTGAAACTTGACGTTCTTGCTTGTGTTCTTCTTTTTCATCTTCAACTGTGATATATTGTGCCGTCTTTACCTTTGACTTTCCTCTTATAGGGATGCGGATGGGCTCGTTTGGAATGAAGCCAAGGCCAGTCTTTGGAGTAGCGATTTTATGCCCTTGCTGCTTCAACTTCTTTTGTGTCTCATTCAAACCGTGTTGTTTTTCGCCTGTGAGTTCTGGGCTAAGTTCTCCAAGTTGTATGGGATTCCCAAAATCATATCCTGCAGCCTCCATTAATTTGTATGCATTTGGATCAAACCAATCGTCAACTCTTTCATCTAGAAGTGGAGAGTTTTGGGTCACATCCTTGGAGGCTCCGACGAACCCTTTGAGTGTAGGTTTAGATTCCCCTATTTTTTTAAGTGGGAATGTTAATCCATCATCTAGACTCTGAAGATCAAAGTTCTTCATTTGCGTCGGCGCATTTTTCTTCTCCGCTTTCACAAGCTCAACAAATGGAGATTCTCCATCCTTCCTTCGAGACTTTGGAACATATCGAAAAATCGGGGTCGACTTTGACACTTCTGAAGAAGAGTTGCGATCTTTGGTCCGCATGGTTGTGTAGTCGCCTCTACTAACTTCCATCTTTGCTTGGTCTTGATCTTTTTTGCCTTTAAGATTTTCCACACTAGTCTTCTTTTCTGGGAGGATCTCTTTTGGTACCTCAGAGTCGTCATAAAATTTTGCATCTGCAAAGTGGGATTCTACTTCTGTGAACGGCTTATTATCACCGAAAATTGTTATCACTCCACCTTATAGAACTTAAAGCACTGGTGAAGGGTAGAAGGGACCACCCCGTTAGCATGTGTCCACGGTCGACCTAGTAGTAAATTATACGATGTCCTAGAATCAATCACATGGAATAAGGTTTCTGCTTCTAGTTCTCCTATCACGAGTTGCAGACGAATCATATCAATCGCACGTTGCCCTCCTTGGTTGAATCCCTGAATAATCAAACGGCTCTTCGTGAGTTCATCCACAGATATACCCAAATTCTTCATTGTAACCTTTGGCATGATGTTCACAGCTGATCCACCATCAATGAGAATTCTATTGATCCTTTCATCCTTGATATACCCTGCCACGAATAGCGGACGGTTATGTAACTTTGACCCTAGCTGAAGATCCTCATCAGTAAAAATGATTGCCGTGCAGCATGAGGCGCATTGCTTAGGCATGTTTTCAACTTCGTCTGAACTCTTGGAGCTTTCCAACTCTTTCAAACTTTGTGATGCATCTGTTGCACTCATCTTTTCGACTCCTTTCCCATTATCTTCTTCATATGCAGACGCCATACAAGATTCTACTACGATGAGTTCTTCTGCAGTCACGGGATCAATGAAGGTGGAAATATAGTTTGATTCGACCGAATCTTCACTATCAAGGACAATCTTCCCTTGTTTAGAGAGGTTCATGATCAACTCTTTGAGTATGAAGCATTTTTCGGTTGCATGGCTAACAAGCCGATGGTATTTGCAATATTTTGCTTCATTTGTACGCCCACTCTCTTCAGGTCGCTTACACTCTGGAAGTTGAATAACTCTCTTCTCAAGCAAGTATTCTAAAATACCGGGAACGTCTGAATCGGGAAAATGGTAGACTTTTTCTTCCAATTCCTTTAGTGTTAAACGTTGCCTTTCTACTTCTCGAGGTTGTTCAACCTTTTTATACTCCTGTTTCTTGTTCTTCGTAGGGACCTTCACTGGAGCCGTCGTGACAATCATTGCCTCCTTGGTACCTTTGCTGAATTTGTCCACCTTCTTTACTTCTTTCTTTTCATCTTTTGGCTTGGGAACGAAGGCGATCCCTCCTCCATGTGCTGCGATGTTCATCTCCATATCATGAGCTCTTGTAGCCAACTCTTCGTATGATTGAGGTTTAAGCCCTTGAAGAATATATAGAAGACCCCAATGCATACCTTGCATGCATAGTTCAATTCCGGCATGGTCTGAGATCTTCTCTTTACAATCCAAGCTTAGTGCACGCCACCTGTTGATATAATCAACTACTGGTTCATCTTTCCGCTGCTTGGTATTGGTAAGCTCTGTCATGCTTACTGCACGCCGAGTGCTGTAAAACCGTGTTAAGAACTCCTTTTCTAATTGTGCCCAACTGTCAATTGATTCTGGCTCCAGATCCGTGTACCAATCAAATGCACTTCCCTTCAATGATCGTACAAACTGTTTGGCAAGTAGATCTCCTTCCGTCCCAGCATTGTTGCACGTCTCTACAAAGTGGGCAATGTGTTGTCTCGGATTTCCTTTTCCATCAAACTGTTGCAACTTGGGTGGCTGGTATCCTGCTGGCATCTTCATAGCATCAATCCTCCTTGTATACGGCTTAGCGTACATAAAGCTACTTTGGGACGGACCTCCGTATTGTGCTCTGATTGTGCTAGCTATCATATCCTGCAACTGCTGAATGGATATTGATCCGAGTGAGGGTTGTTGGAAAGTGTCTTTCATGGGCTGCTCCGAAGTTGATCCACCGTCACCTTGATGCTTCAAGGCCTTCCCTGATGAACGGAGGGCATCTTTGTTTGACTCTGTGAAGTTCTGATTCTCGAGCTTGTTCATAAGAGAAGCAATCTGCAAATCCTTGTCGGCAACAACTTTGGTGAGCTTTTCGATGGATTGAGCCATAGTTGCAATCTGGTCTTCCAAAGAAGCTGCTTCAGCCATCATCACTTGCATGACAAAGTTGTGTGACTCGGACCCCTTTGGGGAACCTTGTGGGGTAAATGTTGCTGGAGACGAACCTGAGCTTGAACCTGTACTTGACTCTTGTGAACTTGCTTGCGACTCATGTGAGACCACATGCCTTGGCTTACTTTGCACTGTCTCAATTGAATTGGTTTCCTCGTCATTCTGCAAACTTTTCGGTCTTGAAATAACCTCCCCCTTACCTCCTGGACGAACAACCTTTGGCAAACTGAGCTTCGACGTTGTGCGTAGTCTCTCTTGAGATCCTGAAGATCTGGACATACTTCGCGTTCGTGGACCAACAGGTAAGCTACTCGTCCTTGCGCCAACCACACCCTTCATCTTCCTGTCTACTTGAGTGTTGTCGCGCTTTGGTGCCATTGTTGTTGAATACAAAGTCTTTTTACGGAGAAAAAGATGAGAGGTAGAGTAGTCCCACCGGGCGTGCCAAAATTTGTACACACTAATTTCTTACCAAACACGTGGATATGAAATTAAATGCACAATAAATGAGTTTATTTATTTATCAAGTGATGTAGGGTTACAACTCTATAAGTTACCGATTACAAGGTAATAATCCTCTGATTTTCTCTCCGTTGTAGTTGAATTTCTTGGACTGGGCGAACTTGATTTCGGGCTTCGAATGATTGAAACTTGAATACGATCTTGGACAAGGGCCGATGGGCTTGATCTCGAACAAGACTTGAAATGTTCTTCGTGGCTTTGATGAGGGCCGTAGAGGCTTGATCTCGAACAAAGTTGACGAAGACGTTGACGTTGAACGGCTTGATGGCTTGATGTTCTTCGTCTAAAGATTTGTTGATGTTGAAAGCTTGGGATGAAATCTCGGCAGAGCTTTAGCGGTTCTTGCAGAGAATTCTGTGTGTCTCAACTCTTTGCAAAGCCTCCTATTTATAGGCTAGGCATGTGAGTTATTTATGGACATGTATTTGACTTGCCCAAATTAACATATTTTACTCCTTTTTTGTTAATAAAGAATAAAATAATTAAAGTAATCATCATTTTGAATTTAATAGCAAGACTTGGGCTTTTGCATGGGTCAAAGTATTTTATGACTTGAGCGGATCCATTTATAATATATTGGGTTGTCCATTTATTTTGTTTGGACTTTAACAACATATTAAGAGACGAGACATTGAAATAATATGTGGGCTTTGACTTTCGTATTTTGGCTAGTCAACATTTTGACTAATTTGATAAATCAAAATAATTAACATTGTCCAAAATTTTGGTGTCTACAGTCTCATTTTGACTTTTTATGGTCAACAAAAAATGAACTTTGACAAAACATTAGTGACGATCTAATCATTCTAGTGAAATTCTAAAATGTGTAGTTGATAAATCATTGAGTGATTTATCAATAACAATTTTCATAATTTATTGTGATCATTAAATTGACACCAATGTTTGGTTAAAGTTTATTTTTGTTGACCAATGGAAAAGACTGAGTATTAAATCTTGTTTCACATTGAATGAAAGAGACAGGAGCAAGTAACAAGGGTAAATTGATTGTTTTCATTAATTAATTGACATGATCTTTATTTTTAATATATAAATTGAGTAAAATATAAGCAGGCAGGGCAACGGTTAACTGGAATTGTAAGTTTTAAACATTGATTGTGTGCCTCTAACTTGGACATGTCACATGTGAACAGGACTAATAAATTACAAAAAGTGTATTTTCTTTACTTGCAAGCATTTGGCGGCGAATATTTAAAAACAGTTTGAAAAATAAGACTTTTTTATAATTTTGGGAAAACTTCTGATAAAAAAAATGCATTACTACTTCGATAATATTCCAAAAAAAAATATTAATTTTATTATTGATTAAGAGCAAATTTAAAATATTTTGGTCATTCACTTTGAGACTAAGACCATGTTTAATGGTGAACCTATTTTGGTTCACCAAGTGCAATTTTGTGAACCAAATTTAGTTCGTGGCAATTAGTGGTGAACCAATATCCGTTCATGGCCATGAACGAATTCGTGAACGAAAATTGGTTCGAGCTATATGTGTATTTTGTAATTTTAACATTTAAAAAATTATATTATTTAAATAAAAATATAAAAAATGTTTATAGTTTATTTTTCTCTGTAAATAGAGTATAATTTTATAATATTTGACATAAGTTTAATATTTTACTATTTAAAATTAATTAAAAAAAATTGATTGTATATATTTGACACAATTTTAATATTTTATATATTTAACTTTTCTCTTGTGCCAAACGACGTCGCTTATGTCAAAATACCAAAATGTTCACTTTTTTTTATTTTAGTTTTTTTTTCATGTGTGTAATCCTTTAAATGTCGTAATTTGATGTTTATTTATGAATGTTTATTTTTTAAAATTGCACAATTAAGTAAAACAATAAAATAAATAAATAAATATTTTTTATTTTTAATGACATTAATAAAATATTATATTTAATTATTTATATTATTAATTTTATAACATCGAGTTACTATTTAAAAGATATATTTGTGAACGAATATTCGTTCACCACTACAGAATGTGAGCTGGTGTGAACGAAATTTCGTTCACAGGCCAGTTTTCGTTCACCATTAAGCATACGGATGGCCAAAACCGGTTCCGAGCCCGGTTCCGGTTCGGCATATATGTGACCCTGAACCGGCCCGTGCTTACCCCGGTTCCGGTTGGCACAATCCGGTTCCGGTACTGTTTCCGGTTCCGGTCCCCCCTTTAAAATTATTGAAAAACAAGGGATTTTCGGTCCGGTTCCGGTCCGGTTCGCCATTTATGTGAACCGTAACCGGCCCGGATGAATGGAGGTTCCGGTTTATTCGCCGGTTTGCTCCGATTCCGTGCTTTTTCGGTCCGATTTCGGTCCGATTCCAGTTCCGTTTAGCCATCCCTAATTAAGCATGCTCTAAGAGGTGAGGGAAATCATGTAAATGGATCTAGGCCTGTACAATTAGGGATGGCCAAAACCGGTTCCGGTTCGGCAAAAGGATGACCCTGAACCGGCCCGCGCTTACCCCGGTTCCGGTTCCGATTTGGCACAATCCGGTTCCGGTTCGGTCCGGTTCCGGTACGGTTCCGATCCGGTTCCGGTCCGGTTCCGGTCCCCCCTTAAAATTATTGAAAAACAAGGGATTTTCGGTCCGGTTCCGGTCCGGTTCGGCATATATGTGACCCTGAACCGGCCCGGATGCCTTGCGGTTCCGGTTCGTCCGGTTCCGGTTTCCTCCCCGGTTTGCTCCGGTTCTGGGCTTTTCCGGTCCGGTTCCGGTTCGGTTTGGCCATCCCTATGTACAATCTAACTGCAACATTTATTTCAATTCGATGGTTCACATTCATAGATAAGGTTTTTATAAAGATAGGGTGTTGTTCACACCCTTAGAATTATGAGTAATGTTTGGGGCACAAAAAAGTCACAAACTCTTGCTCACAAAATACTAAGTGAATGATTTTATTGTGTTTTTAAATAAAGTGTGGCTGTCGGATCCACTATCGATGCAACCAATAAATTATCTCAAACATATGTTGTGAGCAAGATTTTCTGATTTTATTTTGTGTCCCTAGCATTGCTCTATACTCCCTCCGTCCCATTTCAAATTGCAAAAGTTGCCAAAAAGGGTGTCCCAACTAAAATTGCAAAATCCAAAATGGCAAGTTTTAACCCACTTGCACACTCACATCCACTAACCCACTAACTATTCTCTACCCCACTTTCTCTCTCCCACTCAACTATCAACACTCACAACACATCACCTTTTTCACTTTTTCCCTTAATCCCCGTGCCAACCTAGTATTTGCAATTTGAAATGGGATGGAGGGAGTAATAATTTAGTACACATGTAAATATATTTAAAATTTTAAATAATACAACACTGTAAATAGTGAAAATCTGGAGAAAAACTTGTCTTACACTCGCTTTAATGTAAAACTTGTTTTATCCCTTAGTGTAAAACATACTCCCTCCGTCCCACTATAAGGTTCTTAGTTTGAATTTACACGGAGATTAAGAAAAAGTAAATGTTATGAGTGTGGAAAGTAAAGTAAGAGAGAGAAAGTGGGTAGGGAGTTTTTGTTGTGAGAATGACAAGTGGGTCCCACTTTCCATTTTAGGTAATAAAGTAAAGTAAGAACCTTAAATTGAGACAAACTAAAAAGGAAAGTAAAAACTTTAAATCGGGACAGAGGGAGTAATATCTTAATGTCAAACATTAATGTAAAACATGTTTTATACGCAATGTAAAACAGATTTTTCTTAAGATTGATTAACGTGAATAAGCTCGCACACGATCTCAACGTTTCAGTGCCGGCCCCAAATCCGAATTTAGATGGTAGATTTCTTTCCAAATATATAAGCCCCTCCCTCCAAAATCCTTTGAAAAGATGAATTTCATTTTTGTGCGATAAAGCAACACCCCAAACCCAATCAATGGAAAAGAAAAGAGTTTGGGGCATTGGATGGCCTAATTTTGCAGCTATTTTGGGATGATGGACATAACCAATCAATCATCTCCCTCCTCTATCTCCATGTATTCTGTCATCGACTCATTTCCATCTCTTTCTCTCTGTTTTTGCCTGAACAGAGAGAGTTTAGCTTTCCACAATCCACCATTTCTGTTGATTTCCCCCCTTTTCCTCAATGACCACCTCCCTCTTCCTCCTCTGGCTTGTCAGCATTCCCCTCCTCCTCCACGCCGCCCCTGAACCCAGAGGTAAATTCATGCATAAGAATTTATTGATTATATATTCTCTATACCTCCCTGATTACTTCTTTATCTTAAATTTTTGATTTTCTTGCTTTGATGAAAATGTCGAATTAAACCATCCCATGCATTTCCAATTTTCATTGGGGCCTCAAGTGTCACCCGGAAAATGCATGCTATCTGTTTGATGAAATGCCAAAGTGACAATTAACTGCAAATGTCTGTTCTTACAAGGAAATGTGATTGCTGAGTTTTTTTTTTTTTTTTTTTATAAATGGGTTTGTTTTTTCTGAAATTGTGCGATAACTGCTTGTTTGAATTTCATCCTGACACTTACCCTGCTAATATATGTTGTCTGCATTGCATTTGCAGTTTGTAATTGTGTTTTATGGGGTTGAGTTATTATTGAGTAAAATTTCAATGCAGGTTACCTCCTAAACTGTGGTTCCCCACATGAGTTAGAACAAGATGGCCTCAAATACATCCCTGACAAAGGCTTCATAAATCAGGGGAACATAACAACCCTCGACAGAACTGACATCCTCCCCATATTGACAACCCTTAGATTCTTCCCCGACGTATCAGCCCGAAAATACTGCTACGAGTTCCAAGTAATCAAGGGACAAAATTTCCTCATTCGGACAACCTACTTCTATGGTGGTTATGATGGCGGTAAAGATCCTCCAGTGTTCGATCAAATTGTTGATGGCACAAAATGGAGCATTGTTAATACTACAGAGGATTATGTGAAAGGACTCAGCTCTTATTATGAGATCATTGTTGCAGCTAAGTCTAGGACTTTGAGCGTGTGTTTGGCACGAAATGAGCATACGGGTCCCAGTTCACACCCATTCATTTCTGCCCTCGAAGTTCAGCAGCTTGAAAAATCTCTTTATAATACTTCCAAGTTGGGGCAGTATGCTTTGGTAACTATCGCAAGAAGCCATTTTGGGGCCGATGGAGATATACTTGGGTATGGAATCTTTACCAATGTTCTCTTGGTTTCTTGAATTTCTTTGTGCATTTATACTTTGGTTCATGCAGTTGGTCCCATGTTGCGTAGAATTTCCAGATTTCTTGAAAATTTTCCGTTTGTTTTCTTGAATCTCTTTTTACTTTTCATTTTGGTTTTACAGTTGGTTCCAAATTTTAAAGAATTGTTGAGAAAACTTCTTGAATTTCTTGAGTTCTAAAAGATTTTTTTTTATTTTTTGTTGAGTGTCTTGATATCTGATGGTAAATATTTATGATTATGCTCTAGTTTTCCGGATGACCCGTTCGATCGATACTGGCAACCATTTGTAGATAACCACCCCTCAGTACAAAGCCACTCGAACGTAACGCCTTCAGCATTTTGGAACATGCCACCAACTAAGGCATTCACGACAGCGTTAACAGCCAGCAGAGGCAAAACTTTGGCACTACAATGGCCTCCTTTTGCTCTCCCGAGCAGCCATTACTACATTGCTCTCTACTTTCAAGACAATCGAACCCCAAGCCCCTATAGCTGGAGAATTTTCAGTGTCAGTGTCAATCATGAACCCTTTTACACGGATGTCAACGTAACCACTAGCGGTGTGACTGTTTTCGGGACGGAATGGCCTCTTCAAGGGCAGACAGAGATTGCATTGACCCCAAAAAGTGATATGCCGGTGGGACCTGTGATTAATGCTGCGGAGCTATTACAGATTCTGCCCCTTGGTGGAAACACATTCCCTAGAGATGGTACCTCTAAATTGATGGCTAACTTTATTTTCTCTGTTTGACTCATGCTATATATAAAGTACCCATTGCCACTTTTAATGCTCCCTCCGTCCCAGAGTAAATGTCACAAGTCAATGTTTGTAAGCTTTTTGTTATGTTTCCTTAAATTCTCTATCTCTTCTTTAGTGGTGTAGTATACTCTTACAAAGACACACAACGATAATTTCTTTACGAAAGCGTAGCTTAGTGATATCACCAAACATTACATCCTATTTTTAGAAATGAGACATTTATTTTGGGACAACCAAAATAGAAAGTGAGAAACTTATTCCGGGATGGAGGGAGTAGTAGTAAACTTCTAGAAATATTCAGATTACAAACACCCATGAAATGCATGAGAGTTGTCGTTACATTTAGATATGCTCTACAAAATCTTCCAAAAAGTATATTTTAGGCGCTTGTCAACATTTTCTTTTTTAATTTTCAAGTGGTCGATTTTTTGTTTCCTGGTGAATCTAATAATCTTGATTTTGTGATAGCACATGTATTGGAAGCTTTACGAAGAAGCTTAGACATCCCACCCGTTGATTGGAGTGGAGATCCGTGTCTCCCTATAGAAAATTCATGGTCTGGAGTAAAGTGTAACAAAGGGAAGCATGTTCGAGTTCTCTCTCTGTAAGTATTAATTTAGTAGCCAACACGTACCTATGTACTCTTTATATGTATGGGTTTAAATCTCCCTCTTGTAGCCTGCCCTGTTACGTTAATGGGTGATTCCCAAGACCCCAACCCAAACGGTTGTTTATATTGGGCGAGGACTTCGATATGTGAATGTTGTGATGTCCAACTATTTTGATCGATTATGCCCTAAATATTACTTCCTCCATCCTATGATAAATGTCGTATTTGACTTGTCAACGTTTTTAAGAAATGTGCTTTTACTTGTTTGCACATTACTTGCACATTGATAAAATCAAACTAAAAGCATTTCCTATTTTAGAAACTCGACATTTATTTTGGGATGGACAAAAATGGAAAGTGCAACATTATTTTGGGACGGATGGATTAACTTTGACAAATACAGCATAACAGATGCTAATTCTAGATTAATATTGTCAAAGTAATGACACATTTTATTTTTAACTCGTGGTCCATGGTGCTATTCTCAATGTTTTTTCTCTCCACTGTGTCTCTGCAGGAATCTAACCAACCTAGCACTATCTGGAGATTTGCCAGAAAACTTAGGCAATTTGACTGCACTTACGGATCTGTAAGTGGTTTTCAGTTGTCAGAGTTAGCTAACCCATTTGTAGTCGAGTAAATTACATTAATATGGTGAACGAACTTACTTACACAAGCATATATTTCAGTTGGCTTGGAGACAACAAGCTCTCAGGTGCTATCCCCGATTTGTCAAAACTCCACTCTTTGCAGACTTTGTAAGTTCCCAGAAAAAGTTCGCCTCGGATAATTTATGCAAAACTCGTTCATTAATATGTTGTGTTCCTAATATGAACAGACATCTGGAAAACAACAAATTTGAAGGATCAATACCTGAGTCCTTGGGCAAGCTCCCAAATCTTCGCGAAGTGTATGTTTCCAGATAATTGGTTTAGAGCACAAAAATCTTACTTATGCATCGTGTTGAGGTCTGACAAACTATCTTTGGTTAACTTTGAACAGATTCCTTCAGAACAATAACTTTGATAAGAACATTCCACCTTCCCTAAAGGACAGGAAAGACGTAAAGTTACAGTAAGAACAAATATCACATTTTCTTGCTGATCCTTGTCAAGAACAACGTTCATAGTATATACTATTTTCGCCTCACATAAACAATTTTCTTTACTATCTTCAGGTATTAGCTATACTGAACTAGTTTACGAGGAATTGGGAAGCTTCAGAGAAGAAGGAAAGGGAATTGTTGTGGAAAATGGGGATGATGGCCATGGGAAGACAACTGAGAGGGAGAAAGACGAGCATGTGCCTGTTTTGAAAGAGAAGAGAATCTTGATTGTCTTTGATTCTGTTGTAACTATATGAATGTAAAGTGTTAGCTGCATAACTGATAAAATTATGATAGTATGAAGTAAAGATTTGAGCCTTTGCAGATACACAGAGATCAACTGTGTGTATACAACTAAAGAGAGAACAACATTAGCAGGTACTTTTGTAGATTGGGATTCTGATTTATTCATTTTATTCATTTTTCTTTTCAACCATTGTCAGTTTTTGTTACTGTGGTGTGTGGTCGCGTAGGTTTTGCCTAGTAGGAGTCCAAATGCTATGTACAACTTTTTGTATATCACATTGATGATCTGACGACAGAGTTATTCATGACACGATCATGTGTATATATTAATGTCAACCCTAACAATTCATGGCTGTTGAATTATGAGTGACACATAATGTGTTACACAAAAATAGTAAAATAGTATAGCATTTGCTCTCGTGTACCTAGAACCTTTGTTTCTATCTTTTGTGAAATTCCATATTTGACGAGTTGTGCGGTAGAGATCGAGCCACATTGGCAAGTTAGTGAGATGTGGTGATGTTCAAACGGGTTATCCGGCCCGGCCCGCCTTTGCTCATGTCCGCGGGCTTGACGGGCTTGACCGGTCCGGCCCTCCCACGGATGGATAAAAGCCCGACCCGGCCCGTCCATTTGGTACGGACCGAAAGGTTCACGGGCCAAACGGATTTTGTCCTTTTTTTTTTAATCAGAAAAACTTTTAAAAAATTATAAAAAAAATTAAATGACTTAGACTTATTAAAATATATAATATAAATTAAAATACACATAAAAAGTGATTTAATATGTACTTTAATTTGTCTTTTATATTTAAATAGAGTTAGTTATTAAATTTAAGTTATTTGATAATAATTTTATTAAATTTTAAGGCATATAGTCTAGAATTGATTGAATTCTTCATTTAGGAAATAACAATGTCTTTAAGATAATAAAGTCTTAAAAAATTACAAAGTCTTCTACATAATAAAGTCATCAAGATAAAAATCTTCAAAGTCTTTAAGATAAAAAATAACAAAGTCTTCTACATAATAAAGTCGTTAAGATACAAAGTCTTCAAAGTCTTTAAGATAATAAAGTCTTCAAAGTCTTTAAGATACAAAGTCTTCAAAGTCTTCTACAAGGGTTAGTTTCTTTCATCTTGTTATTATGAATTATTGTTCATAGCGGATCTAGGCTATTGGGTTTTAATCATGTCTGTCTTCCACTGCGCATGATTGCACGAAACCCAACAGTCAAATGTCATAATTAAATCTCATAATAGTCATACCATTTGAATCCTTAGACCTGAGATTATCATGGTCTTCCACATGATGAACATTATGTTTGACGTACTCAAACGCTACCCTTAACCGGGTGGTTATAAAGGCTACGATTGGCATAATCGGATTCCTGTAGGGAAGAATGATAAGTCAAGATGAGATTTGTCCCTCTCTCAAGAGAGATATCTGCTTGGCCTCTCGATGAGTGAGATTGATAATAGTGTACGGCCGTACCCAAATGAATTGATGTGTTCAATATCATTTGCTCAAATCAATCTACCCGGGATCGAGAAAGCATTGGACAACATAAGTTGACTTGGACCATGACTTATGTCCAATATGATATCGCGTGACAAAAGGATTATGATATGTTCTATAAGGTTACTTTGAGCTTTCAAAGTTATACTAATTGGGTAGTCATAATGGCTTGCTAGAGTCCGCTTATGACTTACGGGTTCTGACTCGTTCAAACTCGTTGCCAACTTAGTATAATCCTATTGGGTCACACACAATAGAACGGATTGAAAAAAGGCTAAAATTCTGGGAAAATAAACTGGCCACCGTACGGCTCTTGGAGTGGCGTACGGCTCCTGGAGAGCCGTACGGCCGCCCCGCTAGTACCAGTCTAGTTTATTCAGTTTTCTTGACAGAAAAGGAATCCCGACCCCAAAAGGAATTAGGTCAAACCCTCATATAAGATATCCAGCCGGGTTTGACAGTCTCAAATGGTGATTTTGGAAATCACAAATAATTGTTTTAGAAACAATAAATTATAGAGAGGTATGATTATTTACTTTGAGATTCATGATCGTCAAAATACAATAATCAATGAAGCAAGATAATTCGACGAAGAAATCGTTTCTTCACCAAGCCTTGTGTCTAGCAATCCAGATCAAGAAGGTGTTCTTGATATCCGCTCGACGTGTGGATACCGATGGAGGGTGTTTCCTTTAGCACCTTAAAGTCTGTGTTCATGGATGCGATCTTCAAGGGTTAGTTTCTTTCATCTTGTATTTAGTTTAATCAACATGCACGGATCCGGGCTCTTGGGTGTTTGATTTTATCTGTTTATTCCACTGCGCATGATGCATCAAAACCCAACAATTTATACATCTATATAATTTCAATATGAATTTGATTATTAACTAATTCAAATTGGACCAAATTATCATAAGTTTTTAATTACTCCCTCTGTTCTGAAATAAATGTAAAAGTTTTGATAGCTAGGATAGTCAGAAAAAATAACGAACAGAGACGCAGTGTAGATACTGATATGGTTACACCAGGAACTACACCAAACAGAATTTGTAGCGGAATTTAAATCAAACACGAATTATTTAACACATCTACACCAATATGCTGTAGACAACAAAAACCTCTCTTTATTAAAACGTTATGAATGATTACAAAGAAAAAAAATCAAGAGAAGCTACCAAATATTAAAACACTAAACACTAAAAACACAAGTTCTATGAACAACTTGTCTCACAAAAGAAACTCTCACAAAAAAGCTCTCAAACTCAGATCTAAACTCTCTAAATACCCAGGAAATAATGAAGCCTTGGAATTTTTTTATAGACAAAGAAGTCTTCACCAAGTATGGTCATATCTTGGAGATTACTCAAAAGAGATCTACTCCATCTCCTCCTAAAATATTGCTCATATCCTTGAATGAGAGATATCTACACAAACAAATACAAAGATATACACCAAATCTAACCAAATCATTAGTAGGTTAGTAAAAAAAAGAATATTAATAAAAAGATATTTACAATTCTACCTAAAATAAAGAAAGACATAAATCTTAAATTACACATGAAAATAAAAATAAATATGTGAAAGTATTCACACTTACAAAATGTCACACGTGGTCAACTAAGTTGAACTTTGACCAAAAAAGTTACTCCCTCCTTCCCGGAGTAAGAGTCATACCCCTCATTTGCACGCTTATTAATAAATATTGGAAGTGATGTAAATGTTGTGAGTATAAAAGTAAATTAGGAGAGATAATGAGTGAGAGAGAATAGTGAATTGATTGATGTTATGAGTATAAAAGTAAAATAGGAGAGAGAATGAGTGGGGTGAATAGTAAAGATTCTTTGTTATTTTAGGAATATGACTCTTACTATGGGACGTACCAAAATGAAAAGTATGACTCTTACTCTGGGGCGGAGAGAGTATAAAAATCTAAGCATTTTCAGACTATTTTGAAAATGGTTATTGATACATTAATAGAAACACTATTCATAACTATTTTTTAATTTTAATGAAAAATAATTTTGCATTATAAAATGGTCATCAGGAAACACTGGAAAATGGGGAAAATGTTTTCCAAGGAAGTGGTTTTCCTCCGTTCCTAAGACTACCAACAATGGTTTCAACTCCCCTTCCCATTTCATACAATCACTTTAACACTTATCCTATCCACCTCATTTTTCATACACCCCTTTCATACAACCCCCTACAATGGTAAGTTGAAAAAAAAAAAATCATCTCCCTCTCACTCATCATTCTATACCCCACTACTTTTATATCATTTTTATTTTTTATAGGGAAAAAAATAAAATTAAACGGACCAATGAGTGACAGACACGTGGCAAACACAAGAAAAAGAAAAAAAAAACCGCCCTGCGCTGCACCACACGCGCCCTGTCGGGCCGTGTGGTGCACGCGCCAACGCCGGGCCAGTTGGGGCACGCCACGTGTCTAAGATGCCAGCTTTCTCAAACTTTCAACCCGTATGAATTATTTCATCCCCCAAATTCAACACCCCCAAATTCAACCACCCCCACAATGGTTTCATACAACCTCCCCCCTTTCATACACCATTTCATACCCCCATTGCTCATAGTCTAAGGAAAACGTTTTCCTTACCTCCACCTAAGGAAAACGTTTTTCGGAAAATGCTAACACTTCAATTGTTGTTTTAACTCCAATTTTTGTTTTACGAGAATTATTTTTTAAATATACCCAGTTAATTAAAAAATGTCAAAAAATATTTTATTTTTATGAATATTTTGCAATATGTTAAATTATTAACTTTAGTCCATTATAATTACAAAACTACATTTCCATTTTACTTTATAATTGAAATTGGAGATAATGACTAATTTATTGATTATTTCTTTTTAATATACTATACTCTAGGTGATCAAAATTAATGTATCTAAAAAAGTTTTCCGGAAAGCATTTTCTTAAAATTCACCAAACATTGGAAATTACATTTTCCGGAAAACATTTTCCAAGAAATCGTTTTCCGGTAAACATTTTCCAAGAAATTGTTTTCCGAAAGTTATTTTCCGCGAAACAAACGGAGCCTTAGTATATGATTTTGACGACGAAAATGGTACTATTATATAATTATATAATTAATTTTAAATCAACAATAAATAATTTGGGTCTCCAAAACAACCACGCACCTCCAATTTACTGGTTGCGCTACTGTCCAAACTCCAATCACAACCTCCCCGGCTAAGGGAACGTCATCGGACTTAACTACCATCCTTCCACCCTCTCTCTCTCTCTCTCTCACACACACACACACACACTCATATGCTTCAATTGGGGGAATGTTTCCTATAAACCCTAGCTCCATTCTTTCCCTTTCTAAATCCTCCGTCCTTTCACTCCCCACTCTTTCGCCACCCTCCACCTCCGTCCGCTGCCGCGCCGCTGACCTCCCCGTCGGCCCTTCGTCCAGTCGCTGGTGGTTTAACCTAGCCATTTCAGCTGCCGACGCCTCCAGTAGCGGCCGTATCAATTATGACTCCGACTGGACGCCTCCGGCTGCTCCGGAGAAAAAGAGGAATGCCGGCGGCAACAATAACACTAAGGTTAATGCCAAGGAAAGGTGGTCGCGTGACCGAGAGAGTTACTTGACTGATGATGACGATGCCCTTCCGCTCCCGATGACTTATCCTGACTCGTCTCCGGTCTCACGTGACGAGATTGACCGTCGACTTCGTTGCGATCCCCAAATTGAGGTCAGATTTCTTATTTATATCATTTAGTTGGTGGCGGAGTAAATTAGGATCTTTATGAACAGAATTTACAGATTCTTACTGTTACATTGCATTAAGTTTGTGTTAAATACCTTTAGTGGCCTTTGTCAATCGGGTCAATCTTTACCAGTACAATTACAATTGCACCAAAGAGAATGGTCAAAAAAGCATTGTACTCAAATTAAATAAGGTAGGCTGATTTGATTTGAGCCGAGTTGGTAGGATAAGAACTTAATTCCAATTGAAAGGGTGAATCCATGTGTGAACACTTTCTAGACTGAAATGTGGCTAGTAGCCTAGTAGTGCTACTCAAGAACTGTTATTAATGTTACTCTATTGAACTTCATTGAAAATACCTGAGTATCATACAAAATTACTTGATTTACCAGAATTAACGTTACCCCACATCTAAACAGTTTGTACTGCAATGACGGCTTCACATTAGTAAAAGCCCGTAAGACCGCCACTTCCAGAATTGCTAGTGAGGCTCTTGAGCTGGTGAATATACCAAAACAGGAGTATACTCCAATGTAAAAGGTCCATATTCTTCACAATAGCTTGCCAACCTTCAATGATAGCAAAATTTATTGATTTTCTCCCCTTTTCTTCATGAGAAGAGCTTTCACGTCATAGATGATTCATTGTTACATACGACCGAAGCAGACCCTTTTGAACTAGATATTAGGCATTTCGATGTAGCTACCTGAATCAAGATTCATTAGCACTTGACCACTCAACGAGGGTAGATGAAGAAAGACAATATCTGCCATTGTAAAAGCAGCTTAGTCACCCTTTACGTCTTGGCATGACTTTCTTCTATCAGTGAACCCGCTTCTTGTTTGCCTAGATTGAAAGGGGGTGCCATTTACTATCCTTGTTCATGAAGCCTCTGCTATTGGAGCTATAAAAGTATCTTTGAATAATGAATCTGGAGTAGGAGCAAATAGGCATTAATCTTAACAAAAAAGATCAATGTCTCTTGTTATTTGAGTGAAGATGTATCTGTTGTGCCATACATAGAGCAGTAATGTAGTCTGTGGTGGACTCCCTTCTTTTTTCTTCTATACAAACCATCATAAAAACTAACAACTTTACCTTATAATTATCCACCTTTTCGTCCACTAACTGAACACTCCCTCCGTCTTATTTGAAAGGGCACTTTCTGCCATTTTGGGTGTCCCATTTAGAAGGGTACATCCAAAAATGGAAAATTTATATCACACTTTATTCAAGGGGACCCACTTGTCATACTTACAACAGCTATTCACTAACTATTCTCTACCTCACTATCTCTCCCCCACCCTAATTTTCATACTCACATTAATACATTATTCAACTCATTTAAAAAAAAATCCATGTTGGGTCAAATGTGTGCCCTTTTAAAGAAGACGGAGGGAGTACTTACCATAGTCATTAAAGGCGTAAGGCGAGAGGCGGGCGAGAGGTTCCTAGAAAAGGCGAAAGGCGTGGCGGTTGAAAGGCGGCCGAAAGGTGAGCAAGGCGGTAAAATAGAACAAAAAAATAGTATCATAATATATATATATATGTAACATATACTCCCTCCGTCCCATTTTAAACTTCAAAAATTTCCATTTTGGGTGTCTCATTTTAAACTTCAAAACCTAAAATGGAAAGTTTTTTATACTTCTTTATTTGTGGGCCCCACATGTCATACTCACAACAATTACCCACTAACTATTTCCTACTACCCCGCTTTCTCTCTCCTACCAAACCATCTACACTCACAACACATCACCAATTCTTGAACCCAATTTTTTTTTGAAGTTTAAATTGGGACGGAGGGAGTATTAAACATGGCTCAAACATGATATGAACAAGACTTTTGCATTAAATAAAAGTCACAATTCCACACATAATAGCAACTTAACACAACTAATACCCCCCAAAAGAGAATTATATGACAAAAGACACATTTGATGTTCAAATTAGTAAACAAGTAGTCGTTTAAAAGCGCGAAAATAAATTTCAAAGCATGTGAAAAGAAAATTACATATGAAATTAAGCTAATATATAATTTCAAATGTATAATTCCCATAGTTATTAAAGACCCAAGGAGCACAATGGAGCAAAAGGTGAGCCCGGAGCCTAGGCGCAAGGCGGGCGCGCGCCCGAGAGACGAAGCACAAAAAAATGCCTTAAAATATTTAAAATATAGAAGCATAAAAGAAACAAGCATAAATAGATGTTCTAACAAGCATAAATAGAAGTTCTAACACAAGGACTCTTAAGTCTAATTATTGTTGGGGAAACTGATCATAGTTATTTCATGGCAAATGCAACACACACTGACACAAACTGATAGTACTTTCATTAAAATGATTTTTTTTTTTTTTTTTTTTTTATCATTCATTATGTAAAGAAAAGTAAAATGTCCAGTATCATATTGTTCATTTCGTAATGCAGCATAGAGAAAATGAAAAATGAGATTAAATTTAAATCAATGGAGACTAAAAAATGAGACTAAGATTAGTTACACAACACTGAAATTAGTAGGAAAAAAAACTAAGATAAAAAAAGATAACAGGAAATAGGAAGAAGATGACTGGAAAAAGAAAAAAGATAACATGAATTAGAAAAAAAGATAGCTGGAAATAAGAAAAAAGATAACTGGAAGTCTGGAAAAAGAAAAAGCTGTTACCGGAAGGTCGCCTGAGGTAGCAGGAGGTCGCTGGAGGGTCACCGGAGGTCGCAGGAAGTCGATTGAAGGAGTCGCCTACTCTTATATAGAGTAATCGTGCGTGTACGGAGAGGGTCGTGGGAGAGGAAGAGGGTATTAGGTTTAATTAGGATGTAGATGACGGTCAATTGCCGTGTCCGGAGATCAGCGCCTCGCCTAGCGGAAAAAAGCCCTAAGATCGCGCCGCGCCTCGCGCCTAGGCGCGCCTTTAATAACTATGATAATTCCATATTGGGGATGAATATAAGAGATGATTAAAACTTCAAATAACAAAAGGGGACCCAAATTAAAGAGAAAAAGCAAAGTAAATTAGTAAACATAATAATAGTTGCAAACCTCCATTTAAATATTAGAAAAAAAGAAAGTATTGGTATTGTTTTTGTCACACTTCTTTGTCACCGTTCTATTTAGTTGTTTATCGCACTTATTTTCTTCCAATCACTCGAGATAAATTAGGGCTATTTCTGTTTCTTTCGCAAACCACAAGCTATCTTTACCTCATATTTTTTTTAAAGAAAACATTTTAAGTTAATACATTAAAACTGAAACTACAAAATGACACAGTTTAACATTATACACATATGCCTATTATGCCTTTTGCCAAAGGCGGATACCTCACACCTCTTGCCATAATCAAGAAAGGCGTCCTCTGGGCGAAAAGGTGCATTACAGCCCGCCATAAAACTAAAAGGCGATCGACTCCTAAATGCGCCAAAAAGGCGAGGCGGGCGAGAAAGGCGCTAGCCTTTCACAACTATGGTACTTGCTATTCGTAACTATCATTGGGCGTCCCGCATTTACTTGTCGAAAATATTGTCCCAGCATCTTGGTGTGGATTGTATGTGACTGATTTTGTTAATCAAATGAAACTGAAGAACACTGCAAATGTGGTAATGATATATCCAGAAGGAATTGTCAATTTTAGTATGTCGGAAGATTGTTTTAATTCTTTATCATTATCTTTTTGCAGGATTGCAGGGAAGTTGCTTATGAATGGACAGGGAAATGTCGTAGCTGCCAAGGGTCGGGACTTGTTGATTATTATCCTAAAAGAGGGAAAAAAATTATCTGCAAATGCATTCCTTGCCTCGGGATTGGTAACATTCCCCTGTATCCCCCCTTATTTTCATTCGTCATCATTCATGTTCATTGTTTACTGTTTGCTGTATTTGTTTAATTGATGGTGTATAGCAATTGACCGCAATTGTAGAAAGTGACCCATTCCTCCTTGAGTAGAATTAAGCTGTTATCCGAATCAATACACCTAGCTTAATTGATGGTGTATAGCAATTGACCACAATTGTAGAAAGTGACCCATTCCTCCTTGAGTAGAATTAAGCTGTTATCCGAATCAATACACCTAGCTTAATTGATGGTGTATAGCAATTGACCGCAATTGTAGAAAGTGACCCATTCCTCCTTGAGTAGAATTAAGCTGTTATCCAAATCAATACACCTAGCTTAAGTAAGAGTAATGATCTTACGGACGAAACTATAAGGCAAAAAGGATATGAAAGTTAACAAGCTACGATAAATTCACAGAATAAACAGGAGTGTAATGGTATTGTTTATTTCATGGATTTTTAAGAAAGAATGAGGAGAACAAATATTGCATCTCTTTGGTACTTAGCTGAATGGGGCAATAAGAGGTTCTTTCACGCTCTCCTCATTAGTTAAAAATGAAGAGGTTCTATCCAGATTCCAGAAATTATTTTCATTTTCCGTTCTCATCCTGGACTCGGCTGATTGTATCAGTTTGGATGCTCGTTTCTTCAGAGTTACAACACTCGAAACATGATGGTGATGTTCAATATTAGAAGTCCTAGTACTACAACCATGTCACATGTCATTCTACTTGCTTTTTTGGTTGGCTTTTCCATTCATATGGAGACTCCACCTGCACATTATTGTATATTTTTACAAAGTTATTTCTTGAGTCTTGGGTTGTGCCTTCTCATGGGGGTTCTCTTTCTCCTTGTCCTTTCCAGTTCTATGAAAAAGTAGACCTCCAATATCAATGTCTTAGAATTGTGCCGTTTCTCTTTTGATTTGTATGTGAATCTTATACTTGGTATTGCCCGTACAGGATATGTGCAGAAGATGACAGCACGCAAGGATATTGATGTGATGGAAGATTTGGATAATGGGAAACCACCTTAACTCAAATAATTCAGATACTTATCTTCATCTTAAGCGGCACTTTTTTCTGTTGTATAGCTTCCATGAGTTCACTATTTATATTCATCCAGGTGTCTTTGTTGTAATTCTTGAGCAACCTTGCTTAAAATTCGTCATTAAATTTTGTTTAATTTTAACAAACCCGGGGGGGGGGGGGGGGGGGGGGGAGAATCTGTGGTACCCCTTACTTCCTCGATAGTAAAGGAAACCGCCCCCAAAAAGATGTTGGGCAGAATCAAGAAAAGCTACCTTTGCAAATGAATCAAGAATACTTCTTTTTTGCTTTTGTTATCTTTCCACCTTTACATTCATTTCCTTGGTAATCTGGTTGCTTGCAAGTTGCTTAGGAATAATATTATTCTGCCTTATCGGACAGGAATGCACACCTGGATATATACAACATTCAGTATTTCTTCTATATAAGGGTCAGATTTATGACATTCCTTTTGTATGCTATTGCTTTTTTATAATTGAACAGGTTGAAAAAAAAAAATGTCGAAAACCAGTTTTCTAGATCTCCAGTATAACATCTCAAAGCGGAAATTCCTGAGGAAACCATCCAGAATGTTTTCTTCCGGCGACCGACAAAGCTCCGGCCTGCCATCACCTTTCCAGCCAAACATAGAGGAGCTGAAGCGAGTCTTTGACAAATTTGATCGCAACAAAGATGGCAAGATATCTCAAGGTGAGTATAAAGCTATACTGAAAGCACTGGGAAAGGGAAGCACAAACAGAGATGTGCAGAAGATATTTGAAGTTGCTGATATAGACGGGGACGGATTCATTGATTTCAAGGAGTTTGTGGAAGTGCAGAAGAAAGGAGGTGGGGTGAAGACGGTTGATATACAGAGTGCGTTCCGGGCGTTTGATTTGGATGGGGACGGGAGGATTAGTGTAGAGGAAGTGTATGAACTGTTGAAGAGGCTTGGAGAGAGGTGTAGTTTGCAGGAGTGTAGGAAGATGGTGAGTGGTGTGGATAGTAATGGGGATGGTGTGATTGATATGGATGAGTTCATGACTATGATGAGCAACAATACTCTTAATATTTGAAATTATTCAAGGTTGTTTGCGTAAAGGTGTAGGTGTGATGTTTCCTCTTTAATAAGCATTTCCTAGCCATTTGTCAAGAAATTGGTCTGGCTTTGTAATTGTTATTATAGTATGTAGCTTTAAGATTGTTGTTGCAAAGATGAAGTTTGTCAATTCAATTCCCACTTTTGTTCTGCATCCTCTCTCTCTCTCAAGTCATATTTATGAACCTGAAACTGCTGTAGCGAGACACGGGAATTTGTTGCTGCAGGGCTTACAGTCGTGATCTAACCACTTGTCTTTGCTCACTGTGTTGGCAAATTGTGTCCCCTACTGAGCTAAAAAACATCTCAAGTATTTGAATTCAATTTATTTGGCTGAACAGTCCAGAAGCAAACCGATTGTTTCTTCCCATGGACGAAGAAGAAATTCATTCTCTCTGAACCCAGCTCCGAGTCGAGCGATGAATTCACCGGCGAACCTGATGACACACTTCCAAATCTGGTAGCGATGGACTTGACGAAAATCTGAAGAAAAATCGCAATGCTCTCGTAAGGTCCGTTTGATGATCTATTTACTCTTATTCACTTACGAATTTTGCGTATGATTCGTTTTTGTTAATCAAACACTCCCTTCGCCATTCTCTTTCGATCGTGATGCATAAAGTCTATAGAAATGTTCAAACCCCATAGAAAATGTTTCATCTTGCTTAGTTTTGAATAATTTGTTGCCCTTAGAGTCAAATTCAGTTGAGGAAATGCGTGTGTGCTTATGCCTAAATTGTCAAGATAACTTTACAAATGTTGGAGTAAATAGAGCTTGTAGTGTTAGAAAACTTGGGGTTTAGGGTAATTGATAATCCTGGATATTGATTGAATCGTGTACAATCCACTATCCGAGTAAAGTATTTCGACCCTTTAAGCCTAGGTTTCACGAAATCTTCACTGGGATAAGACAATCAAAACAATCTGTATCTTAGGCCATGAAAACAGATCAGAAACTTAGAGTATTATTAGGGTTTTTCGTAGAAGAAACATGAGACCAAAATCTGTTTTATAAACAGATGGGAAGAGGGATCAGATATGACTGTTGGCATCAAACAGTCATACTTGTTAGCCAACAGTAGTGTCCTTTGCGGGAAAAACTGGCGGGAATTAATTGGAGTACAAACAATACCGTTTAGGTTTCGGGGCACTGCCCCGAGCCCCGCGAGGGGCTGCTTCCCCTCGACCCCCGCCCGCTCTGTTGGGAGCGGGACCCCAACAAGGGGCGCTGCCCCTTGACCCCGCAAGGGAGCGCAGCCCCCTTGACCCTGCTTCTTTATCGTGGTCGAAAACATATTGACTCAAAATGAGTGTGTACTCCACACTAATATGAGATCGCATTGGTCTCTAGTAAATCCAATTACATAAAATCGTTGATGACACTAAAATCACCAACATGTAGTTTCATGTTGATGCAGGTTACATTTGTCTTTACAAACCAAATCAGTGGAAAAGCTTCTTCATGTTGATTCAATGGTAAACCAAAAGACAGATGAGGTATATGCTGATAACAACCTCTCCAATTCATAGGAAAATTTAAAACCAAAATCCATGTTAAAATCTCAACATCAGCAAACATGTTCATCAATTTTTTTTTCTTTCCAAAGGTGCCCCCCTATCAGAAGCAAGTTACCTGCTTCTCTTAAAACATTGCAAAGAGCTCGCATCAAGTCAATAAGAGAACCAGTACAAGGTAAATCATATACTATCATTTTATTCGTGGAACTCACTTGCCATACTCGTAATTAACTTTCCACTCACTATCATCTACCCCACTTTCTCGCTCCTTCATACTCACAAGTCACAACACCTACTTTTAAAACACTTTTCCTTTATTTTCGTTTCTAAAATGAAATGGGTCGTTTTTTATGGGACGGAGGGAGTATCATTAAATGATAACGCCTTTCTACGAAATCACTTATCTAATAAAGACTCTTCCGATGATGACGATTTTGCATGAATTCAATTTACTTTGTATATTATTATTTGTTTCATCACAAAATACGTTACAAACAATTTGATTCTACTTCTCACTTTTACTGTTTACTAGACAACTTCTGAGTTTAATCAGAAAAAAAATGAGAAGCTATGTTGCATTGTGCGAATTGGATCCAGTGATTGCCCACATGAGTGTCCATTAATCTACACAAGCGATCTTAACACACACGACGGATGTCCAAGTGTAAACTATACATATTCTCGGCGACTCAGGATTTGGAAAGTTTATTATTTGTTCATTGCAATAATATGTTAACGGTGAATGTTTTATCTAAAAAAATAAATTCATGGGTTAGAGCGAGAAGTTAATGAGATGGTGGCTGTTAAATGGTAAAATAGGGAGAAATGGCAAGAGTGATTCTCATTGGGACAGAGGTAGTAACTAAGAAGGATATAATCCAGGTTATCTGAAGAAGAAATTGTGTTTTGGATAGAAGAGAACGACAACATACGGTTTCATATAGGTGACCTTAAGTAATTGGGTACTGGCAACAATAAAAGTTAAGAGAAAATTGTCCCAGTGGGTCCGGTCCGTTCTTAGAAATCCTCAGTCTGGTGGTCTATTGTTACCTCATTCATCAATTTATTTATTTTTCTAACCCTTTGTCATTCTCTAATATATATTCACCCAATAGCTGGAAGTTATGCGCTTTATTCATTCAGTGGCTTGTTTCTCCTGTTGTTTGGATGTATGAGTTACATAATGCGATATCATCTGTAAGTGGTTGTTCAATTAATATGATCATGTTCCTACATGGATGATGGCCTTATTGTTATGTGTTTTGTCATATTTGAAAAACGACTGAGTTGCTCTTCTTGGTATTCATTTTTGTGCACATTGGTATACTTGAACATTCAGCACTATAATATTGACTTTATTTATTTTGAGAGAGAGACGAACATGAACATGGGAGAGATACTGATAGCAATGAGGAGTGGTGGACATCAAGTAGTAGCGAAGATGATCAGGAGGCTTATGCCTGTGATTGTACCAGATGAAAGTAAGAAACAGAAAAACTATTGTTGGCTCAATGGTTAAGTCACTTGTAATTTTTGGTCTTCAAATAGTTTCATAATACCAAATTTTTATCTTGCTTCCATAACTTTGCTGCCACATGATGGTAAAGATGCTTGCTTAGACTAATAGGTCGGTTTTAGCAACCTTCATAGCAAAATCTTCCTTGTTGTATAACTGAATTGGCCACGATTATATATATATAGGGTCGTGCTCCTGTGAGAACCTAAATATCGTGAGAACTTGGATACATTAGATTTTTACCTAATGTATCCAATGGTTCACTTGGATACATTACTTGGATACATTAGGTAAAAACTAATGTATCCAATGGTTCACTTGGATACATTGGATACATTACTTGGATACATTAGGTTCTTACCTAATGTATCCAAGTTCTCACGGTTCTCACGATATTTAGGTTCTCATTTGAGCACCTACCTATATATATATATATATAGAAAGATTACCCCTAAACTTAAGAGATCAGAGAAACTGCTCTCAGAGCAGATAACAGAAGCTGTGTGCAATTCAGTAGGCAAAATTGAACCAACTTGAGCACGAGTCTTTTCCTAAATTTGAGGGTTACTGGATTATGTTAAGGATACATGGAGCAAATCTAAGTGACTGTTTAATGCATCCTAGGGGTAGACTATTAAGTTTTTAGCCGTCCAGGCTTAGATCCTTGGACCACTTTTTTTGTCACTAATTTAGGAAGACCTTTGGAGATAGGGTTGTCATTAGTCCTTTCTCTAGTTCCAAGAGACAAATTGCACTATATGAGTTGGTCAGAGAGATAGTTGACATTTCAAGTCAAGTGGTTAGCCCTTTAGAGATGCATGCAAACTGACTCGAGTGAAACATTTTATGGAACTAATCAAAATGTGTATGTGTGAGAAAAGGGTGGTGGGGTGGGGTGAGGGAGAGGGAGAGTGTTCGTTCTAGTAAAAATGTGGTGGAGAGAAGGGTAGCTAAGCAAGATGAATTCAACTTACTCACAGGTCACACGTGTTGGCGGGTTTTACCCATTTCAACCAGTATACATTAACGGGGTGAGTCGGGTTGGGTAAATAACAAGTAGGGTTAGGCGGGTTACCGGGCAATGGGTTGGTATTGACAGGCCTAGGTAGCTTTGAGGAGAATATAGGCAACATGCAAAGCACCATATTTAGATATAGAATGGTATTTTTCTCTTGATCTAACGCTGGAATTTGTGCCAAGAAAAATGATAATGAAAGAAGATGGGAAAAAACAGGTTGTTTAAATTAGAGCAATAAAAACAAAATTTGCTCACTAGAATGGAGACCATAAGGGAGACAAATGACCTTAGACCAAGGTTTGCCACATCTGTTCATTGAGGTTGATCCAATGACCTTTCAAATAAAAAAAAAATATTAATGCTTCTTGTGTTAAGAATCAACAATCTGTCAGAAAATTCATTAAGGATTCCATTAAAGTAGATAAACCATGTGAAAGTCAGTAAGTAGTGTATTATCAAATGAAATGGATTCCTTTTACTTCAAAACCCCCCATGTTAGCAGTCAATTAAGTTCATGTCTGTAAGTTGATTCTTATTGAAAAGCACATTCCCACATGATCTTTAGTAATTTGGAAGCATTATGCCCCAATTTTACCATATGTTGTATATATCCTTTTTTTTTTTTTTTTTTTTCCGTGTTTCCTTTATCTCGCTATGTGACAGTGAGGATGGATGAATCTTGTTTCGTGTTCTTTCTTTCTTCTAATTTTTGTTGTTATCAGAATCTCGAGTACTGCGCTGATTTATCCATATTTCCAAGTCAGTAAATATATAATGTGCTCTTATAGGAAGCAAATTGCTTGTTTATCCTGCTGTTGGCATATACTCCCTCCGTCCCAAAATGATTTTTTCGTTTGTCACTTTTCATAGTCCTAAAAAGTTCTTCCCATTTCTACAATTTAGGCTTAAAAGTGCATAAACAAAACATGGCTAGTGAAGCAAGTGTTCATATTCTTAAAAACTTTGAATAGTCAAATGGGAAGATCGTTTTGGGACGGAGGAGGGAGTATTATTATTAAAGCAAGGCCTAGCGCAGGAGACCTCCAATTAGGACCTAGAAATGGTTTACTACATGTAAAAATTTACTCATGCAAGCAGTGGGATGCTTTTGGCAATTCAATCACAGATCATACACGGGCTGATCTTACATTCGCGTAGTAAAATTAACTTGTGTTTTAATGGTTTTGCCTGTATGTTCCATGTGACATAAAAGTTGTTCTGAATCTTGTTTCTCAATTTTACTCCCCTCTAGACCCGTCGTGGTCTCGAGCCTAGTGTATTTTTTTTTTCTGTTCCCTTAATGTAACATATGGGAGAAGGTGTGGTTATATCTTCAAAGAAGAGATCTTGTGTGAAAAGTGTTGTTGCTGCAGCTCTCAAAGAACATGATTGCTTGATTTAATCTGGGCATGTTGTGATTAAGGTAGTGAATAATAAAAAGTAGACATCTTTACTTACTTTGTGTTGTTTTCACACTGCTTTTTTACACTCCTTAAAAGCAGTGATAACCATAAACTATTGTGGTTATAGAAAATGAGCACATCTAGGGAAGCCTTACTCAGATGCCTCCCCCCTAAATCTCAATTTAACTACTCCCTCTTTCCCGGAAACATAATTTCATTTTGACTTTTTATAGTCAACAAAAATACCATTGGTGACGATCTAATCATTCTAGTGAACTTTGAAAATCTGTATTTGATAGATCATTAAGTGATATATTAAGTGATATGTCAATAACAATTTTTAGAATTTCATTTTGTAGAGGTGGAAAATTGTTGCTTGGGTGTAACGAAAGTGTAGTAAAACTTTGTCAAGTTTGACCCACTTTTTACGTGGTCAAAGGGATTGAGCATCTACAGCTCATTCATCAGCTACTAGTATTTAATTTCAAGAAAGATAATATGATCCAAAACTCCTTTTTTTTTTTTTTTTTTTGGGAAGAAAGTTGCAACACAAAAAACTACCCTTTACTTGGCTTTACACCCTTAGGCTTTAGCCTTAGGACTCCTCCCTAGAACAAATCTTTGTTCATCCCACCCTCTTCTCACTTGCCAACAAAATCAACTCCCTTTTTGCCTTTACACCTCTCCAACCTTCCATGTGAAAAAGGGATCTAATTGGCTCTTTTGCATATATCTATTTTTTGAAAGTTTGTATCATATCATTTAAGGCAATTGCCATCGTGTTACAAACTCCTATCAAGTCTATTACAGAATTTTGCATATATCTATTGAAATGTCCATTTAAGGCCCAACATCTGTAACAAAACAAGATCTATACCATAATAAAAGTAACTAAATTTGAGATTAAGAGGGTCTGTACAGTCTAACTAATCGTACATCAATCAGATTTTGTAATAGATGACTTACATTTATAAGGTAAATGAGTTATATTTAATTACGTGTGTATTGAGTTTCATCAAAAAGAGTGAAAATGATTTACATCTTTTATTACCAGAGTTAGATTCTATAGTAACATAAAACCGACTTTTGTGCACAGGCCCCAAATTCTTTGATTTGTTTTGTCATGCACTCTTTCACCTCCCGTCTCGTAAGACTCATTTTAGTTGTCATAATTGACAACGTATTGAATAAATTTATTTATTTTATTTATTTATACATTGTTAGTATCATAGTAAAATTATACAAAGAGTATTTTATTATTTAAAAATGAAACAATTATTTTAGGACGATTGAAAAAGAAAACAAGGCCCTTATAAGATGGAGAGAAAAATAAGGTTTGGTTGCATAATCTTGAACATAAAATTGTTGAGCAACTGTTATTCCTACTATCAAGTCGATCTGATCATTTACGGGCGAAAATGACATCTTGTATAATCAGTAAGTTAATACTCCATCTGTTCCAGAAAGATAGTCTCATTTTGATTTTTTATGGTCAACAAATATGGACTTTGACCAAACACTAGTGTCAATCTAATCATTCTAGTGAAATTCTAAAAGTTGTAATTGATTAATCATTAAGCGATTTATCAAAAACACATTTTAGAATTTTGTTGTGATAATTAGATTGACACTAATACTAATGTTTGGTCAAAGTTTAATTTTGTTAACCATAAAAAGTCAAAATGAGACTATCTTTCCAAGACAGAGGGAGTAGTACTGTAACAACAATTAATATATTTCTACCCCAACGCAACAAGATCTCAGGGTGTATACAGGTCATCCAGATTTGTTGAGGCAACCTTGCCAACTTCAACTTTACTAAACGAAAATTTTAAATTCATACTACTCACTCTCTCCAGCCACAAATATAAACGAAAAAAAGACAATTTTCTTTAATTTAAATATAAGTAAATTTCATCAATAACAATACAAAGCTCATAAAATATAATTGCATTTAACACTCTTTTATAAACCAATCACTCATTGTCAATTACTGTACAAGTATATAACTATTACATACTTAATACGAGTATATATTACTTTTGTGGTGTATAGAAAGATTTTATACACTTAGTGTAAATGTATCAACTTCCATCTAGTAGTGCTACTCTTTGACTTCACATTGCACAAAGTGCTACTTTGCACTAAAAACAAGAAAAGATTGTGCAAATAGAAAATTAGTTGTGCAAATAGAAATTCCCTTTTTAGGAGGGATGGTTTTTAGATTAGGAGGGAATCCATCTAAGACACTTGGCATTATTTTATTTGTGGTGTATAGAAAGGTTTCCTTACACTTTGTGCAAGTGTAGCCTTGATGATTGTGGAAGTTGATACATTTACACTAAGTGTATAAAATCTTTCTATACACCACAAATGTAAGCATGACACGTGACATTCTTTAAAAAATAAAACTTCCAATAACTTTAAAATGTTATATATTAAGACTTATAACTCGGAAAAAAAAATAAAAATACTGTCGTGTTCGTCTCGACGAGACGAATCAAACTAGATAGGTCGTGATATGGTTTGATTTTTTTTTTTTATAAAAAACATATTTTTTAAGACACAAAAAATTGAGTTGCTCGTCAGCTGAGATATAACACTCTTTTATGACAAAAGTAACAATTGAAGTGTAACAGAGTACATATATGATTATAATTTTTCTATATAAATGAATGTAACAATTTTATTTGGTAAATGTTACTTTTTTTCTTTTTTTAAAAACAATAAAAATTCATATATAATCGTTTGCATTTCGATTGTCACTTTCTCAGTAAAAATTGTTACATTTTAGATATAATGTTACATTTAATAATATAAACTGTTACAATTGAAAAAAAATATGTTATATTCATTTATTACAAAATATAACATTCATTTATTATAGAATGTAACATTAGTTTTAGTTTTGTCAATCTTATGTTAATTTTAAAATTAAAAAAAAAAATGTTACATTTAAAAAAAAAAGTGGTACATTATTTTATAAAAAGTGGTACATTTTTAATTCACGTATATAATCGTTTGCCTTTCAATTGTTACTTTCTCAATAAAAGTTGTTTTATTTCAGCAAAGTTGTGTGGTAGATTGTTGAAAAAAAATGTGTTACATTTGTATAAAAAATTGTTACTATCTTTAATAAAAAGTGTTACTTTTGTTGGCGAGCAAAAAAAGGGAGGGAAAAAAATTGTGGGGTAAAAAAAAAAAATAGTTCGGCTCAGCTTGGCGGCTCGAATGGAGCCGTCGCACGCCGTGCGGCGGCCGCACAAAATACCGGCTCATATGTTGTATACTCCTTATGTCCCAAAATTATAGTCCTATAATATTTAATTATATGAAAATACTTTATTTATATTCTCAATTTAATTATTTTACCAAAAAATATTTAATTATGTTAATAGTGGTAGTGGATGGTGGTGAGATGGTGGTTTGACCCCTCTAGATCGAATCTGAACCGCGAGATCGAACCACAAGACCACACAGCCACACCACATATACTAACAATAAATTGTATATTAAGTCATATTTATCGTTGAATTATTAAAAATCTTACATTGTGGTTCGGTTTAAAAAGAAACACCGGATGTCGCTTGAGTTGAGCAAGAGCTCTTTGGCATATATCGTTGAAGTCTAAGCCATAGTCTGAATCGTGGTATGAACAATAGTCTTAATGGTGGTTTAAAACACGAACCATGGTCTGAACCACATTTTAAACCATGGTTTGTAATGGTAGTAGGATGGTTGTGATCAGGTGATGGTAGCAGTGCTTAGTGACTATGATCATTATTTGTTACTAAATATCAAATTATTAATATTTTAATTATTTAATTATTATCATTAAATAATTAAAATAATAATGGTTGAAAGTCTTATTACAAAAAATTGATAATACTCATTAATAATTAATAATGATAATAATTAAATAATTAAAAATGTACCACTTTTTATAAAAGAATGTACCACTTTTTTTTTTTCAAATGTAAAACTTTTTTTTTTAATTTTAAAATTAACATAAGATTGACAAAACTAAAACTAATGTTACATTTTGTAATAAATGAATATAACATTTTGTTTTCAATTGTAACAGTTTATATTATTAAATGTAACATTATATCTAAAATGTAACAATTTTTACTAAGAAAGTGACAATCGAAATGCAAACGATTATATATGAATTTTTATTGTTTTTTAAAAAAGAAAAAAAGTAACATTTACCAAATAAAATTATTACATTCATTTATATAGAAAAATTATAATCATATATGTACCCTGTTACACTTCAATTGT